>JAJQKT010000052.1:1200000-1682184 GCA_030512225.1 Rauvolfia tetraphylla
ATCAGAATCAGGTTCACCAAGAAAATAGTAATAAAGTAATGAAGCAACTTGATCTGATGAAGAGTTTAGAAATTGAGTTCTCTCAACATAATTGAGAGTAGTAAACCAGTGCTTCAATGTGCCAGTGAATCTGGAGGTGAACTCAGTAAGAATGTTTTCCGCTGTGATGCCAGATAGTTCTCTGGTCGTCATCCAAGCATGGAATTCTTGGAGTCTGACTGCCCATTTTGCTGGAGGGATATCATCGAGCTGGAATGTGAATGTGCCTGAAGTAGTCAGTTTCTTGGAAGTTTGAGTGGACTCGGGCTCATCGACAATAGGTGTGGCTTCAAATGTATCTCCTGTATCTTCTTCTTCACGAGTCATGTTGATTTGTGGAATGTCTGGTTCAAATTCATCAGAAAGGGACTGTGTAGAAGAATCTGAGACTGAAGAGGAGTCTGTGTCGGAATCAGAAACTGGGTCTGACTCTGTTGGGGAAGAGTACTGGGCCTCAGATGGAGTTTGTTCTTGAACAACAGCAATATGAGGAACGGGCTGAGAGGTAGCCGCTTCTTGAAGCATAGAAGTCAGAGGATTCTGAATCATAGCTTGCTTTTGAACTTCCGGAGGAGGAGGAGGAGGCTTCTGTTGCTGTTTCTGGGCTTGTTTTGCTTTTAACCATTGAACAGCATTGAAAGTACTTGGAGAAGGTTTAGACATTTCATATTTCATGGTTCCAAATGCAGAGTATTGTGTTTTGGATGGTGGTTGGAAGGGATTTGTGAACGGTGGAAAGAAGCTGGAGGAGACTGGAGGGGCAGTAGAAACTGGCGGAGGAGGAGAGTAAGGAGTAGACTCAACCTGTGCTTTGAGATAAGCAATATATCCTTCAAGGTCTGCTACTTCTTTCTGCTTTTGTCGAATGACTTCGGCAGGATTAACACCAGGCATGGGTAGATCGTAAGGGATCTGCTTCAATCTTTTCTCCTTATTAACGATCAACCTTTTGGTGGCTTCCAGATCTTGTGCTTGAGAATCAACTTTTGTTTCGACAGTAACAAGACGGGAGTTTACCTGGGTAACTTTTTGATCAATCTGGGTCAGAAGCTTGTTCTGAGCAACAGCGTTTTCCGATTGCCAGTTCAGGACGGTTTCAACTGGATTAGTTTGTGCAGTCTGTCCACTAGGAAGGATGGTTGATGAAGAGTTCTGGATTTTATGAGAGTGTCAGGCATTGTCTTTGGTAAAAGGTGCGGTTTGAGGAAAGATAGGATTGAGAGGGGGAAATTCAGCTGGTTGAAACATACAGATAGCTGGAATAGGAGTTGGTGGTGTAGGAGGCTTGTAGAATGGATTGATGGGTTGACAAGTAGGAGGCACCGGTTTTTCTTTGGCAATGATTTTGAGGCATTTTTGGTAATAAGGGTGAAGTGGTGGTTTTGGTTTATGAGGTAACCATGTGGATGGGATTTCGGCAATAGAGGAATCATACCTGTTGCGAGTCTGAATGGCTTGAGCTCCTTGTTGATAGTCGGGATCTATGTCAGGTGCTTTAGTAGAACATGGAGAAGGAATTGATTTCTTCTTCCTTCTTCTTCGGCTGGAATATCCGCAAGTGCAGTCTTCTGGATCAAGACCACATTGAAAGCAGCAATTCTGACAAGATTCACAGGAAGTGCAACCATCCCAATAACAATGATTGGAGAATGGATCTGTCTCAAAGACGACTGGTTGTGCATCTGGTGTGTACCAGTTTATGATGTCTGGAAAAGTATCTCTGTGGGAAACCAGAGGATGATCTGGTCCGAGTTTGGTAATCCGATCAAGATCTGCTTGATGATATGGAGGAGGATCTGAGACAGGAAGACGAATCATAGCAATCCTCGGATAGTTTTGCTTGATAGACTGGAGATGCTTATGATCAAATTTGATGGAAACAGAGCCATCAGAATTCTGGGAGATATGAGAGGATGAAGATTCCAAAGGCTGATTTGCAGCTTCATGGACTTTTTCATATTCCGTGACCCAAGTGTCAGGAAGGAGACTGAGAAGTTCAGATTTGGGAATCTGTCTTGGGACATGGGTGCAAACAGCTGCCTGTTTGTCATCTACCTTGATGAGCAGAGCATCTTCTCCACCAGGAAGGGAGAAATCCATGGCATGATTTTGGACTCGGTAGATCATTTGATAGTGTAAAGTTGCAGTGAGAGCATCGTGTACCTGAGAGGCTCCTGCAATCTGGACTTGTACCTTGAGAGCGTTTAGCAGATGTGGATCTGCCAGAGACATGTTGAAATTGGGGTACAAAGTGATGAATACCGTTCCAGCATTCAGTGTTGCCTCAACTGTGGCGATATAGGCACACAATTGAATTCTAGACCATAGTAGAGTGTGCTTCATCCATAACAATTGAGCACAACTACCGGCGGTGATATATTCAGCCTCAGCGGTAGATAAAGACACACATGTTTGTTTTTTACTATATCAAGATACAAGATAATTATCAAGAAATTGACAATGACCACTAGTAGTTTTATGCTCAACTTTACATTCAGCAAAGTCAGCATCTGAATATCCAACAAGATCAAAAGATGATGATTTTGAAAACCAAAGACCATAATCACGTGCTTCAATTAAATAACAAAAGATGCATTTAACAGAAATTAAATGAGACTCTTTAGGACAAGATTGGAATCTAGCACATAAGCACATAGCAAACATAATATCTGGTCTACTTGCTGTGAGATAGAATAAACTTCCAATCATACCTCTATATGAGTTTTCATCAACATTTTTACCTTTTTCATCTTTGTGAAGTTTAGTTGATGAGCTCATTGGAGTACCTATCCCTTTTTCTTGATGCATTCCAAATCTTTTCAATAGCTCCTTGTTATACTTTGATTGATTTATGAAGACTCCATCCTTAGTTTGCTTGATTTGCAACCCAAGAAAGAAATTTAGTTCTCCCATCATGCTCATTTCAAATTCATTTTGCACTGATTTGGCAAACTCTTCACAAAGAGATGTATTAGTAGCACAAAAAATAATGTCATCCACATAAATTTGCACAAGTAAAATATCATTATTACTAGAGGTTTTTATAAACAGTGTTGTGTCCACTTTTCCTTTAGAAAATCCTTTTGACAGAAAAAATCCACTTAGTCTTTCATACAAAGCTCTAGGAGCTTGTTTCAATCCATATAAAGCCGTAGCTAGTTTCAAAACATGATTAGGAAACTTTTCTTGAATAAAACCGGGTGATTGTCCACATAAACCTCTTCCTCAATAAAATCATTTAGAAATGCACTTTGACATCCATTTGAAATAGTTTAAAACCTTTAAAACAAGCAAAATCTAAAAGTATTCTTATGGATTCAAGTCTAGCTACGGGAGCAAAAGTTTCATCATAATCAATGCCTTCTTCTTGGTTGAATCCTTGAGCAACAAGCCTAGCCTTATTTCTAACAACTTCTCCTAGTTCATTTAATTTATTTCTAAAGACCCATTTTGTACCAATAATGGAATGGTCATGAGGTCTTGGGACAAGAGCCCAAACTTTATTTCTTTCAAATTTATTTAGTTCCTCTTGCATAGCAATAATCCAAAAATCATCACACAAGGCATCATCAATGTTTTTAGCTTCAATATGAGATAAAAGAGCAAAGTTGTCAATAAAGTACCGCTTTGTTTTAACTCCTTGGGAAACATCACCAATGATTTGCTCCTTAGGATGACCTCATGCATATCTTAGATCCTTTGGAAGCTCTTGGTCATTGCTAGGTTGGCCATCTTGTTCTTGCTCTATTATTTCTTCTTCTTTGACGTGTTCTTCCAAAGTACGTGCTTGATAATGAGTTTGATTATCAATTATTGAGGAACCAACATCATCTTCATTTCTTCTTTCAAGAAAAATGTTAGATTCATCAAAGGTCACATGGATAGTTTCTTCAACACATAATGTTCTTTTGTTATAAACTCTATAGGCCTTTTTATTTGATGAATAACCAAGAAATATACCTTCATCCTATTTTCTGTCAAACTTTCCCAGATTGGCACGAGTATTTAAGATAAAACACTTACAGCCAAAAACCTTAAAATAAACAATTGAAGGAGTTTTACCAAATAGGAGTTCAAAAGGTGTTTTTCGTATGAAAGGTCTTAAGAGAACTCTGTTCATTACATAACAAGCAATATTTATAGCTTCAACCCAAAAATATTTTGGCAAAGAATTTTCACAGAGCATTGATCTAGCCATCTCTTGTAAGGTTCTATTTTTCCTTTCAACAACACCATTTTGTTGGGGTGTTTTAGCAACAGAAAAATTATGAGTAATACCATATTCATCACAAATTTTGTAAAGTCTTGATTACAAAATTCTCTTCCATTGTCACTTCTAATAGAAATTAGTTTGTACTCAAGAGAGGTTTGGACCTTTTTGAAAAGTTTTAATAGAATAAATATATATCTTAACTCTAGATTTTAAAAATGTATAATTTGTTCCATCAAATAAAGGTGGTCTATTTGTGGAAGATCCTTCCAAATAAGGTAAGTTTGAAATATTAGCCATAAGATCTTAACTTTTGGGTTGTAAAACCACATAAAGAAGCCCTTGCTCTGATACCAATTGAAACACCTAAGAGGGGGGTAAATTAGGTCTTTGGCTAATTTTCGAAAACTATCTCCTTTTTATAAATTGAGTTTGGTCAGATTATGATTACTTGTTTCAATGAGAGAATAACAATTTAAGAGCAATGAACACAAGCAATTTATAGTGGTTCGATCTCTTCAAGGACTACGTCCACTACCTTGAGTCTACACTCAAGGATTTCAATCAAGCTACTATATGTTCAAGTTCAATAATTACATAAGAGACTCATCACACAATGTTTTACACCAACAACCTCTTTAGTAATTCTACACACAAGGTTCACCCAACCAAAGGATTTTATATCTACAAAAAACCTTGAATCAATATTTCAATGATCACCCTTACCAAAAGAATTTTATGTTTACCAGAAAATCTTGTAATGAGCAAGTAGAAAAAAAGATTTAATAGAGAATGGATGAGATGTTGCCACTTCTTGGTAGATGATTGCATAATATAGCACCACTTCACTTTGTTGTCTTTGGAATCTTGAATGATCACTTGTAAGCACAAGACAAAAGAGAGCTTTGTGTTTTCAAATGATATTAGAGTGTCAAGATTTCTTGGATATTCAAAAGTTACAAAAAATCTGAAGTTTATAGTTTCTATAGATTTCAAAAATCGGTTTTAACAGTCATAAAACGGCTAGTAACGACTAGTTTCTGAGGAGTTCGGACGTTCGAACTTGTTCCTTTACATCCGAACTTTCGTCCGAACTTTACTATTACATGTTGTCTAGGAAAATTCAGACGACCGAATATTTCCCAGTGCATCCGAACTTGCGTCCGAACAAAATCAAATTTCAACATAGTTTCAAAATAACAACCACCCACCAGTCCAAACATGTAAATGCAAGTTTTCCAAGTATGCCATGAAAATACACATGACTTTTTTTAAAAAAACACAATAAAATATTTTTCAAAGATTACTTGCATTTATAGATCATATTCAAATATTATAAGATTTTAAATCAAATAAATACCTATTTAGAGCACAGCTCTGAGATATTTTTAATGCATAAATAAAAACATATTGTGGAGAACCTTTCCAATTTAAAACAAGTAACTAAGTAATCTTTAAAATATGCAGATACTCATACTTGCGAATAATAAATATTAATAACACAAAATATAGTGAGTTTTGGTTTGTAAACTCACCTGATAGCAAGTGTTAGACTTACTTGTTAACCCTTGATTGAAAACCCTGAAGACGGTAAATTCTAAGTTATCGAACCAGCATCCCTCAAATATTCTTGGTGTAAGTTTAAATCTAAACTTACAACTATAAAAATACTCAATTATTAAATACTAAATGAACATATATTTTTATATATAGTCCTATATATATCAATATCATTATATTATAATAAAATAATACAATAGTATTATTATTATATTCTCAAATATTTTTATATGTATATTAATGTAATATATATTTTTTTCAATGAAATTTCACAAAGAATAAATATTCTCAAACACTAAACAGTGAATTTTTAAGAGAAAAATATATAGAATAAAAGTATCATTTTAGGAGAATAAAAATATCACTTTAACTTAAATATCAAATCTCAATATTTAGCCACTTTTAATATTTCAAATTCTCAAATATAAAAGTTGCAACTAAAACAAAGAAACTTAACTGAAATTAAACTAAAAAAAATTAAATCAAATAAACAATTTTTACTAAACCAAACTTTATAGCAAACATAAACAAAATAATTTCTTCAAAAATTCCAAGACTCACAAAATAAATAAAAGAAATCATAAATAAAATAACATTAAACTTACCTTAAAGAGGAGGAGGAACAATCGGTTGAAATGAAAAAGGAAGAAGAATAAAAATAGCAAACCCGGAGAAGAAAGAAAGCAAAGAGAAAATGGTTGTAATCGTGTGGTTAAAAAATTGCTGTAATCGCAAAGTTCAGACGAATTTTCGGCTATGTATCCAAATCTTTTTGTCTGGAATCTTTTGAGGAGCAGTTTGGAGGTCTGAATTTCACTCAATGCATCTAAACCATGCGTCCGAATTTTTCCTATTTTTGTCACACTTTAATACACACATTAGTAATTGAATTTTGAAATTCTGAAGCTTCTCCTAAGGTAGTAAAACCTTCCCTAGGCCAAAGGTTTGGTGAAAATATCTGCAATTTATTAATTTGTGCACACATAATCCAAGCATATATTAGCTTTAGCTATATGATCACGAGTAAAATGATGGTTAATCTCGATATACTTAGTCCTAAAATGTTTAATAGGATTAATGCTCAAATTAATGGCACTAGTACTGTCGCATAAGATAGGTACACATTTGAAAGATAAGTCAAAATCAAGTAGAGTGTGCTTCATCCATAGCACTTGAGCACAACAACTACCAACGATGATATATTTGCCTTGCAGTAGACAATGACATACAAGTTTGTTTCTTGCTATACCAAGACACAAGACGGCCAAGAAATTGACAATAACTAATGTACTCTTATGCTTGACTTTGCATCTGGCATAGTCGGCATTCGAATAGACAATAAAGTCAAAAGACAATGATTTTGAAAAACCAAAGACCATAATCATGTGTATCAATTTGAAAACAAAGAATACACTTAATGGCAATTAAATGAGACTCTTTTGGACAAGACAGAAATCTAGCATAAAAGCATATGGCAAACATAATGTCCGGCCTACTTGTGGTAAAATAAATCAAACTATCAATCATACTTCTATACACCTTTTCATCAACACTTTTACCTTTCTCATCTTTATCAAGTTTAGTTGATGAACTCATAGATTTTGCTTGATCCATTCCAAATCTCTCCAATAACTCCTCGGTATACTTGGCTTGATTTATGAAAGTACCATCCTTAGTTTCCTTGATTTGTTGCCCAAGAAGGAAGTTTAGTTCTCCCATCATACTCATTTCAAACTCGCTTTGAATTAACTTGGCAAAATCCTCACAAAGAGAAACATTAGGAGTACCAAATATGATATCATCTACATAAATTTGCACTAGTAAGAGATCATTGTTGCGAGAGCTTTTTATGAAAAGAGTTGTGTCAACCTTTATTCTTGAAAATCCTTGAAATGTAGATATCCATCATTATCATGAATGACTAGACACTTAACATCATTGACAACACGTTCATCAAGATATAGCACATATACATTTCCAACCCCATTTACAACAAAAATGGTTTTGCCACTTATACTGTCAAGAATGGTATAAGTATTACATTTAAACTCAACTTTGAATCTATTGTCACATAATTGGTTAATGCGAAGTAAATTGTATTTTAAATCATCAATGCACAAAACTTGTTTAATGAGAGGGAAAGATCCTTTACCAATATTATCTACACCAAGAATTCTTCTTTTCTTCTTGTCACCAAAGATAACAAATCCATTATTTGTGGCTTGAAGTTCACTAATGAGTGAAGCATTTCCCATCATATGTCTTGAGCATCCACTATCAAGGAACCATTTAGTAGCACTTGATCTTGTGAGAATATGTACCTACATCAAGTGAGAGGAAATGACTTTTGGTACCCACATTTTCATGGGTCCAAGGAGGTTAGTAATAGTTCCCTTAGCTCTGCAAATGGTTTTAACACCACTTTCCACCTTTCTTTCACATAACATCAAGTGCTAGTGGCATATGTAGCTTTAACAAAGTAATTTTTGTATTTTGAAACATTTTTCACATGATTGTATGCAAGATCATTTTTCACAAATGAAGATCTTTGAGATCCATTTGTCAAGATTGTCTCTACCATTTGTAAACTTTTCAATACATAAGGTAAGATCATCAACTTTCTTTTTCAAAGTATCATAATCAACAATCATTTTCTCAAAAGATGAAATTTAGCACAAAGAGATTTTTTGTCAACAAACATGTTTTGCAAGGAAATATTTAGAACTTCTTTTTCAATGTCCAAGCAATCAATGGATTCAACAAGTTTTTGGTTTTCACAAAATAAATTTGAGTTTTCATTCTATAATTCATTAATTTTGAATCTCATTTCCTTCGTTCTTTTTGAAACTTCTTTTAATTCGCTATACACATCAACAAGTAATTCACTAGGATCATCAATATCATCATCATAATATGCAGAGGTTGAGGGAGTAGATTGTACCTCATCATTCATAGCCATGAAACACACATTTGCTCTTTCTTCATTGTCATCTCCACTTTCTTCATTGGCTTGTTGATCCCAAGTACCAAATAATCCCTTTCCTTTCTTGAGGGACTTTTTCTTTTTGAGTTTGGCTTCTCTCTCCTTTTCCAATGCTTTATGGCAATTGGCTACAAGGTGTTCGGTACTCTTACATTTAGAGCATTAAGGCTTGAATAATGAAGATGATTGTTCTCCTTTCTTGGAAGGCCTTTTTCCCTTTTTAATAAGTCCCTTTTTTGTAGAATTTCTTGAACTTTTTCGCTACCAATGCCATCTCATCTTCATCACTAGATTATTCTTTTTGCTCACTAGGATTGTCAGAGGCTTTAAGTACTACTCCTTTTCTCCCTTTCTCTTCATCTTCAAGATCATTTAGTCTCTTGACCTTCATCACATATGTAAGTAATGATCCAATGAGCTCTTCAAGAGGAAGAATTTTCAAGTCTTTTGATTCTTCAATGGCAAGAGTTTTTTGTTGCCAAGACTTGGGTAGAGCACCAAAGATCTTCCTATTTTGTTCTCCAAGTGAATAATTTTTCCCATATGACTTTAAACCATTGGAGATGTTGGAAAATCTAGTGAACATGTCACTAATGCTCTCTCCTTGCTTCATGGTAAATAGATCATAATCTCTCACTAGCATTGCAAGCGTTGATTCCTTTACTTGATTAGTTCTTTCGTGCGTCACTTGAAGAAGTGTCCACATGTCATGAGCGGTGTTGCTTCCACTCACTCAGTTGTATTCATTTACATCCAATGCACAACTGAAGATGTCCATTGCTTGGCAGTTCAAGGTCATTTCTCATGAATCATTTTCATCATATTCCTCCAATGGCTTTGGTTCCCTTGTGATTCCATCAGCTCTCATCCTCATTGGTATGTAAGGACCTTTTTTAATAATATTCCACAAATCACGGTTAATAGAAAAAATATATATCTTAATTCTAGATTTTCAGAAAGTATAATTTGTTCCATCAAACAAAGGATGTCTATTTGTGGAAAATCCTTCAAAATAAGGCAAGTGTGAAACATTAGCCATAAGATCTTAACTTCTACGTTGTTAAACCTCACAAAGAAGTCGTAGCTTTGATACCAATTGAAAGACCAAAGAGGGGAGGTGAATTAGGTCTTTAGTTAATTTTTTAAAACTTTTTTCTTTTTGCAAATATAGTTTGGAAGAGATTTGAGATCAAGCAAACAAGAAGATATTCAAATTAACACAATTAATTCCAAATAAAGAGAGAAGAGAAAAGATTATACAAGCAATTTATAGTGGTTCAATCACTTAGGATCAATGTCCACTATTTTGAGCCCTCACTCAAGGATCTCAAACAATTTCAATTATAGCAAAAGTTATACAAAATACAATAGAGGCTCACCCAACAAGGTTTTTACTCCGCAACCTCTTTTTACTTATAACAATCAAGGTTCACCCTTTCAAATGGGTTTTATATCCTGAAGATAACCTTGAAGAAAACTAATATATGAAGTAAGAGAGAAGGATATCACTAACAACTTGGTAGATGATTACAAATCTAGCACCACGTCACCTTTTTGTCTATGGAATCTTGTAAATCAACTTTTTAGCACAAGACAAAAGAGAGCTTTTTGATATGGAATGATTAGGAAGCTTAATGATTCCTAAATGCTCTAAAACTTTTAAAAATCTAAAATTTATGGATTTTATAGAGTTTGAAAATCAGTTACAACATTCAAATAACGGCTAGTAACTGTAAAGTTCGGTCGACTAAACATGAACTCCTGCGTCAGAATGATCGTCTAACCTTCTCTATCTACAAGCTGCCAGAATAAATTCAGTCAACCAAACTTGGACATAAGCATTCGAATGGTCATCCAAATTTCTTTGGATATTCAGCAGCCAAGGTTTTCAGTTCGAACATCCTAACTATTCAAATTTTGTCAAAATATTTGGAAATCAAGTACAACAAGTTTGAACTTATTTTGGACTACGAGATAGATCTTTTTAAGAGCTTTTAAATCACTAGGTATTGTTGGAACTTGGTAAAACATGTATAATGAAAACCTTTTGGGATTGAAACCCAATTTTTGTGCTCTCTTGTAAGTTCTTTAGATTTCAAAGACAATAAGTGTAGGATTTTCAAGAATATACCTATTAATCAAGTGTAAACCTGCACTAAATTCTTCAAAGCCTTCAATCCTTAAGACAGACTCTATATGCTTTAATTCTTTGGCACATTTGTGTTGTCCTTAGCACTTCATCTTCAAGGCAATGAGACTTCTTAGCTTTCACAATCCAATAATCCTGTCACACAATAATTACTCAAGTTAGCTCATACCAATGTTTGTCATAATCAAAACTGTAAGATCTGCCGTTAGGACTTACATGGTTGTTCAAGGCTTCTTGGAATACCTTGGCAATAGTACTGTCTCCTCTAGTAATCCCTTCATCACTATGCACTTCTCCAAAATCTGGATGAGATTGAGGAGAAGTCACTTCTTCAAACAATATCCTTTTTGAGGGAGGTTTCTTCCCCTCAATTGATATATCATGCTTTTTCCTTGTTTTCGTTGCCCTTGCTAAAGCCTCTTCGTCATCTTCTTCTTCTTCATTCTCCTCTTCCTCTTTAATATCCTCACTTTCTTCAATCTTTTCATTTCTTTGAGAAGTTTCTCTCCTTGTCCTTTATACACCTTCCTCCTCAAGAGATAGTTACATCCTCTTGAGAGACTCATTGGTGTAGATTTCTCCACTCTTAATGGCTTCCCCTCTTCTGGGAAGTTGAACTTGAGAGTGCTTGAAAATCTTGGTTAGCAATCTTCCATAAGGTAACGCGATGTTTGCCATCCTCCTTGCTCCAATCATATGTTTCAAAGCCAGATACCCAAAATTCAACCTTCTATGTTCATGTAGAGCAATCATTACCACAACATGTATATTACCAATGGAAGACTTATGTTCAAAATTTGGAATTACCATAGTAGTAATCATGTGATGAACACTCATCCTCTAGCATCAAAAGCTTTGATTTTCCTTTCTCTTATGGATCTAAATCTCCCACCATTGGTGAAAGCTTCTTCAAATCTTTCATTTGTGAACAATTCATGAATATAACAATGTTGCCCCAAAGAGTAAGATCACGCACCATTATCAACCTTATCTCTCTAGATAATCTTTCTATTTCTCTTGCTCCATTCTTCAAATTCAATGGCAGCCCTTGTTGATATCAATTATCCACTCCTAAGGTGGTTTGAGGAACATGAACCCTTCTTGGTTCGTTGATTATCAGCGCTTCACCAAACATCTTCGCTTTCCTTTTTCCCTTAGCAACATTGGCACTCTTTTACTACACCATGATAATTTTCTTCGAAGAAGGGTGAGTTTCAAGGTTAATATAGGGCTTAGAACATAAAAATGGGAAAGATTTCAAGTGAAAATGGTAGAATATGGAAGAAATTTAAGTTTGGATGAGAGTGGGTTGCGTGGATTTTGAGGGAAGAGAGAATTTGGATGATAGAAATGAGAGAAAAGGTTGTTCAAATGGTTTTAAAACCTCTATAATCGCAAAGTTTAAATGACCAAACTTTTTGGGCTGCGTCCGAACTTGCATTTGAATTTCTCTGTTTCTTCAACTCCAGCAAATTCAAACAACCGAATTTCTGATCACTTGTCCAAACTTGTCTCCAAATATTTCTGTCTAAGATCATCTAAAGAGCAGTTTGGACGTCTGAACCATGGGATCAAATTTTTTCTGTATTTGTCACACTTGAATACACATATAAGTAATTGAATTTTGATATTCGAAAACTTCTTCTAAGGAAGCAAAATCTTTCCTCGGCCAAAGGCTTGGTGAAGGTGTTAGCAATTTGTTCATTTGTATACATAATCCAAACATATGTCACCATTAGCTAGATAATCACGAAAGAAATGATTCTTAATCTCTATATGCTTAGTTCTAGAATTTTGGATGGAATCTATGCTCAAATTCATGACACTAGTATTATCACATAAGATATGTACACATTTGAAATCTAAGCCAAAATCAAGTAGAATGTGCTTCATCCATAGCCCTTGAGGACAACAACTACTAACAGCGATATATTCAATATCAGCTGTAGACAATGACACACGAACTTGTTTTTTCCAATACCAAGACACAAGACAACTACCAAGAAATTGACAATGACCACTTGTACTCTTATCTAGACTTTGCATCTGGCATAGTCAGTATCTAAATAAGCAATAAGATCAAAGGAAGATGATTTTGTAAAAAAAAGGCATAATCATGTGTGTCAATAAGATAATGAAGAATACGCTTAACAGCAATTAAATGACACTCTTTTGGACAAGATTGAAATCAAGCACATAAGAGCATGGCAAACATAATGTCAGATCTACTTGCAGTAAGATAAAGCAAACTTCGAATCATACCTCTATACACCTTCTCACCAATATTTTTACCTTTCTCATCTTTGTTAAGTTTTGTTGATGAACTCATAGATGTGCTAATACTTTTTGCTTGGTCCATTCCAAATCTCTTCAATAGCTCCTTGGCATATTTAGCTTGATTTATTCAGGTGCCATCCTTGGTTTGCTTGAATTGTAGGCCAGGAAACAAGTTGAGTTCTCCCATCATGCTTATTTCAAATTCACTTTGCATTAGCTTGGCAAACTCTTCACAGAGAGAAACATTAGTAGCACCAAATATTACATCATCTACATAAATTTGCAAAAGTAAGAGATCATTGTTGCAAGAGGTTTTTATAAAAAGAGTTGCATCAACCTTTCCTCTTGAAAATCCTTTTGAAAGTATAAAACTACTTAATCTTTCATTCCAATCTCTAGGAGCTTGTTTCAAACCATATTAAGTTGTGGATAGTTTGAAGACATGGCTAGAAAAGTTTTTCGAAGCAAAACTGGGGTGGTTGTTCCACATAAACTTTCTCACCAATAAAACTATTTAAAAATTCACTTTTAACATCCATTTGAAACAAGTGAAAACCTTCAAAACAAGCAAATGCCAATAGTATTCTTATAAATTCAAGTCTAGCTACCGAAGCAAAAGTTTCATCATAGTCAATGCCCTCTTCTTGATTGAATTCTTGAGAAACAAGTCTAGCCTTGTTTCTAACAACTTCTCTTGTTTCATTTAGTTTATTTCTAAAAAACCATTTCATACCAATAACAGGGAGATCTGGGGTCTTGGGACAAGACCCAAACTTTTTTTTTTCTCAAATTGATTCAATTCTTCTTGCGTAGCAACAATCCAAAAATTATCACACAAAGCATCATCAATATTTTTAGGCTTAATGTGAGATAAAAAGGCAAAGTTGTTGATAAAATACTGCTTTGTTTTAACACCTTGTGAGACATCACCAATGATTTGCTCCTTAGGGTGTCCTCTTGCGTATCTTAGATACTTGGAAAGTGCTTGGTCACCACTAGGTTGGTCATCTTGTTCCTGCTCAATCTTCCCTTCTTCATTGGCATGATCTTTCGAAGTTGGCACTTGAAGATGAGTTTGATTATCATTCATTGAAGTACCTACATCATTATCATCTCTTCTTTCCAAGTAAATGTTAGATTTATCAAAGCTAACATGTATGGTTTCCTCAACACATAAGGTTCTTTTGTTGTAAACTCAATAAGCCTTTTATTGGATGAATAACCAAGAAAGATGCCTTCATCCTATTTTCTATCAATTTTTTCCAAGTTGTCACGCATATTCAATCTAACAATTTGCAACTAAACACTTTGAAATAGGTAATTGAGGGAGTTCCACCGAATAGAAGTTCAAAAGGTTTTTTTTCTTAAAAATGGTCTAAAAAAACCTCTATTCATAACATAGCAAATTATGTTTGTGACTTTGGCCCGAAAATGTTTTGGTAAAGAGTTTTCGCAAAGTATAGACGTAGCAATTTCTTGTAAATTTTAATTTTTCTTTTCAGCAACCCTATTTTGTTGAGGTGTATTGGCAGTCAAAAAATTGTGAACAATTCCATTCTCATCACAAAGTTATGTAAAATCTTGATTGCAAAACTCTCTCCCATTATCACTTCTAATTGCAATCAATTTGAATTCAAGGGAGGTTTTAACCTTTTTGAAGAGTTTCACAAGTTCATGAAATGCATCATCCTTTTGTGATAAAAAGAGTATCGAAGAGAATCTTGAAAAATCATCAACAATAATATATGCATACCTTTTACCACCAAGACTAGTAGTCCTCATTGGCCCAAATAGATCCATATAAACAAGTTCAAGAGGTTTGAAGTAGAAACCATTTTCTTGGGTTTGAAAGATTTTTTGTTTTTTTATATTGACATGCATCGCAAAGACGGTTTTTCTTAAAATGCATTTTAGGCAATCCTCTAACAAAATCTTGTGAGGAAAGTTTGTTCAACAAATCCATGCTCACATGACCTAATCTTCTATGCCGAAGATATCCATCATTGTCATGAACGACTAGACACTTAACATCGTTGGCAACAAGTTCATCAAGATATAGCACATATATATACCAACCCCATTTACAACAAAAATGGTTTTGCCACTTATACTGTCAAGAATGGTACAAGAATCACATTTAAACTCAACTTTGAATCCATTGCCACACAATTATTAGCTAATGCTAAGCAAATTGTATTTCAAATCATCTATTAGCCCTAAGGGCAAATCATGTAGCTATGATTAGTTTTGATTAATGACAAACATAGATAAGGACGAATATGCTTGGATGTTGTGTGATAGGATTTGTGAATTAAGAAGTATGAAGTCTCATTGCCTTGAAGCCACAATGCAAGAACAACTCCAATATGTCAAAGTGATTGAAGATTGAAGAGTTTGTTCAAGATGATTGAAGGCTTTGAAAACATGAAGTGTAGGTTACATGTGCTTAATCGGTAAACTTTGTAAACCCTAACTCTTAAGCCTTGGAATCTATGAGTTGCATTTGAGAGCACAAAACTTGATTTAAATGGTTTTAATGGTTTTGAACTTACTTAATTATAAAGTTTTCATCAATGATTTTTGCACTTAAAAGGTCTTTAAAGACTTATGTTATAGGCTAGAAGGTTTTCCAACTCGTTTGAATTGATTTGAATATGTTTTGACAAAGTTTAAAAAGTTCGGATGCAAAGTTCGGACACAAAAGGCCAAGTTTGGTCGTCCGAAAAGTTTAGACGCAAGTTCTAACGCATGGAGCAAAGTTTGGACGTCCAAACATTCTCTGATAGCATGGTTACTGTTTTTCCAGAGAATTTTGGACTAATGTTCGGACGCATAAGGAAAAGTTCGGACATCCGAACTTTTTTAGACAGCTTGGCACAGTATAGTTCGGACGAAAGTTTAGACGCATAGCAGAAAGTTCGGACGTCCGAACTTCTCTGAAACTAGCCGTTACTAACCGTTTTATAGCTGTTGAAGCCAATTTTTCAAATCTATAAAACCCATAAACTCCAGAGTTTTTGAAGAACTATTGAACCTTCAAAATCCTTCAAGCTCTAACTTGTTTTACATCAAAATTATTTGAGAAGCTCTCAAATTGCCTTGTGCTCAAAGGTTAAAATTCAAGATTCCAAAGGCAAGAAGTGAAGTGGTGCTAGCAATTGTATTCGTCCACCAAGAAATGTTGGTAAAATCTAAACTGTATCTTTACATTATTGTTGTGATTGATACAAGGTTATCTTGTGACGTAAAATCCTTTGGTAAGGGTGAGGCATAGACTGGATTAATCAAGGTTGTGGTGTAAAACCCGTGCGTGGGTGAGCCTGGATTAGATTGGTCTTTAGGTTGTTTTTAGATATAAAATCCTTGTGGAAGGGTAAGCCTTGTTTATAGGATTGCAAAGGAGCCTTGAGTGAGCCACTTGTGTAATTGCCTAAATTGAGCATATAGTGAATCGGTTGAAATCCTTGAGTGTGGACTCAAGGTAGTGGATGTAGATCTTGGAGAGATCGAATCACTATAAATCGTGTGTTCATTTTTTTATAGCTTTACTTGTTTACATACTTGTGTTATTATTATTTGTTCATAGTTGTTGATTGATTGGTTGTGGTCTTATAGCTTGATAATCTTGTCTTAACCATCAAATCACATATAAACTTGAAGTTTGTGAATTTAAAGAAGTGATTTCATTAAGGCAAATGATTTGTAAAAAGGTAAAATATTTTTGATAATTAGCCAAAGACCTAATTCACTCCCCCCCTCCTCTTAGGTCTTTCAATTGGTATCAGAGCAAGGTCTTCTTTTTAAGGTCTAACAACCTAGAAGTAAAGATTATATGGCTAGTTTATCAAATTTGCCTTATGTGGAAGGTTCCTCTATAAATAGACCTCCTTTGTTTGATGGTTCTAATTATACATTTTGGAAGTCTAGAATTAGAATTTTTATTTGTTCTATTAACTTTGATTTGTGGAGTATCATTGAGAAAGGTACCTATGTGCCTATGAGAATAAAAGCTAATGGAGTTACAAGGGAACTAAAGCCTATGGAGGAACTTGATGAGAATGACTCAAGAAAGATAACTTTAAACTACCAAGCAATGAACATCTTGAGTTGTGCATTGGACGTGAATGAATACCATCAAGTGTGTGAATGCGAGATCGCTCACGATATGTGGAGACTTCTTCAAATAATACATGAGGAAAGAGCTAATATGTGCTTTATGGCAATAAATGATGAAGTACAATCCACTTCTTCTACTTCTACTTGTTGTGATGATGATATTGATGATCCTAGTGAATTATTTGTTGAAATGTATGAAGAATTAAAAAAGGCTTCAAAAAGAAATAAAGAAATAAAATTCAAAATTAATGAGTTATTGAATGAAAATTCAAAATTATATTGTGAAAACAAAAGACTTCTTGAATCTATTGATTATTTGAATATTGAAAAAGAAGATTTAAATGTTTCTTTACAAAACATGTCCCTTGAAAATAAGATTCTTTGTGAAAAGATTTTGTCTCTTGAAAGAATGCTTGTTGATCATGAGACTTTTGAAAAAGAAAGTTGATGACCTTTCATCATGTATAGAAAAATTTACAAAAGGAAGGGACAATCTTGATAAAATTCTTGGAGCTCAAAGTTCTCCTCTTGAAAAAAATGGTCTTGGTTATAATTATGTAAACAATGTGTCTAAATATAACAACTTATTTATTAGAACTACTTCTACTTCCATGCATCATACTTGCTGTACTTATTGTGGAAAACATGGACATAAAGTCACCAAATGCTATGTTAAAAGAAAAGTAGAGAATGGTGTAAAAACCATTTGGAGAGTTAAGGGAATTATTACTAACCCCCACGGACCCAAGAAATTATGGGTACCAAAGGATACTTCCTCTTCTTTATTGCAGGTACTCTCCAATTCAAACTCAAGCACCACTAAGTGGCATATTGATGATGTTGGCTTAAAGAATAAAGGAAAACACCTCATTCATAAGAGGTCAAAGCAACCAATGAAGGATTTGTTTTTCAGACAAGAAGAAAGGAAGAATTCTTGGAGTAACCAATGTTGGTAAAAGTTCCTCTCTTCTTTTTAAACTATGTTGCTTAGTACTGATTTGAACTACAACTTGCTTAGCATTAGTCAATTATGTGACAATGATTGAAAAGTTGAATTTAAATGTAATACTTGCACTATACTTGATGGTGTCAATGGTAGAACTATTTTTGTTGCAAATTGTATTAGTAATGGTTATATGCCTTGCCTTGATGAACTTGTTGCTTATAAAGTTAGATGATTTTCCACTTATGATAATTATGGTTATTTACGACATAGTAAACTTGATCATGTTAGCATGGACTTGTTGAATATTATTTTTACTTTTTAAAGGATTATCAAAAATTCGTTTGAGAAAAATCATCATGGTAATTCTCGCCAATATGAAAAACAAACAAAATTTTCTTTCAAACTAAGAAAATGATTTTCACCTCAAAACTTCTTGAAATTGATTATATGTCATGATAAAATGATTAAAATAGCTATGATTGAATATCTATGCATTTGCTTGTCCAAAAAAGAAGAAAAAAACATCTTTATGAAACTTTACAAAATGTTTGGACTTGAAGTTTGGATGTAGACCATAAGTTCGGTCCCCCGAACTTGTATGACAAAATGATATTTTGTGATTTTGATCAATTACTCACAAAATGTTTCAATGTGCGCTTTATCTTGATAAGCTTGAATGTCTCGTTGCTTATGATAATGATTTTCTTGGTATAGAAGATTTGGTCACGTGAACATGGATTTATTGAACAAACTTTTCTATCAAGATTTAGTTAGAGAATTGCAAAAAATGTGTTTCGAGAAAATTTTCATTGAGATACTTGTCAATATGGAAAACAAACAAAAGAATTTTTCAAACCCATGAAATGCTTTTATACCTCAAAACATCTTGAGCTTGTTCATATGGATTGATTTGAACTTATGAGGAACTCTAGTATTGATGACATGAAGTATGCCTTAGTAGTAGTTTATGATTTCTCAATATTTACTTTGGTAGTCTTCTTTGCTCAAAAAGATGAAGTGTTTCATAAGTTTGTAAAACTATTCAAAAAGATTCAAACCTCTCTTGAGTGCAAAATTGATTTCCATTAGAAGTGACAATGGGAGAATTTTACAACCAAGTCTTTACAAAATTTGTGATGAAAATTGAATTTCATATAATTGTTTCAACTGCAAAAACCCCACAAAAAAATGGTGTGATTAAAAGAAAAATTTGAACTTCACAAAAATTGGTTAGATCTATGCTTTGTGAAAATTCTTCTTCAAAAATATGTTTTGAGCCGAAGCCATAAACAACACATGCTATGATGAATAGAATTCTTTTAAGATCACTTTGAAGAAAAACATCTTTTGAAATTCTCTTTTATATAACTCCTCAAGTTGCATATTTTAAAGTGTTTGATTATAAATGTCTTATTTTGAATACTTATGATAACTTACTTATATTTGATAGAAAGACGGATATAGGTATATCTCTTAGCTATTCTTCTAACAAAAAGGCATATAGAGTTTATAACAAAAAGAACCTTACATGATGAGGAAACCATTCATGTTAGTTTTGATGAATCTTACATTTACTTGGAAAGAAAAGATGAAGATGATGTAGGTATATCTATGAATGACTATCAAACCCATCTTCAAGCACCAATTTTGGAGGATCATACCAATGAGGAAGAAATGATTGAACAAAATCAAGATGACCAATCTAGTGGTGACCAAGAGCTCCCAAAGAACTTAGGATATCCAAAAAGGCCACCCTAAGGAGCAAATCATTGGTGATATCTCCCAAGGAGTAAACATAAGATGGTATTTTATCGATAACTTTATTCTTTTATCTCATATAAGCCTAAAAGTATTGATGATGCATTTTGTGATGATTTTTGAATTATTGCTATGCAAGAGGAATTAAGCAAATTTGAAAGATACAAAATTTGGATATTCCTAAATCTCATGATCATTCCATTATTGGAACTAAATGGTTTTTAGAAATAAACTTATTGAATCCGGAGAAGTTGTTAGAAACAAGGTTAGCTTGTTGCCTAAGGATTCAATCAAGAATGGGCCATTGATTATAATGAGTCTTTAGCTCCGATTAGTAGATTTAAATAATTTAGAATTCTTTGGGCATTTGCATGTTTTAAAGGTTTCAAACTCTTTCAAATGATGTTAAAAGTGCTTTCTCAAATGGGTTTATTAATGAGAAAATTTTATGTAAAACAACCTCCTAATTTCACTCATGAAAAATTTCCTAATTATGTTTTCAAACTCTCAAAAGCCTTATATGGATTGAAACAAGTTACTAGAGCTTGGTATGAAATATTCAATAGTTTTCCTCTTTCAAAAGTTATTTTTTAAGAAAACTTGACATAAATCTTTTCATTAAAACCTCTTGTAACAATGATCTATAACTTGTCCAAATATATGATACAATTTTTGGTGCTTCTAATACTTCACTTTGTGATGTGTTTTCCAAGTTAATGCAAAGTAAATTTGAAATGAGCATGATAGGAAAACTCAATTTCTTTCTTGGCCTACAAATCAAGCAAACCAAGGATAGCACTTTCATGAATCAAGTTAAGGTATCAACACTTCCATAAGTTTATCAACTATGCTTGATAAGAAAAAAAAAGGTTTCATAGGAGTAGTCAACTCTATTTGACAGCAAGTAGAGCCAATATTATGTTTTTCATGTGCTTGTGTGCTAGATTTCATCTTGTCCTAAAGAGTTTTATTTGATTGTTGTTAAACACATTCTCTATTACCTTATTGATACTCTAAGTGATTATGGTCTATATTTCAAATGTGTGGCTATGTTATGTGATAACATTAATGCAATAAATTGGATTATCAAACTATTCAACAAACTAGGACAAAGCATTTAGAGATCAAACTTCATCTCATTAGAGATCACTCTACTAAGGGTAATACTTGTTTAAAGCATGTTTGCATTAATGAACAAATTAATGATATCGTTACTAAGTCATTGGCCGAAGAAAGGTTTGACCAATCTTAGAAGAAGCTTAGGGATTTCAAAATTCAATAACTAATGAGTATATTCAAGTGTTGTAGCTCCAGGTGAGGACAAAGAAGCCTAGCATGAGAAAAGGAAAGGGAAAATCCAAAGAAAGAGAAGGAGGATCAGTAATCAATGAACCAAGGAAGGTTTATGTTCCTCAAACCATGTCATAGCTGGATAGATTTGTCACAGTGGAGGCTGCTACTGAATTTGATGATTGGACAAAAAGGAACCATAAGACAAATCCAAGCCATAAGGTGGATGTCATCAAACTATCCGAAGTGGGTAATATACTCTCATTTTTTAAAGCTGGACTAGTTTGCTTGTGTTTGATGAATGCTATTACCTTCCTTAGTTATTGAAGCAACACTGAATGCTGGCACGGTATTCATCACCTTGTACCCCAATTTCAACATGTCTCTAGCAGATCCACATCTGCTAAATGCTCTCAAGGTACAAGTCCAACTGCTATGTCTGCAAACAGAAGGGTCACTATGCCAAGTAATGTCCTCAAAAGAAGAAAAGGCAAAATCTCATCTCTGGAGATGATCAGGGTTCATGCCAGAATGACTGGCTTTGGTAGGGTTGATATTCTCATTTTTCTTAAAAGGGAGTTTGATGAAGAATTGAGGATTCTACCAAAGTGGATGGGAACATTTAGTAAGAAACTCTGTGATTCAGCACAAGATTAGGAGATCAGAATCAGGTTCACCAAGAAAACAGTAATAAAGTAATGAAGCATCTTTATCACAAGTTGATTTTTGAGATTGATAATGCATTGCTCAATAGAATTTGTGATGTTGAGGATGTTGGGTTTCGGCATTATTCTTCCGGGGGACATTGTTTTATAAGTGAGTTATACTCACGTGAAAGAATTGAGAATGCCTATATAAATGGTAGAAGCCTCAAGACTAGAAAGGAGAGAGAGATAAAAGCTTTTTGATGCTAGTAAAAGAGTTTTACATCACATGCTTACTACCTTCATTATAGCATACTTTGGCCACAAATCTTCTGTTGATAATATGTATGCTGTAATTATGCTAGCCATGCATAAGAAAAGAAAATTGAATTTTGGATATATAGTGCTAAAGAATATAATGACAGCTAGAAGAACCGAGCATAAGGCACTGCCGTATGGAAGGTTATTAACAGGAATTTTCAAGTATCTCCAAGTACAATTGTCATCTAGTGGTTTATCAATAAAGAGTGAAGATGTCTACACCAACAACTCACTAAAGAGAATTCCTTGGACACTTGATGATGATAATGTATGAAGGACTAGAAGAGAAACTCCTCTTAGGAATGATAGAAGAGATGCTAGTGATAATGAAGAGAAGGAAGAAGAAAATGAAGAAGAAGAAGAGGATGAAGAGGAAATCCTTGCTAGAGAGATGAAAAAAAAAAAAGAAGAAGCATGAGTCACCAAGTGAGGGGGAGCAAATCCCCACAAAAAGAAGACTATTTGAAGAGGTATCCTCCATTGAAGAAAAATAAGTTGAAGGTGATAATCTCACTAGAGGTAATACCATAGTTGCCAAGGTGTTTCAAGAGACATTGAACAACCATGTAAAGGAAATGAAGAAGATGGACAAATTCTTCGAGTCCTTTGCTCCAATGATTCTTGGCAAATTTGATGATTTAGAAGCTAGAGTCAAGAATATGGAAGAAGACTTGAGAAAGATTTCTCAAGTGGTTTTAAATGGTGCAAGTTCCTATAAAGCCAAAGAAGAAGAAAAGAAAGAAGATGAGAAAGAGGACAGTGAAGAGAAAAATGAAGAAGATCAAGAAAATAATATGGGTGGAGATGGCAGTAATAAGGATGATAGTAATGATAGTGAAAATTGAGATGGATATCAATATGTTGCTAAAGAATAAGACAAAGATGAAAGAAAAGGCAGAGAAGCACCCCAAGCAAGAAGAAGAGCATTAGAATGAAGAACAGAGAGGTAAAGCCCAAGAGAACAAGCAAGAAGAAGGAGGTGAAGAGAATTTAACAAAATCAAATAAAAAAATTCATCGCTAATTTCCTTCAGCCAACGGAGGAGGAAAATGTGGTTCAAAGGAAGAAGATCCAAAGATCCTCTCGATTGGTAACTTTCCAAAGTCAAACTACACAAGCAAGGAGTCAGCAAATGAAGGGCCCCATCATATAGAGATCAAGGAAACATGGCCATCACAACGAACAAATTTGGAAGTGAAGAGTATGAAGCGCATCCAAGACTACGCCTTTCTATCCCTAAACTCTATTTTGTTGCTTATCTTAGTTTATGCCTTGATGCACATGTTATGCTTTAACATTGAAATTTGCTTGTGCCTTTCGAGTCATTATAATGTTTTGAAGCTCAATCCATGAAATCCATGTGATAAGAGCTTCTTTTGTTACACTTTTGTTGTCCAACAAGTACTCTTACCAAATCTTTGATTGATGACAAAAGGGGGAGAAGAAATGTGATGACAAAATGTTTGAAAATGTGTGAAAATGTGAAATAGCAGTGGAATTCCTCATGCATGAATAGAAAATGTGTGAATTTTATGAAAATCCATGCATATGTCAAGGGGGAGAAAAAATGTTGACTGCGATGTGCTGTGTAATTGAATGTACTTGCTGTAAATGTGCTACGTATGTGTGCTGTAGGTCGAAATGTAAAATGAATATGTACTGTGAAAATATTTGGCTGCATTTAGAATTTAAATTGAAAGTGTTATAATATGTGAGGTTTTAGTTGTTTTCTGAGATTTTGGAATATGGTTAAGTTGAGATTGAAATCTTCAACTTGGTTCTTGACTTGACCTATGATTTTGAATTACTTCAAGAAAACAATTAAATGCATGAATTTTGTAGTTTTGCAAAGCTAAACTGAGTGCCATTGTGGACATACATATTTGAGTACTTCAACATTTCATTTGAAAATGCAAAATCACCTTTCCAAACTTGTTGCAAAATAATTTGGGCTTGAAAGTCGGATGCAGACCAAAAATTCGGACGCATCAAGATCTTCTTGCCAAAAATGTTTTTTTTTTGTTATTCAAAATTGTTTCAAAACTGTTTCAATCCTTTTTATCATATTTGAACAACCTTAGGAAGGCTTATTTTCAAATATTACAGCCTTCATCTCACATATTTCAAAATTCGGATACATGTTTTAGAAATTTGGATACATCGATATTTGTTGCCAAAAACGCTCTTTTGTTGTTCAAATTGATTCAAATATGTTTTAATCTCTTTCATTATGTTTGAACAACCTTAGGAAAGCTTTATTTCACTTTAAACATTCATTATATTGAATTTATTACAGTTTGGACTTGAAATTTCAAAATTCGGATGCATGAGTCAAAAATTGGGATGCATGTTCTAAAATTCAGATGCATCCATATTTTGTTACCAAAATGTGCTCCTTTGTTGTTCAAATTAATTCAAATATATTTTAATCTCTTCTACTATGTTTGAACAACCTTAGGAAAGCTTACTTTCAAAAATTGCAGCTTTCATTTCACTTATTATACAATTCGGACTTGATATGTCAAAATTCGGATTCACAACATCTCAAGTCCAAACTTGTTGAAAAATGAGCACAATATAAGGGGGAGCATTGTTAATCTTTTCTGACCTTTAATACCTCTCTTAGAAGTTTTCTAAATGCTTAAATGCTATATCTTCTATCGTAGTTGTTTGTTGGAAGGAATGAGGTAAATGGAGATTGGTTGTGTCATAGGCTCATATTGAGCCTTTTGAATGTCAATGTGCTAAATTGGTTATTATCTATCATTGACATCAATGCTTCCTTGTACTATGTTGTTTAAATCCATCACATTTTGCATCAAAGTTTGTCATCATCAAAAAAGGGGAGATTGGTAGCCCTAAGGGGAGATTATTAATGAAAAACATTGATAAGGACTAATATACTTGTATGTTGTGTGATAGGATTTGTGAATTAAGAAGTATGAAGTCTCATTGCCTTGAAACCACAATGGAAGAACAACTCCAATATGTCAAAGTGATTGAAGATTGAAGAGTTTGTTCAAGATGATTGAAGGCTTTGAAGACATGAAGTGTATGTCACATGTGCTTAATAGGTAAACTTTGTAAACCCTACACTCTTAAGCCTTGGAATCTATGAGTTGCATTTGAGAGCACAAAACTTGATTCAAATGGTTTCAATGGTTTTGAACTTACCTTAATTATCAAGTTTTCATCAATGATTTTTGCACTTAAAAGGTCTTTAAAGACTTATCTTATAGGCTAGAAGGTTTTCCAACTTGTTTGAATTGATTTGAATATGTTTTGACAAAGTTTAAAAAGTTTGGATGCAAAGTTCGGACGCAGAAGGCCAAGTTTGGTCGTCTGAAAAGTTCGGATGCAAGTTCGGAAGCATGGAACAAAGTTCGGACGTCCAAACTTTCTCTGATAGCATGGTTACTGTTTTTTCAGAGAATTTTGGAAGAATGTTCGGACGCATAAGGAAACGTTCGGACGAAAGTTCAGACGTATAGCAGAAAGTTCGGACGAATGTTCGGATGAACTTTTCGAGACAGCTTGGTACAGTAAAGTTCGAACGAAAGTTCAGACGCATAGCAGAAAGTTCGGAAGTCCGAAATTCTTTAAAACTAGCCATTACTAGCCGTTTTATAGCTGTTAAAGCCAATTTTTCAAATCTATAAAACCCATAAACTCTAGATTTTCTAAAGAACTTTTGAACCTTCAAAATCTTTCAAGCTCTAACTTGTTTTACATCAAAATTATTTGAAAAGCTCTCAAATTGCCTTGTGCTCAAAGGTTAAAATTCAAAACTCCAAAGGTAAGAAGTGAAGTGGTGCTAGCAGTTGTATTCATCCACCAAGAAGTGTTGGTAACATCCAAACTCTATATTTACATTATTTTTGTGATTGATACAAGGTTATCTTGTGACGTAAAATTCTTTTGGTAAGGGTGAGCCATAGACTAGATTAATCAAGGTTGTGGTGTATTGGTCTTTTGGTTGTC
Source organism: Rauvolfia tetraphylla (assembly GCA_030512225.1). NCBI lineage: Eukaryota > Viridiplantae > Streptophyta > Magnoliopsida > Gentianales > Apocynaceae > Rauvolfia > Rauvolfia tetraphylla. Next base: position 1,226,275 of record JAJQKT010000052.1, read on the forward strand.
TTTAGATTTAAAATCCTTGTGGAAGGGTGAGCCTTGTTTGTAGGATTGCAAAGGAGGTTGTTGCTATAAAACCCTTCTTGGGTGAGTCTCTTGTGTAATTGTCTAAATTGAGCATATAGTGAATTGGTTGAAATCCTTGAGTGTAGACTCAAGGTAGTGGATGTAGATCCTGGAGAGATCGAACCACTATAAATCGTGTGTTCATTTCTTTATAACTTTACTTGTTTACATACTTGTGTTATTATTATTTGTTCACAGTTGTTGATTGATTGGTTGTGGTCTTATAGCTTGATAATCTTGTCTTAACCATCAAATCACATATAAACTTGAAGTTTGTGAATTTAGAGAAGAGCTTTCATTAAGGCAAAGGATTTGTAAAAAGGGAAAAGATTTTTGATAATTAACCAAAGACCTAATTCAGCCCCCCCTCCCCAGGTCTTTCATCATCAATGTGCAAAACTTGTTTAATAAAAGGGGAAGATCCTTTACCAATATTACCTACTCCAAGAATTCTTCTTTTGTTCTTGTCACCAAGGGTGACAAATCCATCATTTATGGCTTGAAGTTCATTAATGAGTGAAGCATTCCCCATCATATGTCTTAAGCATCCACTCTCAAGGAACCACTTAGTATCACTTGATCTTGGGGAAAGATGTACTTACATCAAATAAAAGGAAGTGACTTTGGACACATGAAGAAAAATTTGGTCGTCTAAATTTTTGTCTTCACCATGGTTATTGTTTTTCCAGAGAAATTCGGACGAAGATTCGGACGCAGGGAAAAGATTCAATCGTCCGAATTTTTCCAGAATGTGCAATAGCAACGTCCGAAAAATTCAGAAGCAAAATTCGGTTGTCCGAATTTTCTGAAACTAGCCGTTACTAGCCATTTTATGGCTGTTAAAATTGATTTTCAAATTCTATAAAAGCTAGAAACTTGAAATCTTTTGTAAGTTTTTAAATCTAAGTGAACTCAAAACATTCCAAAGTCTTTAAAAAACATTTTTGAGCTCTCTTGTGTCTTGTGCATTCAATTGATCAATCTAAAGACATCAAAGTGTGAAGGTGCAACTTTGTGTAAAACATCTACCAACAAGTGGAAATATTTACACATTCTTCTCTCTTTATCAAATTATGTTTTCTACTAGCTCTTATAAGGTTATCTTGATAACATAAAACCCTTTAGATAAGGTGATCCTTGAAATTGTGATTCAAGGTTGTTTGTAGATATAAAACCATTGTGTGGTGAGCCTCTCATGTAATTTTGTGAACTTGAGCATATAGTAGACTGATTGAAATCCTTAAGTGTAGGCTTAAGGTAGTGGACATAGATCTTGACGATCGAACCACTATAAATTGTTTGAGTTCTTTGCTCTTACATTCCTTTATTGATGTGATATCAACTGTCTTTAACTTGATACATATAATCTGTTCTTTGCTTAGACTTATAAAAGTTTTTTGTTTGCGATAATAAACCAAATACCTAATTCACCCCCTCTTAGGTATTTCAATTGGTATCAGAGTTGGAACTTCTTTTGTGTGGTTTTACAAACTAGAAGTGAATATCTCAAACTTACCTTACCTAGAAGGATCTTCCACAAATAGACCACCTTTGTTTGATGAAACAGACTACACTTTTTGGAAATCTAGAGTTAAGATGTACATTTGTTCTATCAATTTTGAATTGTGGAATATTGTTGAAAAAGGTCCTTATATTCCTATGAAAATGAAAACAGATGGAGTAACTTTAGAACCAAAGTCTACGGACGAATTTGATGAACATGATTCAAGGAAAATGACATTGAATTATCAGGCTATGAACATATTAAGTTGTGCTTTAGATGTAACTGAATATAATAGAGTTATTGGTTGTGACACTGCTCATGATATGTGGAGATTACTCCAAATAACTCATGAAGGCACAAATCAAGTTAAAGAATCTAAACTTGCTATGCTTGTTAGAGATTATGAGCTGTTTACCATGAAACAAGGTGAAAATGTTAGTGATATGTTTACAAAGTTTACTAACATTTTTAATGGCTTAAAAGCTTATGGTAAAATCTATACTATGGGAGAGCAAAACAGGAAGATTTTGGATGCTCTACCAAAATCTTGGCAGCCAAAGACACTTGCTATTGAGGAGTCCAAGGATTTAAAAACTCTTTCACTTGAAGAGCTTATTGGATCTCTGCTCACACATGAAATGAAGATGAAAAGATTAAATGACAAAGAAGATGAACAAAATGGTAGAAAAGGAGTTGTACTAAAGGCTTCAAATCACTTGAGTGAACAAGGAAAATCTTCAAGTGAAGAAGAAGATGGTAACAGTGGAGAAGAGGAAATTGCCATGGCAGTTAGGAAGTTCAAGAGATTCTACAAAAATGAGTTCCTCAAGAAAGGAAGAAAGCCAACTAAGAAGAGTGGACAGTCTTCATCCTTCAAACCTCAATGTTTTGAATGCAAGATTACAGAACACCTTGTTGCTAATTATTTTGGCAAGGGAAAGAGACAGCAAGAACCAAAAGAATTCAGCCAAGAAAGGAAAAGGACTGGATGGAACGTGGGATCAACAAGAAAGTGAAGATGACAGTGATGGAAAGGCCAACATATGTTTTATGGCAATTGATGATGATGTTCAATTTGCTTCAAGATCAAGTGCCACAAAATGATTTCTTGACAGTGGGTGCTCAAGACACATGACAGGAAATGCCTCACTTGTTAGTGAACTTAAAGAAACAAGTGAAGGTTTGGTCACATTTGGTGATAAGAAGAAAGGAAAGATTCTTGGAATAGGTAACATTGGTAAAGGCTCATTTCCTCTTATTAAGCAAGTGTTACTTATTGATGGTTTGAATTATAATTTACTTACATTAGTCAATTATGTGACAATGGATGTAAAGTAGAATTTAAATGTGATACTTGTACTATTTTTTATAGTGGAAGTAGCAAAACCATTTTGTTTCAAAAAGAGTTGGAAATGTATATGTGCTATATCTTGATGAACTTATCACAAATGATATAAAATGTCTTGCTATTCATGATAATGACGGATTTTTGTGGCATAGAAGATTAGGACATGTGAGCATGGATTTATTGAATAAACTTTCTACACAAGAGCTAGTTAGAGGTTTACCCAAAATGCATTTTGATAAAACTAGTCTTTGTGATGCTTGTCAATATGGAAAACAATCAAAAACATCTTTTAAACCAAAGAAAATGGTTTCTACCTCAAAACCTCTTGAACTAGTTCACATGGATTTATTTGGACCTATGAGGACTACTAGTCTTGGTGGTAAAAGATATGCTTATGTGATTGTTGATGATTTTTCAAGATTTACATGGGTAGTCTTCTTATCACAAAAAGATGAAACATTTTATGAATTTTCAAAACTTTTTAAAAAGGTTCAAATTTCTCTTGATTGCAAACTGATTTCTATTAGAAGTGACAATGGAAGAGAGTTTTGTAACCAAGATTTTACAAAAGTTTGTGATGAGTATGGCATCACTCATAATTTTTCAACTGCCAAAACACCTCAACAAAATGGTGTTGTTGAGAGGAAGAACAGAACTTTACAAGAAATGGCTAGATCAATGCTTTGTGAAAATTCTTTGCCAAAATATTTTTGGGCTGAATCTGTAAATGCTGCTTGCTATGTAATGAATAGAATTTTATTAAGACCCTTCATAAGAAAAATACCTTTTGAACTTTTATTTGATAAAACCCCTTCAATTGTCTATTTTAAAGTTTTTGGTTGTAAGTGTTTTATCTTAAACACTAGTGATAATCTTGGTAAGTTTGATAGAAAATCTGACGAAGATGTATTTCTTGGTTATTCTTCAAATAAAAAAGCATATAGAGTCTATAATAAAAGAACATTATGTGTTGAAGAAACTATACATGTAACTTTTGATGAATCTAACATTCACCTTCAAAGAAGAAGTGAAGATAATGCAGGCTCCTCAATGTTTGAAAATCAAACTCATCATCAAGTACACACTTTGGAAGAATATGCCAAGGAAGAAGAAATAATGTAGCAAGAACAAGACGGTCAACCAAGCAATGATCAAGAGCTTCCAAAGGATCTAACATATGCAAGGGGCCATCCTAAGGAGCAAATCATTGGTGATGTCTCCCAAGGAGTCAAAACAAGGCGGTACTTTATTGATAATTTTGCTCTTTTATCTCATATTGAACCTAAAAATATTGATGATGCTTTATGTGATAATTTTTGGATCATTGCTATGGAGGCGGAATTAAATCAATTTGAAAGAAATAAAGTTTGGACTCTTGTTCCAAGACCTTGTGATCACTCCATTATTGGTACAAAATGGGTTTTTAGAAATAAATTAAATGAACTAGGAGAAGTTGTTAGAAATAAGGCTAGACTTGTTGCTCAAGGGTTCAACCAAGAAGAAGGCATTGATTATGATGAGACTCTTGCTCCAGTGGCCAGATTAGAGTCCATAAGAATGCTTTTGGCTTTTGCTTGCTTTAAAGGTTTTAAATTATTTCAAATGGATGTCAAAAGGCATTGAAGAAGAGGTTTATGTAGAACAACCTCCTGGTTTTATTCATGAAAAATTTTCAAATCATGTTTTTAAATTAACAAATGCTCTATATGGATTGAAACAAGCTCCAAGAGTATGTCCAATGCTCCAAGATGGACCAACATCCTATTATAGCCACTGGTAAAGAGCAATTCGTTACTCTTTACATTCCTGAAGACTTTCCCTATCAATGGAAGCAGCATGGTTACACTCATCTTCACTTCGGGGCTGTTCGTATAGCTCTCACCCTCCATGGCAGAAAGGGTTTACCTATGGTTGCCCGAGTTGCCCTCTTGGATACCCGCTTTTTAGCATATCAGCATGCTTGTGTCACCATAGTTGAAGCAACACTGAATGCTGGCACGGTATTCATCACCTTGTACCCCAACTTCAATATGTCCCTAGCAGATCCACATCTGCTCAATGCTCTCAAGGTACAAGTCCAGATTGCAGGAGCCTCTCAGGTACATGATGCTCTCACTGCAACTTTACACTATCAAATGATCTACCGAGTTCAAAACCATGCCATAGATCTCTCCCTTCCTGGTGGAGAAGATGCTCTTCTTATCAAGGTAGATGACAAACAGTCAGCTGTTTGCACCCATGTCCCAAGACAGATTCCCAAATCTAAACTTCTCAGTCTCCTTCCAGATGCTTGGGTCACGAAATATGAAAAGGTCCATGAAGCTGTAAATCAGCCTTTGGAATCTTCCTCCTCTCAGATCTCTCAGAATTCTGATGGCAAAACTATCAGGCAAAACTATCCGCGAATTGCTATGATTCGTCTTCCTGTCTCTGATCCTCCTCTAGATCATCAAGCAAATCTTGACCGGATTACCAAACTTGGACCAGATCATCCCTTGGTCTCCCACAGAGATACTTTCCCAGACATCATAAAATAGTACACACCGGATGCAAAACCAATCGTCTTTGAGACAGATCCATTCTCCAATCATTGTTATTAGGGTGGTTGGACTTCTTGTGAATCTTGTCAAAGTTGCTTCTTTGAATGTGGTCTTGATCTAGAAAACTGCACCTGCAGATATTCCAGTCCAAGGAGAAGGAAGAAGAAATTAATTCCTTCTCCGTGTTCCACTAAAACACCTAACATAGATCCAGATTACCAATAAGGAGCTCAAGTCATTCAGATTCGCAGCAGGTATGATTCTTCTATTGCTGAAATCCCATCCACATGGTTACCTCCTAAACCAAAACCACCACTTCATCCTTATTATCAAAATTGCCTCAAACTTCTTGCTAAAGAAAAACCGGTACCTCCTACTTGTCAACCCCTCAATCCATTCTACAAACCACCTACACCACCAACTCCTATACCAGCCATCTGCATGTTCCAACCAGCAAAATTTCCTCCTCTCAACCCTATCTTTCCTCAAACCTCACCCTTTACCAAGGACAATGCCCGACACTCTCATAAAATCCAGAACTCTTCATCGACCATACTCCTTAGTGGACAGACTGCATCCACTAATCCTGTTGAAACTATCCTAAACTGGCAATCTGAAAACGCTGTTGCTCAGAACAAACTTCTGACTCAGATCGATCAGAAAGTTACCCAGGTAAATTCCCCGTCCTGTTACTATTGAAACCAAAGTAGATTCTCAAGTGCAAGACCTGGAAGCCACCAAAAGATTGATCGTCAATATGGAGAAACGATTGAAGCAAATCCCTTACGATCTACCCATGCCTAGTGTTAATCCTGCTGAAGTCATTCGACAAAAGTAGAAAGAAGTAGCAGACCTTGAAGGTTATATTGCTTATCTCAAAGTACATGTTGAGTCTACTCCTTACTCTTCTCCTCCGCCAGTTACTACTGCCCCTCCAGTCTCTTCCAGCTTCTTTCCACCTTTCACAAATCCCTTCCAGCCACAATCCAAAACACAATACTCTGCTTTCGGAACCATGGGATATGAAATGTCTAAACCTTCTCCAAGCACTTTCAACGCTGCTCAATGGTTGAAAGCAAAGCAAGCCCAGAAACAACAACAAAAGCCTGCTCCTCCTCCAGAAGTTCAAAAACAAGCTATGATTCAGAATCCTCTGACTCCTATGCTTCAAGAAGCGGCTACCGCTCAGACCGGTCCTCATATTGCTGCTGTTCAAGAACAAACTCCATCTGAGACCCAATACTCTTCTCCAACAGAGTCAGACCCAGTCTCTGATTCCAACACAGACTCCTCTTCAGTCTCAGACTCTTCTACACAGTTCCTCTCTGATGAATTTGAACTAGAAATTCCACAAATCAACGTGACTCGTGAAGAAGAAGATACAGGAGATACATATGAAGCCACACCTATAGTCGATGAGCTTGAGTCATCTCAAACTTCCAAGAAACTGACTACTCAGGCACATTCACATTTCAACTCGATGATATCCCTCCAGCAAAATGGGCAGTCAGACTTCAAGAATTCCATGCTTGGATGATGACCAGAGAACTATCTGGCATCACAGCAAAAAACATCCTTACTGAGTTCACCTCCAGATTCACCGACACACTGAAGCACTGGTTTACTACTCTCAATTATGTTGAGAGAACTCAATTTCTAAACTCTTCATTAGATCAAGCTGCTTCATTACTTTATTACTGTTTTCTTGGTGAACCTGATTCTGATTTAGAATTAAAAAGAAAAGAATTTTTTCAAATGAAATGTTACTCTTTTCAAAGATCTGATCTAGATAAAAATTTGCAACGCATGACTCAATTGTTTTATCTTCTTGGTGCAGACGTTAGTCTAAAGCAAGCTTTCCTCAGCTCAATCCCTCAAGCTTTAGCTCAAGGAGCCGATGTATACGTCAGACAAAAATACCAGTCCATCCTTGGTATGACTCCAAGACAAATCAAATAAGCCATCTTGCAAAGCCTTGAAGACCTTTGCCACAAACGGCAAGTGATCAAGCAATATCTCAAAGGAGATAAAGAAGTTGAACAAGTATGCAAACGTTCAGACTTGATCATCAAGTCATGCTGCAACAAATCCTCCTGCAAGAAATCATCCAAGAGAAAGAAGTTCTCCAGAATCCATACAACATACAGACGATCTTCAAAGAAAAAATGGAGATACTTTAGAAGGAAACACAAGTCCTGCAGAAGTCCCAGAAGCAAGTCAGACTACTACTATGTCTGCAAACATAAGGGTCACTATGCCAAGCAATGTCCTCAAAAGAAGAAAAGGCAAAACCTCATCTCATAAATTGAACAGGTTAGCCCTATATATGATGACGATGACCTTGAGTATCTCTTTTTTGAGCAAGATGAACTGAATGAAGACACCCTCTTCGCCATTGAAGAAGACGAAATCCTTGTCTTATCATATCTCAGAACCAGTTCCCTCAGAACCAGTTCTCCCGGAACCAGACCCAACACTTTCAGAAAAATCACCAGAAAAAACTTCTGTTCCAATCCTCACTATTCAGACCCGTAAAACACACCCTCAAGCCCCTGTTCAAATCCGAACCTCCAAATATGATAAACTCATTCCTGCTATAGCCTTTTTTGACACAGGTGCTGCGGTATCCATGATGAATCCATCTGTCCTACCTCCTAAACATTGGACAGAACATCAGAAAGAATTCATCACTGCTGATGGTAAAACATTCTACACTTCTCTGATTACTAAGAAAACCCATTACCATCCAATTCTTTCCCAAATGTGAAGTTCATTTACATCTTGTTGGCTGTGCTGAAGCTGACAAAGATCTTCTTGTTGGTTTTGACATTTACAGTAAACTTCACAAATTTCAGATCCTTCCCAATGGTATTCGTTTTGGAAAATAGTTTAGAGAATATGGTACCATTCCAAGACTTTACCAAATCACTCCCAATCCTGTTACCGAGATTCAGAAACTTCTTGTTTCCCAATCCTGTGCTGAATCTCACACAGAGTTTCTTTCTAAATGTTCTCATCCACTTTGGCAGAATCCTCAATTCTTCATAAAACTCCATTTCAAGAAAAATGAGGATATCAACCCTACCAAAGCCAGTCACTCTGGCATGAACCCTGATTATCTTCAGTTAGCCGCAAAAGAATGACTTGACCTTCTTCATTCTGATCTCATTGAACCTACAGATTGTCAATGGTCTTGTGAAGCATTCTATGTTGACAAACGAGCTGAACAAGTCCGTGGAAAAATGAGACTGGTAATTAATTATCAGCCTCTCAATCACTTTTTGCAAGAGGATAAGTTTCCCTTACCACACAGACACACATTGTTGTCACAACTTTCTGGTGCAAAATGGTTTTCCAAATTTGATTTGAAATCTGGATTTTGGCAATTAGGCATTCATCCAGATGAACGTCCTAAAACAGATTTTTGTATCCCTAACCAGCATTTCCAGTGAAAAGTAATGCCTTTTGGATTAAAACCTGCACCATCCTTGTTTCAAAAAGCCATGGTCAAGATTGTTGAACTACTCTTACACACTGCACTGGTTTATATTGATGATATCCTGCTTTTCAGTTCTACTAAGGATGATCATATAAACCTTTTACGCCAGTTTGCTCAAATTGTTAAAAATTATGGCGTAATGCTTTCTGAAAAGAAAATGATCTTGGCTACACATGAAATTACTTTGCTAGGAATGCATTTCTCTGTAGGTACATACACTCCTGGAAATCATATTTCAGAAGAATTACAGAAGTTCCCTGAGTCCAATCTTTCCCAGAAGCAAGTCCAACAATTTCTTGGTGTAGTCAACTATGTCTGAGATTTCCTGCCAAGAGCTTCAGAGCACATACATCCTCTCACTAAAATGCTCAAGAAGAATCCAACTCCCTGGACATCCTTACAGACTCAAGCTGTAGCTATACTGAAAGAACAAGTGTCCAAAATTCAGAAGTTGCATCTACCAACAAATGGCCAAAAGATACTTCAGACTGATGCAAGTGACAAATATTGGAGTGCAGTGCTACTCGAAGAAATTGATGGCACCTGATATCTTTGTGGATTTGCAAGTGGAAGATTCAAGACAGGAGAAATTCATTACCACTCCACTTTCAAAGAAATCCTTACAGTCAAAAATGGAATAAAGAAGTTCAGCTTCTATCTCATCGGATCAAATTTTTTGGTGGAAACAGATATGATTTCGTTCCCCAAAATGTTGCAGTTCAAGCAGAAGCAAGTTCCTCATCCTCAACTGCTCTGGTGGTCAACGTGGTTTGCGCAGTATTCATTTGAGATCAAACACATCAAAGGTAAATCTAATGTTGTGGCTGATTTCCTTTCTCGACCTGATTCCTTTACCACCAAACCCGTTATAGCCATGATCCAACCCAGTTATTCCAACCCACCTAATATTCCTTCAGACTTTCCTCCAGATTACCCAGTTCCATTTTCTGTTGACTCAATAATGCAAAAAAGAAATTTTTATGAGTTGCAGATTTTTAAAGAATTTGGAGGATCCATCCTTAAACCATCATGAGTTAATCCATATTTCCCTTTCACTGAGATCTTCATTCTCCGACCTAATGACTTCCCTCCTCCATTAAAATGGTTCTTCTGGTACCTCTGTCAACAGTACCATATTCTTCTTGAAATCGACTCTGCGTTATTTCTTAAAGGGTTTATTCCAACTATACTTGAGTTCTTAACCTAATTTAAACCTTTAGCAGAATGGAAGAACTTACTCCTCACTTTTCCTAAACACTTCCTCCTCTTTGACATCTGCCGCCAAATAGACCCTGATTTCACAATCCATCCATATTCCCATCTTTACCAGGTCAATTCCATCACTGTGTTAGATCTTCCTCAAAAATACTCTGAGGCCCAAAAATACATGTTTGTTGAAAATAAAATTATGCCTCAAGAAATTTGGCCTGATGATTATGGTTCTTGGAATTATCCGACCAACCATCATCACGAGATAAACATCAAATAGCTCGTGAATGATATCTTCACCACTTGCCTGATTCTCAGCCAGACACTGAAACCCCTTTTGATTACTTTAACCTTCATCCAACTAGCTCTTCTCAGTTATTACATGGGTTTACCTTTCCACGTATGGCCTTTGATGAAACTGCTCGAACCACTTATGTCACCTCACTCAGAAAGGAAGCACGAAAGCAGAGAAAGAAAAAAGCAAAAGCACATGCTCTGTATCTGGACCTCATTATTGAACGCAATATCACTGACCCTGGCTCCACTGATAGTGATGTTTCCACACCGATTGATTCCGAGCATTACAGCTGTGAAAACTTTTATCTTTAGTGCTCTGCACTTTGTTGTCTTTATTGTTCAGTGTGTTGTCGTGTCAACTTTATTTCTTAGCTAATTAAAGCTGGTAAGTGTGGTATGATGTAAGCGATGACCTCATTAGCTACCATGATGTAAGCAATGACGTAATAGCCCAATAATTTAGTCTTCTAGGTTCTTTCTTGGAGCTCTATATAAAGAGCCCATTGTTGTAACATTTCCTCAAGCTTAGTTCCTGAGTAATAATATCTCTCTTGTGTGTTCTAGCATAAACATGTCTTTCTAAGTTTCCTCTATTCTTCTTCTCTGCTTCTATTTCAGATATGGCTTTAGCTTAGATCCTTGTTCGGTGATACTTAGAAATTATGAGTATTCCTTCTTGAATGGTTGATTTCATTTCTTCTTGGATTGTTGAAAGATAAGAGGACAGGATCCTTTGAGTGCCCAAGAGTTGGCCTTTGTGTTGATCCAAGTCATACCTTCTTAGACAATCCAGGTTTGAGTTTCTGAAATTATTCTCTTTCAAATACTTCCAGTGTCTAGGTCAACACTAATATTGGTATCAGGAAAAGTGGACACAACTCTTTTTATAAGAACATCTACTAACAATGATATTTTAATTGTGCAATTTATGTTGATGATATTATCTTTGGTGCTACTAACTCATTTCTTTGTAAAGAATTTGCCAAATCTATGCAAAATGAATTTGAAATGAGCATGATGGGAGAACAGAATTTCTTTCTTGGGCAGCAAATTAAGCAAACCAAGGATGGAGTTTTCATCAATCAAGCAAAATATACCAAGGAGCTCTTGAAAAGATTTGGAATGGATCAAGCAAAAGGAATAGGTACTCTAATGAGTTCATCAACTAAACTTGACAAAGATGAAAAAGGTAAAAATGTTGATGAGAAATCCTATAGAGGTACGATTGAAAGTTTACTCTATCTCACAACAAGTAGACCAGATATTATGTTTGCTGTGTGCTTATGTGCCAGATTTCAATCTTGTCCTAAAGAATCTCATCTAATTTTCGTCAAACGTATCTTTTGTTATTTAATCGATACTCATGAGCATGGTCTATGGTTTTCAAAATCTTCATCTTTTGAACTTGTTGGATATTCAGATACTGATTATGCTGGGTGCAAAGTTGAACGTAAAAGTACAAGTGGTCATTATCAATTTCTTGGTAGTTGCCTTGTGTCTTGGTATAGTAAAAAGCAAGCTTGTGTGTCATTATCTACTGCTGAAGCTGAATACATAGCTGCTGGTAGTTGTTGTGCTCAATTATTATGGATGCAGCATACCCTACTTGATTATTGTTTTAAATTCAATTGTGCGCCTATATTATGTGATAATACTAGTGCTATCAATTTGAGCATAAATCCCATACAACATTCTAGAACAAAGCATATAGATATTAAACATCATTTTATTCGTGATCATGTGGCTAAAAAGGATATATGTTTGGAATATATAAGTACAAATGATCAAATTGCTGATATATTTACAAAGCCTTTGGCTGAAGAAAGGTTTAATCACCTAAGAAGACTCTTAGGAATTTCTAAATTTAATTACTAATGTGTTTGTTGAAGTTTTGTGAAAATAGAAAGTTTCAGACGCAGAATTCGGATGCACTACAGAAAATTCGGTCAATCGAATTTTCTGAGTTAAAGAAACAGAGATTTTCGATCGGAAATTCGGACGCACTGCAGAAAATTCAGTCGACCGAATTTTCTGAGCTAAAGAAACAGAGACTTTCGATCGAAAATTCAGACACAGACCTGAAAAATCGGTCGTCCGAAATTTGCTGATGCAACAATTTAAATGAAAATCAAACAGTTTTCTTGACATTTCAACTTCCGAATTTCTCTTCCATTTCAAAGCCATTTGTACCCATTTGCATCCGAATCAAAATTTCTCAAAGACCACCATTTTTACTTCGATTTGCCTTTATTTTCGAATTCCAACCCTAAATACATTCTAAAAGTCACTACTTTTCACGCAATAACATCATGGTGAGGACAAAGAAGCCGAATGTTGAAAAGGGGAAAGGAAAAGCCAAAGAAGGAGATGGAGACTCAATTATCAACCAACCAAGAAGAGTTTGAATTCCTCAAACATTGTCTGGAGTTGACAAGTTTGTTTCAATCAAGGCTACTCATGAATTTGATGAATGGAACAAAAATAGCAGAAAATTATCCCTGGGTATAAGGTGGATGTTGATAAACTATCAAGTATGGATAATGTTCTGTCATTTTTTGGTGATATTGGTTGGAGTAGCTTATTATTCATTGATGAAGAATTCTATCCCACACTCATATATGAATTCTATGCAAACCTAAAGGAAGGAAGAACTGAACTGGTAGGGGATGATTTGATTCAATGGTACTCATCTAGAGTATCCCAAGTGGACTTTGAATTTAGTGATGCCTTGATTAACAGAATTTGTGGAGTAGGTGATAGTGGGGCAAGATATTACTCACCATCCATGCATTGTTATAATCGTGAACTCTTCACAAATGAAAGATTTGAAGAGGCATTCACTAATGGTAGAGAATTTAGGTCCATCAAAGAGAGGGAAATCAAGAACTTAGATGCTAGAGGTAGAGTATTGCATCACATGGTTACTACTATGATTGTTCCTAACTTTGGCATAAGTCATCTGTTGGTAATATGCACATGGTAATCATGTTAACCCTGCATGAACATAGGAGATTGAATTTTGGATACATAGCTTTGAAGAACATGATTACTGCAAGAAAAATTGTAACCAAGGCATTGCCATTTGGATGGATGTTGACAAGGATTTTAAGCATTTAAGAGTGGGGAGATTTATACTAATGAAACTCTTAGGAGAATGCAGCTAGTTCTTGATGATGATGGTATATGGAAAACTAAAAGAGATACCCCTCCAAGAAGAGAGGAGATTAAAGAAAGTGAAGAAACTGAGGAAGAAGAGGATGAAGAAGAAATTCTTGCTAGAGAGATGAAGACAAAGAGAAAGCATGATACTTCAAGTGAGGGTGAGCAACCTCCCACAAAAAGAAGATTATTTGAAGAAGTCCCTCAACCAAATGTTGGGATTGATCCAAGAAGTGAAGAAATAACTAGAGGTGACACTATAGTAGCTAAGGCATTCCAAGAAGCCTTGAATAATCATGTCAAGGAAATGGAGAAGATGTATAAGTTCTTCGAATCCTTTGCTCCAATGGTTCTTGGAAAACTAGATGGATTAGAAAGTAGAGTGAAGTATATTGAAGAAATTCTAATGAGGAATACACAAAGTGGTGAAGGACCCTCTAGACATCAAGATAGAGATGAGGATGATGAAGATAAGGAAGGAAAGAAAGAAGATGAAGATGATGACAGTGTTGATGGGGATGATGATCAAGGAGGCGATGAAGAGAATGTGGCAAGGCAAGAAGAAGGAGGAAGTGAGCCCCAAGAAGGAGGAAGTCAAATCGAAAAAGCAAACATCGTCTCACCTTCAACTATATCCTTTAACCAAGAAGAGTAAAGCATTTGGCTATCAAGAAAGGATTCAGCAAAGCCTGTCCATCAACATCACAAGACTGAGCATTTCTTCAACCTCATCCTTTTTACTGCTTTTACTTACTTATTTGTACTAAACTTTATCTTATATGTTTCAAATATCCATCTATGCTATTTGTCTTTATGCTACATTTTATGTAATAGTGAAGCTCAATGATGAAATCTCAGTGATGAGAGCTTCGTTTAAACTGTTATACATGCTACATTGTTAGTCTCATTTTCATTGATCCCATTTTTGAGTGATGACAAAAGGGGGAGAAAAATGATGACTGTGCAAAATCTATTATCTGTGCAAAATGCATTGTACTACTGTGATTATCTGTGCAAAATGTATTATGCTACTGTGATTTGCTAAATTTATTATGTGATGCCTATAATTTGCAAAATGTATTATGCTTTAACTATATTTCATGTTTTAAAGTCTGAAACTTTAAAATCTTGGTTGTTTTCTAAACTCAAATTAAGTGGTTAATTCTTGATTCTTTTTAAAAACAAATGGATGCATGAGTTTTGTGGTTTTGCAAAGCTAAACTGAGTGCTTTTGTGGTCATACATACTTCAACATTGCATTTGAATGCAAAATCACCTTTTCAAACTTGTTGCCAAAAATTTGGACAAAAAATTCGGATGCATGTTCTGAAATTCGGATGCATCCATATTTTGTTACCAAATTGTGCTCTGTTGATGTTCAAATTGATTCAACTATATTTTAATCTCTCATAATATGTGTTAGCCCTAAGGGCAAATCATGTAGTTTTGATTTATGACAAATATTGATGAGGACTAATATGCTTGTATGTTGTGTGATAGTTTTGTGAATTAAGAAGTATGAAGTCTCATTGCTTTGAAGCCAAAGTGCAAGAACAACTTCAGTCAAGCAAAGTGATTGAAGTTTGAAGAATGTTGTTCTTAGATGATCTAAAGGCATTGAAGACTTGAAGTGTAGAGTGTATATACTTAGTAGGTAAATCTCTATGTAAACTCTACACTTGTATGTCTTGGTTATCATTTAATGCATAAGAGAGCATAAAATGAGTCTTATGATCTTAAAAGGTTTTGAATGAATTTTTTGATGAATGTGGTTTTCTATCCTAAAAATCTTTTTAAGTAAACTTTATATGATCAAAGGAATTTGATTTTGGTTTTCAAACTTATATATACGTACCAAATGTTTTTGAAACTTATTGAAGTTAAATCTCAAATGATTTTCCAAATTTTGAATATGCTTCCAAAAAAATCGGTAGCAAAAGTTTGCTACTGTTCTTCCAGAGAAATTCGGAAGAAGATTCGGACGCATGAAGAAAAATTCGGTCGTCCGAATTTTGGCCTTCAGCATGGTCACTGTTTTTCCAGAGAAATTCGAACGAAGATTCGGACGTAGCAGGAAAAATTCGGTCGTCCGAATTTCCTGAAAATAGCCGTTAACTAGTCGTTTTATAGCGGTTAAAACTGATTTTCAAATTCTATAAAAGCTATAAACGTGTAATCTTTTGTAAGTTTTGAATTCTTGAAAACTCTAAGCATTCTAAAGTCTTTTACAAACATTTCTTAAGCTCTCTTATGTCTTGTGCATTCAATTGATCAATCAAAAGACATCAAAGTTTGAAGGTGCGAGTTTGTGTAAAAAATCTACCAACAAATGGTAACATCTACAGACTCTTATCTTTTTATCAAATTTTATTTTTCTACTAGCTCTTACAGGGTTATCTTGATATTTCAACCTACCTTACCTAGAAGGATATTTTATCAAAGATCCTATGGCTAATATTTCAAACCTACCTTACCTAGAAGGATCATCTACAAATAGACCACCGTTGTTTGATAGAACAAATTACACTTTTTGGAAGTCCAGAGTTAAAATATATATTTGTTCTATCAATTTTGATTTGTGGAACATAGTTGAGAAAGGTCCTTATGTCCCAATGAAAATGAGAGCAGATGGAGTAACCTCTGAACCCAAATCCACTGATGAATTTGATGAGCATGATTCAAGGAAAATGACATAAAACTATCAGCCCATGAACATATTAAGTTGTGCATTAGATGTTACTGAATAAAATAGAG
Source organism: Rauvolfia tetraphylla (assembly GCA_030512225.1). Classification (NCBI taxonomy): domain Eukaryota; kingdom Viridiplantae; phylum Streptophyta; class Magnoliopsida; order Gentianales; family Apocynaceae; genus Rauvolfia; species Rauvolfia tetraphylla. The sequence goes on from JAJQKT010000052.1 coordinate 1,242,645, forward strand.
TTAGTGAGTGTGATTCTGCTCATGATATGTGGAGATTACTCCAAATTACACATGAAGGTACTAATCAAGTTAAAGAATCTAAACTTGCTATGCTTGTTAGAGATTATGAGCTATTTACCATGAAACAAGGTGAAAATATTAGTGATATGTTTACAAGGTTTACTAACATTTTTAATGGCTTGAAAGCTTATGGTAAAAGCTATACTATGGAAGAGCAAAACAGGAAGATTTTGGATGCTATACCAAAATCCTGGCAGCCAAAGACACTTGCTATTGAGGAGTCCAAAGATCTAAAAACTCTTCCTCTTGAAGAGCTTATCGGATCACTACTCACACATGAAATGAAGATGAAACGGTTGAATGACAAGGAAGATGAAGAAAAGGGAAGAAAAGGAGTTGTACTCAATGCTTCAAATCACTTGAGTGAACAAGAACTATCTTCAAGTGAAGAAGAAGGAGGAAACAGTGGAGAAGAAGAGATTGCAATAGCAATGAGGAAGTTCAAGAGATTCTACAAAAAGGAGTTTCTCAAGAAAGGAAGAAAGCCAATCAAGAAGAGTGGACAATCCTCATCCTATAAACCTCAATACTTTGAATGCAAGAGCACAGAGCATCTTATTGCTTACTGTCCCAAAGTGTTAGAGAAGGAAAGAGACAGCAAAAACAGAAAGAAATCTGTCAAGAAAGGAAAAGGACTAGTTGGAATGTGGGATCAACAAGAAAGCGAGGATGACAGTGAAGGGAATGCCAACATATGCTTTATGTCCATTGATGATGAGGTACAATCTTCACCTTCTATTTCAAATTTCTGTGATGATGACATTGATTCTAGTGATTTGATTGTAGAACTGTTTGAAGAGTTGAAAAAGGCTTCAAAAAGAAACAAAGAAATGAAATTCAAAATTAATGATTTATCAAATGAGAAATCAAAATTATGTGTTGAAAATGATAAACTTCTTGAGACCATTAATTGCCTTACCATTGAAAAAGAAGTTTTGAATACAACCATACAAAAAGTATCTTTTGAAAACGAAAAGCTTTGTACAAGAATTATTTCTCTTGAATCAATGCTAAAAGATCATGAGTCTTTAAAAAGGAAAGTTAATGATCTTACTTTAAGCATTGAGAGACTTACAAATGGAAGAGAAAATTTAAATAAACTACTTGGTTATCAAAGATCTTCATTTGTAAAACATGGTCTTGGTTTTACACATGATTGTTTTGATCCAAAACAAAAAAAAAAAGTTATTTGTTAAAGAATCTTCTCATTCTAGGTCTCATACTTGTTGCACATATTGTGGTAAGCATGGACACAAGGTTTCTAGATGTTTTATAAAAAAAAAGATAGAAAATTGTGTTAAGATCAATTGGAAAGTCAAAGGAACTATTACTAACCCCCTTGGACCCAAGAAGATATGGGTACCAAAAATCACTCTTTCTAATTTGGTATAGGTACAATTTGCCTCAAGATCAAGTGCCACTAAATGGTTTCTTGATAGTGGTTGCTCAAGGCACATGACTGGAAATGCATCACTTATTAGTGAGCTTCAAGCTACAAGTGAAGGTTTTGTCACATTTGGAGATAAGAAGAAAGGGAAAATACTTGGAATAGGTAACATTGGTAAAGGTTCTTTCCCTCTTATCAAGCAAGTTTTACTTATAGATGGTTTAAAGTATAATTTACTTAGTATTAGTGAATTATGTGACAATGGTTGCAAAGTTGAGTTTAAATGTGATACTTGTACTATTCTTGACAGTGCAAGTAATAAAACTATTTTTGTTGTTAAAAGAGTTAGTAATGTATATGTGTTATATCTTGATGAGCTTATTACTAATGATATTAAATGTCTTGCCATTCATGACAATGATATTTTTATGGCATAGAAGATTAGGACATATGAGTATGGATTTATTGAACAAACTTTCTACACAAGAACTAGTTAGAGGATTACCAAAAATGCATTTTGATAAAACCCGTCTTTGTGATGCTTGTCAATATGGAAAACAATCAAAAACATCTTTTAAACCAAATAAAATGGTTTCTACCTCAAAACCTCTTGAACTAGTTTACATGGATTTATTTGGACCTATGAGGACTACTAGTCTTGGTGGTAAAAGATATACTTATGTGATTATTGATGATTTTTCAAGATTTACATGGGTAGTCTTCTTATCACAAAAAGATGAAACATTTTATGAATTTTCAAAACTTTTCAAAAAGGTTCAAATTTCTCTTGATTGCAAACTGATTTCTATTAGAAGTGACAATGGAAGAGAGTTTTGTAACCAAGATTTTACAAAATTTTGTGATGAGTATGGCATCACTCATAATTTTTCAGCTGCCAAAGCACCTCAACAAAATGGTGTTGTTGAAAGGAAAAACAGAACTTTACAAGAAATGGCTAGATCAATGCTTTGTGAAAATTCCTTACCAAATATTTTTGGACTGAAGCTGTAAATACAGCTTGCTATGTAATGAATATAGTTTTACTAAGACCTTTTATAAGAAAAACACCTTTTGAACTTCTATTTGATAAAACTCCATCAATTGTCTATTTTAAAGTTTTTGGTTATAAGTGCTTTATTTTAAACACTAGTGACAATCTTGGTAAGTTTGATAGAAAATCATATGAAGGCATATTTCTTGGCTATTCATCAAATAAAAAAGTATATAGAGTCTATAACAAAAGGACATTATGTGTTGAAGAAACTATTCATGTAACTTTTGATGAATCTAACATTTATCTTCAAAGAAGAAAGGAAGATGATGCAGGTTCCTCAATGGTTGAAAATCAAACTCAACACCAAGTACCCATATTGGAAGATCATGCCAAAGAAGAAGAAATAATGGAGCAAGAACAAGATGGTCAATCAAGCAATGATCAAGAACTTCCAAAGGATCTCACATATGCAAGAAGTCATCCTAAGGAGCAAATCATTAGTGATGTCTCCCAAGGAGTTAAAACAAGGCGGTACTTTATAGATAATTTTGCCCTTTTATCTCATATTGAACCAAAAAATATTGATGATGCATTGTGTAATAATTTCTGGATTATTTCTATGGAATAAGAGTTAAATCAGTTTGAAACAAATAAAGTTTGGATTCTTGTTCCTAGACCTCATGATCATTCTGTTATTGGTACAAAGTGGGTCTTTAAAAATAAGTGGGTCTTTAAAAATAAGTTAAATGAACTAGGAGAAGTTGTTAGAAATAAAGTTAGACTTGTTACGCAAGGTTTCAACCAAGAAAAAGGTATTGATTATGATGAGACTTTTGCTCCAGTGGCCAGATTAAAGTCTATAAGAATACTTTTGGCATTTGCTTGTTTTAAAGATTTTAAACTATTTCAAATGGATGTCAAAAGTGCTTTTCTAACTGGTTTTATTGAAGAAGAGGCTTATGTAGAACAACCTCCTGGTTTTATTCATGAAAAATTTTCAAATCATGTTTTCAAGTTAACCAAAGCTCTATATGGATTGAAACAAGCTCCAAGAGCTTGGTATGAAAGATTAAGCGGTTTTCTTCTTTCAAAATGTTTTACAAAAGGAAAAGTGGATACAACTCTTTTTATAAAAGCATCTTCTAAAAATGATATTTTACTTGTGCAAATTTACGTTGATGATATTAGTTTTGGTGCTACTAATACTTCTCTTTGTGAAGATTTTGCCAAATCCATGCAAAATGAATTTGAGATGAGCATGATAGGAGAACTAAATTTCTTCCTTGGGCTGCAATTTAAGCAAACCAAGGATGGAGTATTCATCAATCAAGCAAAGTATACCAAGGAGCTACTGAAAAGATTTGGAATATATCAAGCAAAAGGAATAGGTACTCCAATGAGTTCATTAACTAAACTTGACAAAGATGAGAAAGGTAAAAATATTGATGAGAAATTATATAGAGGTATGATTGGAAGTTTACTCTATCTCACAGCTAGTAGACCAGATATTATGTTTGTTGTATGATTGTGTGCTAGATTCCAATCATGTCCTAAAGAATCTCATCTAATTTCTGTCAAACGTATTTTTTGGTAATTGATTGATACACATGACTATGGCCTTTGGTTTTCAAAAACTTCATCTTTTGAACTTGTTGGATACTCTAATGCTGACTATGTTGGATGCAAAGTTGAACGTAAAAGTACAAGTGGTCATTGTCAATTTCTTGGTAGTTGTCTTGTATCTTGGTTTAGTAAAAAGCAAGCTTGTGTGTCTTTATCCACTGCAGAAGCTGAATACATAGCTACAGGTAGTTGTTGTGCACAATTGTTATGGATGCAGCATACCTTACTTGAATATGGTCTTAAATTCAATTGTGTGCCTATACTATATGATAATACTAGTGCTATCAATTTGAGCATAAATCCCTTTCAACATTCTAGAACTAAGCATATAGAGATAAAATATTATTTCATTCGTGATCATGTGATTAAGAAAGATATATGCTTAGAATATATAAATACAAATGATCAAATTGCTGACATATTTACAAAGCCTTTGGCTGAGGAAAGGTTCAATCACCTAAGAAGACTTTTAGGAATTTCAAAATTCAATGACTAATGTGTGTATTGAAGTTTTGATGAAAACAGGAAATCTATGGATCCAGAATTTGGATGCACTATAGAAAATTCGGTTGACCAAATTTTCTGAGTGAAAGGAAACAGAGACTTTTGATCAAGAATTCGGACGCAGGTCAGAAAATTCGGTCGACCGAAATTTCTGAACTAAAGAAACAGAAAATTTGGTCGTCCAAATTTTACGGATGCGACTATTTAAATGAAAATTAAACAGTTTCTCAACACTTCAACTTCCGAATTTCACATCCTTTTAAAAGGCTCTCATACCCATTCACATCCGAATCAAAATCTCTTCAAAACCACACATTCTCATCCCGATTTGCCTTCACTTGTGAACTTCTAACCTAAATTCATACCAAAAATCAGTACTTCTCAACAGAAAATATCAATGGTGAGAACAAAGAAGCCAAATGTTGAAAAAGGGAAAGGAAAGGCTAAGGAAGGAGATGGAGACTCAATCCTCAACCAACCAAGAAGAATTCGAATCCCTCAAACATTATCTGGAGTTGACAGGTTTGTCTCGATCAAGGCTACTTATGAATTTGATGAATGGAATAAAAATAGCAGAAAGATTATCCCTAGATATAAGGTGGATGTTGATAAATTCTCTAGCATGGATATTGTTCTATCTTGTTTCAATGATGTTGGTTGGAGTAGTTTGTTGTTCATTGATGAAGAATTCTATCCTACCTTGATATATGAATTCTATGCAAACATAAAAGATTAAAGAATTGAGATTGTAGGGGATAATGTGATACAATGGTATTCATCTGGAGTATCCCAAGTTGACATTGAATTTAGTGAAGCATTGATAAACAGAATTTGTGGAGTATGTGACAATTGAGCTAGATATTATTCATCGTCCATGCATTGCTACGATCGTGAACTCTTGATATATGTTAGATTTGAAGAGGCATTTACTAATGGAAGAGAGTTTAGATCTATAAAAGAGAGGGAAATCAAGAACTTGGATGCTAGAGGTAGAGTGTTGCATCATATGGTAAATACTATGATTGTTCCTAATTTTGGACATAAGTCATCAGTTGGAAATATGCATATGATAATCATGTCAGCCTTGCATGAGCAGAGGAGATTGAGCTTTGGTTATATAGCCTTGAAACACATGATTACTGCCAAAAAAATAGTAACCAAGGTATTCCCATTTGGAAGGTTGTTGACAAGAATCTTTAACCATTTTAAGATTAAACTTCCAGGAAGAGGGCAAGCTTTTAAGAGTGGGGAAATTTACACCAATGAAACTCTTAAGAGAATGCAATTAGTTCTTGATGAGGATAATTCATGGAGGACAAAAAAAGAAACCCCTCCAAAAAGAATAGGAAGAGAAGAAAAGATAGAAAGTGAAGAAGAGGAAGAAGAAGAGGATGAAGAAGAAACCCTTGCTAGAGAAATGAAGACAAAGAGGAAGCATGACACCTCAAGTGAGGGGGAGCAACCTCCAACAAAAAGGAGACTGTTTGAAGAAGAAACTGGAATTGGTTCAAGTGGTGAAGAAGTAACTAGAGGTGACACCATAGTGGCCAAAGCATTCCAAGAAGCCTTGAACAATCATGTCGAGGAAATGGAGAAGATGTATAAGTTTTTTGAATCATTTGCTCAATGGTTCTTGGAAAGTTAGATGGACTGGAGAGTAGGGTAAAACACATTGAAGAAATCCTTATGAGAAATGCTCAAAGTGGTGAAGGACCCTCTAAGCCTCAAGATAGAAATGAGGAAGAAGGAGATAAGGAAGAAAAGAAAGGTGATGATAATGACAGTAATGATGAAGATGATGATCAAAGTGGAAATGAAGAGACTGTGGCAGAAGAAGAAGAGGAAGAACATGCACATGAAGAGCCACAAATAGCAAGCAGCTAAGTAGCTCAAGCTGAAATAGTCTCTCCATCAACAATCTCTTTCAGTCACGGAAGAGTGAAGCACTTGGCCATCAAGAAAGGAGTGAGCCGAGCCTCTCCATCAACATCAGCATCACAAGACTAAGCTTTCTTTCCTTCTATTCTATTTACTGCTTTTAAGTTGCTTATCTGTACTGAATTTTTTTTCTGTTATGTATTCTGAACTTGTTAAGTATTTTGCTGCATTTTATGTAATAGTGAAGCTCAATGATGAAATCTCAGTGATGAGAGCCTCTTTTATGTGTTAAATTGCTAGTCTCATTTTCATTGATCCCATTTTTTTTGAGTGATGATAAAAGGGGGAGAAAAATGATAATATGATGACTACAATGATGATTCTGTGATAAACGCATTTTGTATCTATGCTGAATTTTTTTTTAACAAAATGAATGCATGAGTCTTAAAATTTTGTAAAGCTAAACTGAGTGCCATTGTGGACATACATGTTTGAGTACTTCAACATTTCATTTTAAAAGGCAAAATCACTTGCAAAAAATTTGGACTCAAAATTCGGATGCAAGGTTTAAAAATTCGGATGCATGTTCTGAAATTCGGATGCATCCATATTGTGTTGTCAAAATGTGCTCCTTTATTGTTCAAATTGATTCAAATATGTTTTAATCTCTTCTAATATGTTTGAACAACCTTAGGAAAGCTTATTTTCAAAAAATTGCAGCTTTCATTTCTCCTATTTTATTGTTTGGACTTGATATGTCAGAATTTGGATGCATAGTATCTCAAGTTCAAATTTGTTGAGAAATGAGCACAATCTAAGGGGGAGCATTGTTAAACTTTTACAACCTTAAAACCTCTCTTAGAATGTTTTCTAAATGCTTAAATGCTATATCTTCTATCCTAGTTGTTGGAAGGAAGGAGGTAAATGGAGGTTGGTTGGATCATAGGCTCATATTGAGCCTTTTGTATGTCAATGTGCTAAATTGGTTATTTTCTATCATTGACATTAACACTTCTATGTACTACATTGTTTTAATCTATCACATTTTGCATCAAAGTTTGTCATCATCAAAAAGGGGGAGATTGTTAGCCCTAAGGGCAAATCATGTAGTTTTGATTTATGACAAATATTGATGAGGACTAATATGCTTGTATGTTGTGTGATAGTTTTGTGAACTAAGAAGTATGAAGTCTCATTGCTTTGAAGCCAAAGTGCAAGAACAACTTTAGTAAAGCAAAGTGATTGAAGTTTGAAGAAGGTTGTTCTTAGATGATCTAAAGGCATTGAAGACTTGAAGTGTAGAGTGTATATACTTAGTAGGTAAATCTCTATGTAAACTGTACACTTGTATGTCTTGGTTATCATTGAATGCATAAGAGAGCATAAAATGAGTCTTATGATCTTAAAAGTTTTTGAATGAATTTTTTGATGAATGCGGTTTTGTGTCGTAAAAATTTTTTAAGTAAACTTTCTATGATCAAAGGAATTTGATTTTGGTTTTCAAACTTATATATGTCTAAATAAGTTTTCTATACGTACCAAATGTTTTTCAAACTTATTGAAGTTAAATCTCAAATGATTTTACAAAGTTTGAATATGCTTCCAAAAAATTCAGTCGTCCGAATTTTGTAGCAAAAGTTTGCTACTGTTCTTCCAGAGAAATTCGGAAGAAGATTCGGACGCATGAAGAAAACTTTGGTCGTCCGAATTTTGGCAGCATGATCACTATTTTTCCCGAGAAATTCTGACGAAGATTCAAACGCAGCAGGAAGAATTTGATTGTCCGAAAAATTCGGACGCAGAATTCGGTCCTCCGAATTTCCTAAAAATAGCCATTAACTAGCCGTTTTATAGCTGTTAAAACTGATTTTCAAATTCTATAAAAGTTATAAACGTGTAATTTTTTGTAAGTTTTGAATTCTTGAAAACTATAAGCATTCTAAAGTCTTTTACGAATATTTCTTAAGCTCTCTTATGTCTTGTGCATTCAATTGATCAATCAAAAGACATCAAAGTGTGAAGGTGCAAGTTTGTGTAAAAAATCTACCAACAAATGGTAACATCTACACACTTTTCTACTAGCTCTTGCAAGGTTATCTTGATAACATAAAACCCTTTAGATAAGGGTGATCCTTGAAGTTGTGATTCAGGGTTGTTTGAGATATAAAACCATTGTGTGTGGTGAGCCTTGTTTGTAAAAGTTACTAGAAGAAGTTCTGAGTGTAAAACCATTTTGTGGTGAGCCTCTCTTGTAATTTGTAAACCTGAGCATATAGTAGATTGATTGAAATCCTTAAGTGTAGGCTTAAGGTAATGGACGTAGATCTTGAGGATCAAACCACTATAAATTGCTTGTGTTCTTTGATCTTACTTTCTTGTATTGATGTGCTATAAATTGCTTATAACTTGACTCATATAATCTATTCTTTGCTTAGACGTATAAAAGGTTTTAATTTGCGAAAATTAGCCAAATACCTAATTCACCCCCCCCCCTAGGTATTTCAATATGTTTGAACTATCTTAAGAAAGCTTATTTATAGAATTTGAAGCTTTTATTTATCTTATTTTAAAGTTTGGACTTGATATGTTAAAATTCGGATGCATGATATCTCTAGTCCAAATGTGTGGAAAAAATGAGCACAATCTAAGGGGGAGCATTGTTAAACTTTTACAACCTTAAAACCTCTCTTAGAATCTTTTCTAAATGCTTAAATGTTGTATATTCTATCCTAGTAGTTGAAAGGAAGGAGGATAATGGAGGTTTGTTGAGTAATAGGCTCATATTGAGCCTTTTATATGCCAATGTGCTAAATTGGTTATTTGTGCTACTTTGTTTAAATCCATCACATTTTGCATCAAAGTTTGTCATCATCAAAAAAGGGGAGATTGTTAACCCTAAGGGCAAATCATGTAGTTTTGATTAATGACAAATATTGATGAGGACTAATATATTTATATATTGTGTGATAGGATTTGTGAACTAAGAAGTATGGAGTCTCATTGCCTTCAAGCCAAAGTGTAAGAACAACTTCAATAAGCTATAGTAATTGAAGTTTGATGAAGGTTGTTCAAAGATGATCTAAAGGCATTGAAGACTTGAAGTGTAGAGTATATATGCTAAATAGGTAAATCTCTATGTAAACTTTACACTTGTGTGTCTTGGAATCTATTGAATGCATAAGAGAGTATAAAATAAGTTTCTTAATTTTAAATACCTTGGAATGAACTTTTTGATGAATGAGGTATGGTATCTTAAAAGATTTTGAGTAAATTTTGCATGATCAAAGAAATTTGATTATGGTTTTCAAGCTTATATATGTCTAAATAACTTATCTATACATATAAAATGTTTTCAAACTTATTGAAGTTAAGTCTCAAATGATTTTACAAAGTTTGAAAGTGCTTCCGAAAAATTCGATCATCTGATTTTATAGCAAAAAATGGTTATTGTTTTTCCAGAGAAATTCAGACGAAGATTCGGACGCATGAAGAAAAATTCGGTCGTCCTAACTTTTGTCTTCACCATGATTACTGTTTTTCTAGATAAATCTGAACGAAGATTCAGATGCAGGGAAAAAATTCGGTCGTCCGAATTTTTCCAGGATGTGCAACAACAACGTCCGAAAAATTCGGACGCGAAATTCAGTCATCCAAATTTTCTGAAACTAGTCGTTACTAGCAGTTTTATGATTGTTAAAACTGATTTTCAAATTCTATAAAAACTAGAAACTTGAAATCTTTTGTAAGTTTTTTAATCTAAGAGAACTGAAAGCATTCCAAAGTCTTCAGCAAACATTTTTGAGCTCTCTTGTGTTTTGTGCATTCAATTGATCAATCCAAAGACATGAAAGTGTGAAGGTGCAACTTTGTGTAAAACATCTACCAACAAGTGGTAAGATTTATACACTTCTCTCTTTATCAAATTATGTTTTCTACTAGCTCTTACAAGGTTATATTGATAACATAAAACCCTTTAGATAAGGGTTATCCTTGAAATTGTGATTCAAGGTTGTTTGTAGATATAAAACCATTGTGTGGTGAGCCTTGTTTGTAAAAGTTAGTAGAAGAGGTTGCGAGAGTAAAACCATTGTGTAGTGAGCTTCTCATGTAATTTTGTGAACTTGAGCATATACTAGACTGATTGAAATCCTTAAGTGTAGGCTTAAGGTAGTGGACGTAGATCTTGACGATCGAACCACTATAAATTGCTTGAGTTCTTTGCTCTTATATTCTTTTATTGCTGTGCCATCAACTGTCTTTATTTGTTTCCCATTTGGCTTAGCGCTTATTCAATTCTCTTATCTCACGGAAGTCTAAGAAACACCAATCATCTCTCGAAGCTTTTTTGAGGCTGAATATCATGCTCTTGCAAGTACTATTTGTGAAATAGAGTGGCTGGTGTTTCTACTTCGAGATCTTTGTATTCTTCTTCATTATTTCTTTTGTTTTGTGATAATAAGAGCGCTCTATACCTCACCACGAATCCAACATTTTATAAGCACACGAAACACCTGGAAATTTACTGCCACTTTGTTCAAGAAAAAACACAAACTGGACTTGCGAAGCCTCTTGTTGTCACTTTGTGCCAGCAAAACACCAACATATGCAAGAAGGGTTTGCCATCTAATCAATACATTGAATTGCTCATAGCACTTGGCACTCATGACTTGTATTCTCCCAAGTCCAGTCTGCGCAGGGAAGCGAGGGTATCGAAAACTTAAATATGCATAAAGGAGAGCAACACGTCACACCCTAACGGCAGCCCACACTTTCCACTTATCTTGTTGTATTTAAATTGTATTTTATTGTAATTTTATTTCATTATGATGTACATATCTATAGCCTTATTTTATCCTTGTAGGTTTCACTTTAAAATAATCAAGGGAAATCTTTTCCTCCCAAATTTGTCTCCATCATTTTTACACATCTAGGTTTGTTCTCTTCGTCTAGGAAAGCTTGAATTCTCATATAAAGGTTCATGGAGCTTAGTTCCTCATGAGTTGCTGTGTGGAGTTTAGATGGTAGTTTTTGACGGGTGGAATTTAGATGGTAGTTTTTGAAGGGTCTTGGGAGAACAAGAGCCTTGCGAATCAACTTAAAGGAGGCTCATATAATCTATCCTAATAACCCTTAATTCTCAATCCCTCTTTTTAATAATCTAGCCTTGCATCTATAGTGAAGCTTTATTGAAACATGCAGATGCAGATGAATTGAAACAAGCACAGGCAGATGAGCAGATATTGAAATATGCAGATGAGCAGATGGAGCAGACAAGCAAATAGGCAGACAAGTAAGAAACAGAATGCTGGAAATTGAAGTGAAGGCCTGCACAATGCAGAATGAAGAAATTATACAGCATGCACACGTAAGTGCACAACATGCAGCTGCAATGCAGAGTAAAATAGCAAGCCTAGCAGTCTGCCAGCTAATTGCCAGCTGGGAACTTGGAATCAGTTTGCTGACATGGAGATAGTCGGTTATTTATGTTTAGTGTAGGAAAGAAGAGGTTGATCAGTGTATATATATCTTTGATCATCTTGTACAAAGTAGAGAATTCAATTCAAGTTTTTCTACTAAATGCAATATTTCTCTTTCTATTGCAATATTTCTCTTTCTATAGTTTTTTGCTCTCTCGAGTATCATGAACAGAGCATTGAGTTCATCATTCAATCATTTCTCAATCATTTCATCTTCTCTGATTCTTGCATTGGATTGAATTCTTCAATTCATTGTTTTTAACATGGTATCAGAGCATTCTACTTTGCTTCTGTCGCTGTTCTTTTCCATTTTTCAGATTCTTTGTTATCAATCGTAGTTGATCAGTTGCTATTGTGTTTGCACAATTGATTTTGTTTTCTGTGATTCTGTTGATCAAACAATGGCGGCACATATTGAGTCAGTTCCAACCAATCCTATGTATCTCAATCCAAATGAGAATACAACTCAACCATTGGTACAACCTGTACTTACAGAGAAGAACTATCACTCTTGGAGTCGTGCGATGAAGATGGTATTGATCTCCAAGAACAAATTAGGCTTTGTTGATGGATCAATTGAGCCTCCACCGAGAAGTTCAAGGAACTTCACACTTTGGCAGCAGGTAAACACAACCGTACTCTATTGGCTTGTGAATTCTATGGATACAATTATTGCTCAAAGTGTGATGTGGTTAGATACTGCAAAAGAGGTTTGGGATGATCTGTATGATAGATATTCCAGTGGAGATTCTTATCACTTATCTGATCTTATAGAGGATATTCATAATGTGAGACAAGGTAACAAATCAGTGAATGAATACTACACACATTTGAAGATTTTATGGGATGAGTTGTCTGTTTTAAGACCTTTGCCTAAATGCATCTGTGAGCCTTGCTGTAAGTGTGGAGCAATAAAACAGATGAGAGAATACTATGACACAGAGTGTGTGATAAGATTCTTGAAAGGTCCGAATGATCGGGTTCAATAACATCAAATCACAAGTTCTTGTTATGGAACCTTTACCTTTAGTCAGTCAAGTTTTCTCTATGGCTATTAAGCATGAAAGACAATTGAATTACATTTCTAGTCAAGAGGTGCAAGTTATGTTAACTCGACTGCGAGAAAGTCTGTAATCGAGAGATGCAATCTACTTTTATAAACAAAGAAAATGTTGGTGCACGTTTTGGTGGAAATGATAAATATGAAGTAAATGTTGTAGCGAGAAATAGTAAAAGAAGTTTTGGACAGAAAAAGTATTGTTTGTACATTCCGTGGTAAATCGAGGGACACACGGTTGATAGATGCTATAGAAAGCATGGCTATCCTCCAAATTTCAAGTTTAGAGCCGAGAAGGCGGCTTTAATGGTAGTGCTAATGCGAGATCATAGAAAATATGCTATAATCGATGCTTCAAAGAGAAATGTTGTTATTAATCGGACCGAGTGGTATGAGTAGTACGAGAATTCCAGATTCTTCAACTGCGAGGATTACTCAAGAGCAGTATGCTAATCTGATGAACATGCTTAAGAGCATTCAATTGCAAGGTGCAGAAATTGGTCCTAGTCAATCTCATGGAGTCAATCAAGCCACTGTTTTGACAACAAATTTTGACAAACCAGTCAATTACACAGGTACAATTTCTTGTGAAACTACAAAACATTGGATTCTGGATTCGAGAGCTACGAGATCATATAGTATGTTCCTTGACATTCTTTACTTCATTGACTCCTGTTCAGCATGTGTTTGTTAAATTGCCCAATAATCAGACTGTTCCTGTTACTCATAAAGGTCATGTTATCCTTTCTAACAGATTGCAATTGTTAGAAGTTCTTTACATTCCTTCTTTTCAGTACAATCTAATTTCAGTTGATAAATTGATTCAACAGAATCATTGCAACATCCTTTTCCATTCTGCTGGTTGTCTTATACAGGACAATATCACCCTGAAGAAGATTGGTTCAGCTAAATGCTGCAAAGGTTTATATCATTTTGAGGTTACTTGTGATATTCCAAGACATCAGCTTCCTCAATCCTTCTCCACGAGCCAAATTTCTGATGTTTCTTTTCCTAATTCTTCTGTTTCTGTTTTTCATTCTTGTTCTAATTCTGTCAGAAATGTCAATTGGCATTTTAGACTAGGTCATCCATCTGATTCAAGATTGCAATTATTGAAAAACATTTGTCCTGATGTTTCTGTATCCAATGATTGCAAATGTACCATTTGTCCTTTAGCAAAACAGAAAAAACTCTCTTTTCCTTTAAAGGCATCTATTACCACTAGATGTTTTGAATTGCTTCATATGGACATTTGGGGTCCTTATAAGCATGAAACTATATATAAACAAAGATATTTCTTGACCATTGTGGATGATTTCAGTAGATACACCTGGATTTTCTTGATGAGAGAAAAGTCAGAAGCTAGAAAACTTGTTCAAGATTTCTGCATTTTTGTTTCAACTCAATTCTCCAAAACTGTTCAGATCATCAGAACTGATAATGGTTCTGAGTTTCATATGCCTCTATTCTTCCAATCAAAGGGCATTATTCATCAAGCTTCCAGTGTTGAAACACCACAACAAAATGGATTAGTTGAAAGAAAACATCAGCACATTTTGAATGTTGGTAGAGCTCTAAAATTGCAGTCTAATCTTCCCATTTCTTACTGGGGATTTTGTGTTCAGCATGCTGTTTATATAATCAACAGACTTCCTACACCTGTCTTACACAATAAAACTCCATATTCCATTCTCTATGGTAGAAATCCTTCTTTTATTAACCTCAGAGTTTTTGGTTGTTTAGCCTTTGCCTCAACATTGGAACAAAGCAGGTCAAAGTTTGATCCTCGATCTAGAAAGGCTGTCTTCTTAGGTCTTTCTTCTACCAGCAAGGGTTATGTACTTCTAGACTGGACTTCCAGGTCTGTTTTTGTGTCTAGAAACGTTATTTTCCATGAAGATGTCTTCCCTTTCAATACTCAGGTTGAATCTTTTTCTTCAGATTCTTCCACTCTTGTGTTTCCTTCTGCTCATTTCAGATCTTCTCCAACATTTCCAGAATCAGTACCAGTTGATGTGTCTTCTGATAATATTTCTTCTCCCACATCCACACTTAGTACTCCTGTTCTTAGAAGATCTCAAAGATCTAAAACTACACCACTTTATCTCCAAGATTATGATTGCAACACCATCATTACTACTCCACATACTCTTGACAAAGTATTTTCTTATGATCTGTTATCTGCTGCTTACAAATCTTTTGCATTGAATGTTTCCTTGAATATTGAACCTAAATCTTATGAAGAAGCAGCAAGAATTCCCGTTTGGCAGGAAGCAATGAAAAAGGAAATTGAAGCACTTGAAAGTATTAATACCTGGTCTCTGGTTCATTTACCTTTTGGAAAACAGCCTATAGGGTGCAAGTGGGTATACAAAACTAAATTTCATTCTGATGGTACAGTGGAGAGACACAAAGCAAGGTTAGTGGCCAAGGGTTATACTCAACAGCTTGGGGTGGATTACATTGAGACATTTTCACCAGTGGCAAAAATGACTACAATCAGAACTGTGTTAGCAGTTGCAGTAGCCAAGGGCTGGTTTTTACATCAGTGTGATATAAATAATGCTTTTTTGCATGGTGATCTAGAAGAGGAAGTTTATATGGCTCTTCCTCCCGGATTTGATGCTGGCAATGAGTCTTTAGTTTGCAAGTTAAATAAGTCTCTTTATGGACTTAAGCAGGCCAGCAGGCAATGGAATGCCAAATTAACTTCAGCATTGCTTGGTCTTGGTTTTACTCAGTCTAAAAGTGATTACTCTTTATTTGTCAAAGCTGATGACACGATTTTCATTGCCCTACTGGTTTATGTGGATGATATTGTGCTTACCAGTAATGACTTAACTGCTATCAAATGTGTCAAAGCTTTTCTTCATGATCAATTTAAGATCAAAGATTTGGGGGATTTGAAATACTTCCTAGGCTTGGAAGTGGCTAGAAGCAGCAAAGGATTGAATTTGTGTCAAAGGAAATATACTCTTGATTTGCTCACTGAGTTTGGTTTTCTGGGCAGCAAACCAATTGCTACTCCTATGGAAGCTCATCTTAAGTTAGAGCATCATGATTCTACTGTTTTGCCTACTTCCACTGGTTACAGAAGTCTTGTTGGCAAATTGTTATATTTGACCATTACTCGACCTGATATTTGTTTTGCTGTTCAACAGTTAAGTCAATTTCTTGATCAGCCTACTGTGAATCATTTAAAGGCAGCTCATAGAGTTCTGAGATATTTGAAGAAAGCTCCAGGTCAAGGATTATTTTTTCCAGCCAATTCTGTTTTACAATTGCAGGCATTTGCTGATTCTGATTGGGCTGGTTGTATAGAAACCAGAAGATTTGTTACTGGTTTCTATTTCTTCTTAGGAGGTGCCTTGATTTCTTGGAAATCCAAGAAACAATCCACAGTATCCAGGAGTTCTGCAGAAGCAGAATATCGAGCTTTAGCTCATGCAGTGTGTGAATTGCAATGGCTGTCCTATCTTCTACAAGACTTGCATGTTTCTATTCCTGGTGCTGTTCCTCTTTATTGTGATAACCAAGCAACTGTGCATATTGTGGAAAATCCTGTGTTCCATGAAAGAACTAACATATTGAGCTTGATTGCCATTTTACCAGAGAGAAGTATCAAGCTGGCCTAGTCAAGCCTTTACCTATCTCTTCTTCTCTTCAGTTAGCTGATATTTTCACCAAGGCTTTGGCCTTTCCTCAATTTTCTCATTTGGTTGCTAGTCTTGGTTTACAGAATATCTATCCTAGTCCAGCTTGCGGGGGGGTATTGAAACATGCAGATGCAGATGAATTGAAACAAGCACAGGCAGATGAGCAGATTTTGAAATATGCAGATGAGCAGATGGAGCAGACAAGCAAATAGGCAGACAAGTAAGAAACAGAATGCTGGAAATTGAAGTGAAGGCAACAAGCTTCCTAGTTTTGTACCCTTTACGTTTTGGCACCAATGAGTTGTTTTTATCCTTTGCCATTCCCCTGCAAGTTTCATGAATCTAGATACCAAAAATCTGTATGGTTACATCCTAAACTAAAATACAACATTCTCCGGAAGGGTAAAAAATGAATGCAACTATTATTTTCATTTGATAAAAGTGCAAGACATGTGATGTAATACCATAGTTGAATGAAATTCGATTATCAAGTTCGTGTTCTTAATATGTTGTCTACGACTTATGCAGTATTAGTGGCATTTGTTCTAAAGGCATTACTTTCTCTAATCCTTTCAAAGTCATAGTGGTTTATTGTTGAGAGACAATTTTTCATTGCTATATTCATGCCATAATTCTTTTTTGGGGGAACTAAATAATGTTTTTATTAAAGAAAGGAAAAAGAATGACAATATAATAGAGATACATTCTAGTGCTTGTGCAATGCACATACATTTTGCCAAAAAAGAATGAAAAAGCACTTTTATTTGTCTTAGTTATCCTAAAATATTAGTAGTATAAAAAGAATAAAAAGCGAGAACATGTCCACTGAAATGGATCGAAAAGGAAGCCACTCACACTTCTCAAAATAAAATAAAATTATTCAAGCAAGAAGAAAAACATGATGGTAAAATAGAATAGATAATCCAAATGGAAATATGCAAAAATGCTATTTGGAGCTAAGGGCAGAAAGAAATGAAGAGAATACCTTAAGCATTCCATGATCCAGCGCCCAGAGTATAAAGTTATAAGAAAATTTATTAAAAAGAGAAAAACCTGAAAAACGCTACTGCTATACTCTCTCTCTTTTTTTTTTTTTTTTTTGGCTATACGCAATGTCTTTGTATTTTATTTTCAAGAACACGTTTTCTTTCTCACTCACTCTCTATAGAAATTCACTTAAATACACATCTAATCTTTGAGATTTGTGATTCTAAGAAGTTGTAGAACATAACGGGTGGCAGACCTGCACTAAATGACTTCAATTTTTAGATAAAACTCAAAAGAACTTTAAAGATTTAAACTTTTTTGCATTTTGGGGTAGTTCTATAGTTCACAAAGCGAGTAAGGAACTTGACAGCAAATTCTGGGAATTTATTTTGAAAATGGTGGAAAGGTTCTGCCACGGGATTGCGGCAGAACATGCATGAAATTTCCGCCAACTGTCCAGTGTAACTTGGATGCTTCTTTCTTTTTTCTTTTTTCCTTTTCCTTTTTTCTTTCAAGATTTTTAATCACGATCTCAATTATTAATGAATAATATTGTCTAATGATTATTCAGGATTTTTAATTAACTATTATTAATCAATAATAAGTATTACAAAAATTTATAATTACTAATTAATTAATGTTGTTTAATGTTATTATTCAGTATTCATTTTGTCTTAAAATGATTATTATTAATCACTCAAAAACAACAATAAAACAAGAACAGTATCTAGTATTATTTTTCAGAAATTGAAAGTAGATTTCTCAAATGTTTCAAACTTGAAAGTTTAGATAGAAAATGAATGTAGAGAGAGAGAAAGAAATTTAAAGTGAAATGTTCTTACACTGCAAATAGTAAATTTTTTAAACTGTATATAGCAATGATCTTTATTTTGAAATATATTACTAAAAATCTATTGCAGGAAAATCCCAAAGCCTTGGACTCCCTATAAGAAACTAAATGAAAATAAAAGGAATACATGTTAGTAAGAATGTTTCCTCCAAGTTAACATACATGAATACTCGGGAAGAATGCGATTATTTGAAGCATTCTGAACTACACAAAGAAATTGCAATACTATAAAGAAATTAAAAAATTAGAAAAAGATGCTAGTAAGAAGTCTTCTTTAGACATGTAAAAAGATTTTAGAACAGGAAAAAATTCCCAAAAAAATAAGAACACCGGAAGCCTTCTCCAACACCCAAACTATAGTGAAAAAAAGGAAATTATGTTAGTAGGAACGCCTCCAGTAAAACCAGTAAAAATTTTGAAAAAGAGAAGAATCAAGAGGAATGACATTACCTCTAGCCTTCAAAACTCCAACACCTAATTGTAAAACAAATGAAATTAATTTACATTATAGAAAAACTTAAAACCTGTGATTAAGGACGAATATAATAGGCGCAATACAAAACTAACAAGAAAAAAAAAAAAGAGGAGAAAAGAAATTGAAGTAATTCGCATCCATTTACTAGGAAATGAAGCATTCCAGAATCCAATTCCCAAAAAGACTATAATGTAAGCAACAACTCTACTTTAAAGTTTAAATGCTCCCCTGCTTTCAAAATATAAATTCTTTTATCCCTTTTTCTATATTCTTAAAAATGTTTAATCTTTTATAAATTTTTAAAATTATTTTTTTACATTATCTTCATTATAAATATAATTATCTCATTTATTATTATATTAATAAAATTAATTAAGAATATAATAAAAAACTATTATTTTCTTTTTTTAATTTATGCAAAAGACTAGCGATATTGCCAAAGCAGGTCTCTCCTGTCAAAGTAAATTTTGCTCAAATCTATATACTCCCTTCGACTTATTTCATTTAACCTTCTTACTATATTGAAATGTTCCAAAATAATTGACACTTTTTAGAAAAGAAAATATTTTAATATATTTTATAATATCAATCAACTATTAACCCTACTATGTATTACTTTTATATATTTAGATTTTACATAAAATATTTGTTGGTTCACATGTTTTTTACTATTTATTAAACTATATAATTTTTATAATATAATTAAAACTTTTATATAAAATTTTATGTCCAATCAAACACTATCAAATGAAATAGAATCGAGAAAATATATACTATATAAATGTAATATTTTCTTTCTCAAGCCTCCAAACTTCTCATCCTAACCTCCTATATTTTTTTACCATTTTAATTACTTCAAAAAAAATTTTGAATGGTTAGGATCATTTTAAACTATTATATATATATATTACAGAAATATACATCTTTCTTTCTTATGACTTCAAATCTTTCATCCTAATTTTTTAAATTTTTTAATTTTTTATTTTAAATCTATTAAAATGATTCTAAGCTATTTATATATAAACTTAAATTTTTGAATTTTTTATTTTTAAAATAATTAAATTTCGTATATTTAATTACTCTGTGAATGTAAAAATTTAATTATTCAATAGTTGTCTACAAATTAAAACTAAATCTATTAAACCTAAACTTCTAATATCTGCCAATTTCTTCCACACACAATGCACATAATCATCATCCTCTTCCATATATTATTTTCTTCTCTTCTCTTTCTTAAATGTAACTACTTCTTCCTTTTTTTTTTTTTTTTTTTTTTTTTTTGCTTCAATCATCGCTCAAATCTCACCATATCTAGAAGCTCCAACTCTTCTTTTTTCTATTTATAGTTAGTTCTTAAGGTAATTATTTTACTTTCTTCATTTTTTTCTATTTTTCAATTCTTTTATTAAGTAATCCATTAAGATCACTTTTAAATTGTCCATTATCTGACTCAATGAGTTAATTGAAAAAGGTTATTATAAATTACAGTTCAAAATAACCAATAATTATAATTCCTCTCTAATATTGTTGAAGGGAATAGATTTGTCATTATTAATTTTTTTCTTTTTAGAAAACGGGAAAAAAAACTTTATTAATGAGGCGAACAAGGGAGCTTCTCAAACTAAATAAGAATTTGGATAAACTTAACCTTGCTTGAGCTAATAAATAGTACATATTAGTTATATTTTATAAAAGAACATCAATAATATTTGTATGTAGATCAAACATTTCAAAGAGTTGAAAAGAAGTAAATTCAACATAATCAATATTGCTTCTGATTTTGTATTAAGAGGAACAAAAGAAATAGAAAACATATAGTAAGAGTCTAAGATGGAAAAGAAAGTATTGAATATTTTCAACCAATGAAATTTTAATATTCTGCATTATTGAATTTTTTCTTAGACACATATTTTGGTAGGTCAAAAAAGTTTTTTTTAGGATACTTCTTTTGAAAATCTAATTATAATATTTTTTTAATTTTAAAATACATTTGTGCATTACACGAGTTTAAGCTAGTGACAAGATTATTCTCCTATGCCAACTTTTTCATCTCTCTCCTAATCTTTCTACTCTCTTCCCAATATTCTCTCTCCTCTCCTCCATTGGACAATCTCTCTTATTTTTTCTTGCTCATCTCTCCTCTCTAGTCTATCTTCCTCACGCAACTAGCACTATCAAATGGGCCAACGGCCCATGGGCTGCCGGTTTGTTTAGTGAATTAGGTGAGCTTTGACCTAACCAGTCCAGACTCATTTAAAGGCAAACCTAACTAGCCCGTTCCGCTTGGGGTGGGCTAGCCTGCTAATTTTTTTTAATCATAATATGAAATGACGTCATTTCATGTTAAATAGGTAAAAAATAAAAATTATATATATATATATAATTTTAAAATATCTAACCCTCGAGCCTCTTTTATGCAGATATGGACTAGTTATATGTTAGCCTGTCAAAAAATAGTCCCAACCTACTCTGCTCCGCTTAAGGCTAACTCGCAGCAGGTTAAAGCAGGTCGGCCCATTTAACACTACTATACCCAACGGACCCTATTTGGGTTTGCTTGTTTGTCAAGTTTCTTGAGTAGATCTATTTCTTGCATACATAAACATCTATAACTTAGAAACTCCCCTCGCCCGAGCTTTCTCTTTTTCTTTCCGTTAGTTGAAATGGTACCAAACCAAAGAAAAATCACGAGAAAAAGACCAACTTCTTTTGAAGAAAAAATGGAAGATATCGAATTAAAATTTGAAACCAAACTACAACCAATTTAAAATTCTGAAGTCATCAACAAACCAACAATTCGAACATAACTTTGAGAAATTCTGAATAGCAACTCTCTAAACTCGGTTAGCAATAATTAAGTCTTTTAATCGACTCATATAGTTCTTCTAGAATTTAATTATTTCCACTATTCTTTGATTCAAACTTTACGAGGAAACATTTTTAAAGCTGATTACCAGGAAGGGGAGTTTCGCAAAAACTAAATTAAGTACAAGAAAGGCGATGACCGTAGCGGAATGATAGGAGAGAAACAGAAGGAACGTGAAGAGTTGAACTGAAGGATTCAACAGGGAAGATAACATAGAGAGAGGGAATAAGAGAGATCGGAGGAGGCCAAATAGGAACGGAAGTGCTTGTTGTAGTAGTAGTGGGGCCCACAACATGATTCTTCAATTTAACCCAAAGGACGGTATAGTCATTTTATAGTCTTTTTTAAAAAAATTGCTTTGGCAAGGAGACTTGCTTTGACAATATCATTTTTTAAAAAAAAATTAAAATATCTTATATTTTAAAACAGAATAAATGCATAATATTTAAATAAATAAATAAATAAGATTTCTCCGTGTTGCTTGAGCATGAAGCACTACTCTTGCATTTGACCAGGGTACATTGAGAGAAAGTGCCACAGAAATGAATTCAAACCCGAAGTTCTCTTGGCACTTAGTACTGCACTGAGAGAAAACCCTATAGAAATCATCACCCAACAAGAAAAGAAGAAAGAATCAATGCTAGTTGCAAACATACGCTGCCTTGCCAAATCTTTGGTCAGGGAAAAAAAGTATCTTTTGCAGTTACAGACAGAATCCAAAATCCAAGTGAAAACTGCTTCTTTTCTTTTAGAATTATAAACGTGATTCAGGAGATAAATGGCGGTTTTGATAATGAGATAAGTGGTGGAAGATATGGACAAGTGAAGGCCACTAATAATTTTAAAATTTCAAATGAAAAAGATTAAGATTGTATAATAATTTTAACACGTAAAAGGAGTTTCTAACCAATCAGAAAAAACTATTAAATTTTAGAAAATGAGAGTGAAGGCTCCAAGCTATATATATATATATATATATACACACTGATTTAGTTCCTCAAATTCATTTCCCATATTCTCTAAACTGAATATATAATCAAGCAGTTTGCATTCCAACACTAACTAATCAAATATTCCTGCATTGACATACCAAATGGGCTGCTGATAGTGCTATATAAATTATAATGCTTTTGCTAGTTGGTATCCTTTATAAAAATAGAGAACAAGATGTCATAATTTTTTTGAGGAAAACAACATGTTATAATTGGATACCAACGGAATATTTCTAACTAACCTTCCTTTTTTATAACATAATTCTAACTAACTAGAAATGATTGTTTGATAATGTAGATGTTGATCTATACACAACCAAAAATCATAATTTTACATGATGTGCCTTAGTTTTTCTTGATCTGTCGTGATCATCCCGTCTATTGAATCATCATTATTCAGACAGTACTTGATATGCAGTTTGATCAAGTTAAAATTAATTTTCCTTTAGAAAAACACAGCAATAGATTGGCATTGGGTCAAATGAAGTGTACTTCAAGTATTCCCCGGTGGTACCTTTACCTTTGTTGCCTAACTAATCTGTTTTTGGTGTGTTTGGTGATATAGGGGTACTCCAGGGGTCCCTGCTTTCTCCCTCCTTCAAGGGGGGAAAATGTGGGCTGGGGAAGAAGGTTCTTTTGCATGGGAATCTCTATAACCGAAATGCATTCTTGCTTCACATACTCAAAAAGGCATTATTTTACATATTCATACTATTGTTGCACACAGTTTAAAATTAGAAATTGACTATATTTGTTATAAACTATTTATATTTTTCTTTTCTTAACCAAAAATTTTTATTTCATCTTTTGATATATATGAACCATTTACATAAAAAAAAAAACATTTACATGCACTTATATTTGTCAAATTTTAAAAGTTGCAGCATAATCTCAAGAAAAATCACATTATTGGCATGTGCTACTATTTTCAAGATCAAACTTGTTTATTCATGGCATTTTGATCATTTTTTAACGACAACTCAAATTATATACATTTGAAATCCTCATAAATTGACCATAGAATTTTAATCCTCCAAAATCTATCAAATTAACTCAAACCCGAAATTGCCGTTGTGTACGGTGGATCATATCTATAACATGGTTCTTTTTACCAAATTCAGTCATCAGATTAAAATTTTAATAAATATAATTATTTAAAAATAATTTATGTATATCAAAAAATAAAAATAAATTTTTTATTAAAAAAATATAAATAATTTTTTAACATACACGACCAAATTTTCTTTCGAAATTCTTCATCAGGAACATTTTTGTATTTTTTTGAGGGACCTCTTTTAGTTTTGCAACATTTCCACTTGGCAAAATCTAGGGTGGGAAAGTGTAGAAATTGGACTGGCCGGCCTGGTGTGCTTGAACTGTCATTCAACGTGGCCATTTAACGAATGTAAAAGTGGACGGTTCTAACTAGACATGACAAAAGTTCCTATGACAATAATGCAAGTTTTAGCGGCCGCATAAAGACAAGATTAGTTACACCAACTACGATAAATGTTCTCTTTGAAATCTTGAGACACCCATATTTTTCTTGATGAAATGACAACGAAAGACCATTACGTTCCAAAGCCAATGATTTGAAAAATTTTGCTATACCTACCCAAAAATTATTTTTATTTTTATTTTTTCTTCATAATTAAAATATTTTCTTTTTATCTTTTAATACACATAAATAATTTATGAATTTACAGGAATTTTTTTAGTCAGAATAAAATTTGACTACTTAAATCTCGTACCGTACACACACCACTAGTACACATATGGCACAGGAAAGCTACTGAATCAAATTATATTCAGAATTCATTTTTTAAAAATTTAGTTTAATTTGATTTAATTTTATAAATTTAATATACCTTTAGTTTGATTTTTTATTTTAAGTTATTGAGAACAAAACAAAATGACAATCACAATTTTTTGGCCAAATCTGTCACGTGTTTGAGGTAAGGAATTTTCTATTAGATTCTGCGCAGGAGTGCGGTGGTGGGACAATATTGGAGGAATATAAAATATTTAAGGATATTATTGGTTAAAAAAATACTTTAAGAACTTAAATGTGATAAATTTTTAAGTAGGACTGTCAATTGGATCGGGTTGGTTCTAACCTGGTTCGTTCGGCCCGTTTAATTACGGATTCAGGTTGATTTTTTCAGCCTGAATAAGGTTTCGGGCTGAGGTAGGCTCAGTCCGTTTTTAGTCCGACTCGTAAAATATATATAAATAATATATTTATATATATATATATTTATACATATTTTTTATAATAATAATATTATTATATTATTAAAAAATATTATTATATTATTTAAAAATATTTTTTTATATAAATTTTTAAAAAAATCGGGCTCGGGCTCATATTTTCTCAACCCGCTATCAATCGGGCCGAGCTCGGACTTAGCAAAGCCCGACTCACCCAGCTCAATTGAGAGTCCTATTCCTAAGTCAAGAGACTACATAGGTAGCATTATCAAAAAAGGTTGTAACTAGAGGTCCGGCCATTTATCTACAAAAATGGACAGACATAATTTGCCTAAGCACGCTACTTTAACTTGCAGGCCAACCTTTTTTTTTAATGTTCAAATTAATTTACTTTTATTTTACCCACATGAATTGATTGTTTCATGTTATTCATGGTATTAAATCCACCTTTCTATCACTAGAACAAATTTGTAGTACTTAAATAAAATAAAAAACAGTTTTTGGGTATTGTTTGTTAAGGACCAAAATTACTTGGACAATATCATCTAATTAGAGAGACAAATATCTTATATCTAGAATTTCATTTTTACACGAAATTAAGGTGTTCCCTTTAAGAAAAGTGCATGCAACATTGAATCTCAATACATTGATGCAGATCAAATTCGAAAGAAAAATTAATAAAAACTTGTTTAGAAGAAGAAAAATAAGTTTACCACTCCAGAAAAAGAAAAAAAAATACACAGACCTACACACCTACTAGGGTAAATTTAGATTGGGAGTTTTCCAGACTGTTAAAAAACAAGCCAGGCCCCTGACTGCCCCATTTGAGGCCAGCTCATGACCGATCGACCCAACCCATTTAACAATGCTATACACAGGCCATTTTTCCATTTTTGGTTTTCTATTTTGAGTTATTAAAATATCATGTTTATACGCAACTTTTGTTCGAAAAATGGAAAAATAGCCCACGACAGTCACATTTAGGTCCCTGAAGTATTTTCTCAACAATATAGTTTTTAAACATTTTAAGTGTCTTCAATGTGATTTCGTTACTATTCTGTATTGCTGACTCTAGTTGAAAAATTTCATACCTAAGCATGTGTAATATTTATAAGGACATACACATACTCATCCCATTGTATAGTTTCTCACGTGTGACTCTTAATTAATTATTTATTATGTCTCTATTACCTAACTCTAACTCATATGATTCCTTTTTTTTTTTTTACTTTTTCAGAGGGAGACTATTTGATAGTATGAATGTGCTCTTATAGATGCCTTACGAGCTTGTATCATGGGGATTTTTGGTTACAATCTATGATAGAGATTGGCAAAAAGACTATATTCAAAGCGTATTAAATGTTTAAAGACCATATTAATTGAAAAAAAAAATTGTGGGTAATTTTCATTGATCCTCTAACTTTGGGAATTAAATAGGGCATCTTTTCATTTCGAAATATATATTCCCTTAAAAGATGATCCTGGCACTTCTTAATCACGGGAGGTAGATGAGGAGGTTTTTTTACATAGGTCCTCTCCCCATTTTGAACTCACCTGAGGTGCACAAGGTGTAATTGGAGAGAAAGCAGCAGAACTACCCACTTTAACCCCATAAAGGAACCATGTAAGTGGGGCCTACTTGTTTTTCTTTAGAAGTGTGGCAGAGAGTTGTGGTGAAACCAGTTAGGTTGTGTGTGAAAGGTTTTGAAACCATAAAAGACTAAAAAAATCTTTTGGGACCAAAACTATGATAAGCTGCTAACTTTGCAGAACAAGTAAGCCCTTCTTTAAATTAGATTTTTAATATTAGTTACATAAATATATCCTCATAGAATCGGAATATGCTCGGGACATATTATTTCCTGGAAGACATCCGTCAAGGAGAGTAGTGATGAAACCAGTTTAACATAATGTAAAATATTTGATGATGAAGGCCTAACTTTATAAATCAAATTGGCTATTTTTTCTTTTATTTATTGATACTTTTTTTTTTGTTAAGTAACTTCCATTAATAATCTATATCTATATCTATGTCCATATCTATATCTATATCTATACTATATTAAAAGTATAGATAGGGACTGTAGGAATTTAAAATTAGTTGTTTCATTCTTTTTTAAATTGTCTAAAATGCTCTTAGAAAAATAAATTATTATTATTTTGATAGACTAACTATAGGACATTAAAAGCACACAAGGTATACAAATATAATTATTTTATATAAATCTATCCTTTAAACTCTAATTTAATTATAATTATTTAGGAGTTATATAAAGAATAATAAAAAATAAGAATTATTTAGGAGTTACATTAGTTAAAGAAGAGTACTCTATTAGTTTATTATTTTTGTGGTTGTTATTTATATTATATTAGCATTATTATTAAAAAATTAAATCATAAGTGCTATGTGAGAGTACTTGAGTTAAAAGATGAACAAATAAAAAATAATAATTATACATAAAGAATTAATAGAAAAGTTCTTAATTATATTTTTAACTACTAAGTAATAATATTTTAACTCTTCTATTTAAGTTACAAATTTTTTCTAATTCAAAAATATAATGTAATAGAAGATATAAATAAATTATATAATCTTTATACAATAAATTATATAATTAATATTATTATTAAAATATTATACGAATAAAATAATTAAAAATAAATAAATATATTTTATAAGCTTCGGAAATGATTGAAAAACTCCAATAATACCCTCTCCGTATCAACAGTACCAACCTTTTCAAAAAAGTATTTAATAGTATAAAGATCAAATAGTCTTAGAATTGTTAGCAAATTCCCTCAATACCCTTCTTTTATATTATATGTGTAAAGATGACAACTTTTGACGTTTTTGTTTTACTCTCCTTTCAGATCGTGGATTCTTGATTTATTATTTTTTTTTTTGGTTTAGAAGTTGACTAGTTGCCTCTCACACCAACTTTAGATGAATCATTTCACAGCTATGGGCAAAGGCCAAAGTTCCCGTTTGAATGGACTTATAATTGAAAAGTATTTTCATTATACCTTGATTTTTTATTGTTATAATAATCCTCTTGTTTGGCTAATATTCTTTTAAAATAGAGTTTCTAACATCATATAATTAGAAATACTGTGCAAATGACTATGTCAAATGAAAGAATGTAATAATAAGAACAGAAAAATTGAATAATATGAATAAATAACTAAAAGGAATGTGTAATGGGTAAAATAATATATGTAATTGGTAAAATAATATATTTATCATAATACTTTATCTTTCCCTTCCATTTTTTACTCCAACCAAACAAGATGAAATATTTATAATTTATTTCTCTTTCATCCATACCAAATAAAATAGAAGTAAATGCATTTACTTCCCTAAATAGTGTTACTCCCCCTTCCTCTCCCCATGCCCCTCCCTCTCACCACCCCGAACCAAACAAAGCCTAATTCACACGAAAACATGTTTGAATAGCCTAAATCATTAGTCCAATAATATTTCCAATGTAACATCCTACTCTATAGACGTTTTACGCATATTCATTTTGAAATAGAATACATAATTTTAGTAAAGCCAAAATAGGATACTATAATTTAAAGAAACTATCATGAGTTAGATTAATTTGCTTTTGGGAACATTTGTGATCATATTTGCAAAAAAAAAAAAAAAAACTTATAGCCTAGTGACATGCAAGTCAATTTCTTCACCAAAGTCGGTGAAGTCTCATGGACTTTCTTCTTTGTTATTTAACCTTTTTGCTTCTTCTTTTTCTTTCATTTTCTTTCTTCCTTCCTTTCTTTCTTACTTCTCGGTTTGCTTTCTTTTCCTTTTCCTTTCACTGAGAATGATAGATACTTAGGAGAACAAGACTCGACAATTTGTGAAGGTAATACGAGTAGAACTGTAAAGAGCTTTAGCACTTTTACTACTTATGAAATTCTCTATAGCCGTAGAGGTAGCCACTCAAACGGAGGTGATAGGTCGAGCACTGGCACAAAAGAAACCAATCCCCATGTCAAGTTCACGGTTTTTCAAGTGACTTGGAAAAGATTTATGAAAAGCCAGAGATAACAAGAAAGGTCAAAATGATTTCAAATTAGAAAGTACTAATCGTCCAACCATAGGAGGTGGTAGCAATTGTGATACTTGTAGTTACTGTGTTCTTGTTGGGCATACTTTTGATAAATGGTACAAAATATTGGGTTTATCTTATCAATGTGGCAAAGTAGGATATTGAGTCGCACAGTGTCTAGAGGCAAGACTAGCACCTGTGGAGAT
This sequence comes from Rauvolfia tetraphylla, assembly GCA_030512225.1. Lineage (NCBI taxonomy): Eukaryota > Viridiplantae > Streptophyta > Magnoliopsida > Gentianales > Apocynaceae > Rauvolfia > Rauvolfia tetraphylla. Next base: position 1,271,920 of record JAJQKT010000052.1, read on the forward strand.
GCCAAAAGGAGCTGGACGTCCACCTACTACTACACGAGGAGATGTGGAGCAAAAGAATAACAAGCCACAAGTAAAAGTCAGGGTGTATACATTAGATGGTCAACCAATAGAAATTGAGGCAAATGTTGTGTAAGGTAAGTTACAGGTCTTTTCTTATAGGCCTTGGGCATCACATTCACTTGTAAGCATGCATTTTGCACCACATATTCCTATGCCATCTTGCATGAATAATTATCAGATGTTAGTTTGTACACTGATAGATGACTGTTGGGTATCTGAAGTGGTATATTCTGAATGCCGTTTTTTTTTTGAGAACGTAGCATTGCTTGGGAATTTGATTGCTTTAGCTTTAGAAGGTTACGATGTGATATTAGGAATGGATTAGCACAAGTAGATTGCTTATAGAAAATAGTCAGATTTAGTTAGGCCAATCAACCAATTCTTAGGTTCAAAGGCAAAGAAATTAAGGTAGAGACTCTTTTAATTTCTGGAACGAAAGTTAGAAAATTGTTGTGAAAAGGTTGTCAAGGATATTTAGCATATTTATTGAACAAACTTAAGGAGAAGCTGAAGTTGGACTCGAAAATCATGGTTAAGGAATTTAAGGATGTCTTTCCAGAGAAACTAACAACTTTACCTCTAGAGCAGGAAGTAGAATTTATTATCGAGTTGATGCTAGGAGCGGAACCCATATCCAGAACACTGTATCGAATGACACAAGAAGAGTTAAAAGAGTTGAAGAAGCAGTTGTAAGGTTTATTGCAACGAGGGTTTATCTGCTCAAACATGTCTCCGTGAAGGCATCTGCATTATTTTTCAAAAAGAAAGAGAGAACCCTGAGAATCTATATAGATTATCAAGGATTGAATAGTATCATGATCAAGATTAAATATCCACTGCTATTGATTGATGAGTTGTTTGATCAATTTCGAGGAGTTGGATGCTATTCTAAATTAGATTTAAGGCAGGGATATTACCAGACACAAGTACGAGCAGAAGATATTTCTAAAACTGCTTTTAATACTCAGTATGGGCATTATGAGTTTGTGGACATGCCCTTTGGACTGATGAATGCATCTAAGGCCTCTTTCGATAGCGTGAAATGTATAGACTCTGGATTGTTGACCCACTTAAAATGGGGCATAGTGTCAGAGAGAGCTCGGTCTAATTGATACTGTGTTTATTTACTCGTGTGTACGATCACCTAATAGCGAGTCAGGAAGGGCTTGATGTTTGAAGTTGGTCACCATGTATGGCCTGGTATGTGCCCTAGAACTTCGTAGCCTAGTTTTTGGTTTGAGGAGGCATGAGATAGTTTGTGAAATTGAACATTTATTCTGGTGTGTGGCTGGTATTGACTACGAGATACCCAGACTTGACTCTTGATGACCCTGTTATTATTATTGGTTCTGGTAATTCTATTGTTGAGTTAGTATTTGATTATTTGTCATGCTTGAGAAATTTGAATCTAGGAGCTACGTTGACGTGTCTTGATTCGCGGAGATTTTTCAATTATGTCCAAACTCCATCACCATTTATTTGCATTTTTTTTTAAGGAAAGAAAGTTATTTGCATGTAATGGACTTTGAACATTATCACACGTGCCTTTACCCATATAATTTTGAAACCACTGGCACACACATAAACTCACTGAACTTTTTACTTGACACATGTTTTAATGCTTGTTTCAAATGGTTTGAACTAAGAGATCGAGCTGTGATTTTCCCGTTAACTGCGACATTAGCTTGCGGGAGAACTTTATCAATAAATAATATTTATAGTATAAATGTTGTTGTGTAATCTTATATCTTTTAATTATTCTCGTATGTTAATCTATAAGACAATCCTCTCTCTAGTTTGCCATAAGATTACACAACAACATTGGATTAACATATATATATACGTGAAGGAGTTGGGAAATCACATCCAACACCTAATTTTTTTATGTTCTTCAAAAGTCAACGCAGCAAATAATAATTTAAAACCTTTTTAATGATTGTAGTTTCCTCAATCATTTTCTTTTACATAAATATAAAAATACTTTTATGTGCTACTGCAGGAGCTGTAATGTTGGGAAGAAGGATTTTTTCCCCCTCACTTTCAAAGATAAAGAAATCATTTTTTTATTGTCTTTGTAAGCCCTAAGGGCAAATCATGTAATTTTGATTCATGACAAATATTGATGAGAACTAATATGTTTATATTGTGTGATAGGATTTATGAAGAAAGAAGTTTGAAGTCTCATTGCCTTCAAGACAAAGAGCAAGAACAACCTCAGTAAGCTATGAGTCTTTTGAGGTTTATTCAAAGATGAACTCAAGGCATTGAAGACTTGAAGTGTAGAGTAGGTATGATGATAGGTAATATCTATGTAAACTCTACACTTGTATGTCTTGGAGTCTATTGAATGCATAAGAGAGCATAAAATTGGTTTCTTAAGTTTAAAAGTTTTTTGAATGAATTCTTAGTAAATGTGGTTTTGTGTCCTAAAAGTTTTTAAGTTAACTTTATATGATCAAATGAGTTTGATTTTGGTTTTCAAACTTATGTTTGTCTAAATAAGTTATCTATATATACCAAATGTATTTCAAATACTTGAAAGATTGATTTCAAATGATTTTACAAAGTTTGAACACAATTCCATAAAATTCGATCGTCCCGAATTTGGTAGCAAAAAGTTTGCTACTATTCTTCCGGGAGAAATTCGGAAGAAGATTCGGACGCATGAAGAAAAAATTCGGTCGTCCGAATTTTGGTCTTCAAGCATGGTTACTTGTTCTTCCAGAGAAATTGGGAAGAAGATTCGGACGCAGCGAGGAAGAATTCGGTCGTCCGAAAAATTCGGACGCGAAATTGGTCGTCCGAATTTCCCGAAAAGTAGCCGATTAACTAGCCGCTTTTATAGTCGTTTCAACCGATTTTCAAATTCTATAAAAGCTATAAACGTGCAATCTTTTACAAGAACTTACAATTTGAATATTCTAAGCTTACAAAAGTCAATTACAAACATTTCTCAAGCTCTCTTACATCTTGTGCATTAAATTGATCAATCCAAAGACATCAAAGTGTGAAGGTGCAATTTTTGTGTAAATTCTACCAACCAAAGTGGTAACATCTACACACTCTTCTTTACTTAATCAATTGTATTGTTCTACTAGCTCTAGCAAGGTTATCTTGATAACATAAAACCCTTTAGATAAGGGTGATCCTTGAAGTTGTGATTCAAGGTTGTTTGAGATATAAAACCATAGGTTGGTGAGCCTTGTTTGTAAAAATTACAAGTAGAGGTTGTATGTGTAAAACCAAAGTGTGGTGAACCTCTCCTGTAATCTGTGAACTTGAGCACATAGTAGAGTTATTGAAATCCTTAAGTGTATGCTTAAAGTAGTGGAGGTAGATCTTGAGGATCGAACCACTATAAATTGTTTGTGTTTATTTGTTTACATTTCTTATACTGCTTTGTCATAAACTGTGGTTTATTCTCATTCACTTAATCTGAAATAGGTCTGCTCATCTATAAAGTTTTAATTTGTGAAAATTAGCCAAATACCTAATTCACCCCCCCTCTTAGGTATTTCAATTGGTATCAGAGCGGGAACTTCTTTGTGTGGCTTTACAACCTAGAAGACAAAGATCCTATGGCTAATATGTCAAATCTACCTTATCTAGAAGGATCTTCTACAAACAGACCTCCATTGTTTGATGGAACAAATTATACATTTTGGAAGTCTAGAGTTAAAATATATATTTGTTCTATTAACTTTGATTTATGGAACATAATTGAGAAAGGTCCCTATGTCCCAATGAAAATGAGAGCAGATGGAGTAACTTCTGAACCCAAATCTACTGATGAATTTGATGAGCATGATTCAAGGAAAATGACTCTAAATTATCAAGCCATGAATATATTGAGCTGTGCTCTAGATGTTACTGAGTATAATAGAGTTAGTGGGTGTGATTCTGCACATGATATGTGGAGATTACTTCAAATTACACATGAAGGTACTAATCAAGTTAAAGAATCTAAACTTGCTATGCTTGTTAGAGATTATGAATTGTTTACTATGAAGCAAGGTGAAAATATTAGTGATATGTTTACTAGGTTTACTAACATTTTCAATGGCTTGAAAGCTTATGGTAAAGGCTATACTATGGGAGAGCAAAACAGAAAGATCTTGGATGCTCTACCAAAATCTTGGCAACCAAAGACACTAGCTATTGAGGAGTCCAAAGATCTAAAAACTCTTCCTCTTGAAGAACTCATTGGATCGCTACTTACTCATGAAATGAAGATGAAGAGGTTGAATGATAAGGAAGATGAGGAAAAGGGGAGAAAAGGAGTAGTGCTAAATGCCTCAAACAACTTGAGTGAACAAGAACAATCTTCAAGTGAAGAAGAAGGTGGAAACAAAGTGGAGAAGAAGAAATTGCAATGGCAGTGAAGAAGTTCAAGAGATTCTACAAAAAGGAATTTCTCAAGAAAGGAAGAAAACCAGTCAAGAAGAGTGGACAATCATCATCATATAAACCTCGAGTGTTTTGAATGCAAAAAGTACTCGAGCATCTTATTGCTTTGATTGTCCCCGAGTGTTGGAAAGGGAAAGAGAAAGCAAAAACAGAAAGAAATCTGCCAAGAAAGGAAAAGGACTAGCTGGAACATGGGATCAACAGAAAGTGAAGATGAAAGTGAAGGAAAGGCCAACTTATGCTTCATGGCCATTGATGATGAGGTACAATCTTCTCCTTCTATTTCAAATTTGTGTGATGATGATATTGATTCTAGTGATTTAATTCTAGAATTGTATGAAGAACTAAAAAAGGCTTCAAGAAGAAATAAAGAAATAAAATCCAAAATTAGTGATCTTTCAAATGAAAATTCAAAATTATGTCTTGAAAATGATAGACTTCTTGAGACCATAAATTCTCTTACTATTGAAAAGGAAGTTTTGAACACTACCATACAAGATGTATCTTTTGAAAACAAAAAGCTGTGTTCAAAAATTATTTCTCTTGAATCATTGCTAAAAGACCATGAGGTTTTAAAAAGGAAAGTTAATGATCTTACTTTATGCATTGAGAAATTTACAAATGAAAGAAACAATTTAAATAAATTACTTGGGTATCAAAGATCCTCATTTGTAAAGCATGGTCTAGGTTTTACACATGATTGCCTTCATTCAAAACCAAAAGAGACATTTGTTAAAGAATCTTCTCATTATAGATCTCATACTTGCTGTACATATTGTGGTAAGCATGGACACAAAGTGTTTAAATGTATTATAAAAAGAAAGATAGAAACTGGAGTAAAGACTATATGGAAAGTTAAAGGAACTGTCACTAACCCTTTTGGACCCAAGAAGATATGGGTACCAAAAATCACTCTTTCTAATTTGGTATAGGTACAATTTGCTTCAAGATCAAATGCCACAAAATGGTTTCTTGATAGTGGCTGTTCAAGACACATGACTGGAAATGCATCACTTGTTAGTGAGCTTCAAGCTACAAGTGAAGGCTTTGTCACTTTTGGTGATAAGAAGAAAGGGAAAATACTTGGAATAGGTAACATTGGTAAAGGTTCATTCCCTCTTATCAAACAAGTTTTACTTATTGATGGTTTAAAATATAATTTACTTAGCATTAGCCAATTATGTGATAATGGTTGCAAAGTAGAGTTTAAATGTGATACTTGTACTATTCTTGATAATGCAAGCAATAAAACTATCTTTGTAGCTAAAAGAGTAAGTAATGTATATGTGTTATATCTTGATGAGCTTATTACTAATGACATTAAATGTCTTGCAATACATGACAATGATGGATTTTTATGGCATAGAAGATTAGGACATGTGAGCATGGATTTATTGAACAAACTTTCTACTCAAGAACTAGTTAGAGGATTACCAAAAATGCATTTTGACAAAACTCGGATTTGTGATGCTTGTCAATATGGAAAACAATCAAAAACATCCTTCAAACCAAAGAAAATGGTGTCTATCTCAAAACCTCTTGAACTAGTTCACATGGACTTATTTGGACCTATGAGGACTACTAGTCTTGGTGGTAAAAGATATGCTTATGTGATTGTTGATGATTTTTCCAGATTTACATGGGTAATATTTTTATCACAAAAAGATGAAACATTTTATGAATTTTCAAAACTTTTTAAGAAGGTTCAAATTTCTCTTAATTGCAATCTAATATCTATTAGAAGTGATAATGGAAGAGAGTTTTGCAATCAAGATTTTACAAAATTTTGTGATGAGCATGGTATCACTCATAATTTTTCAGCAGCCAAAACACCTCAACAAAATGGAGTTGTTGAGAGGAAAAATAGAACATTACAAGAAATGGCTAGATCAATGCTTTGTGAAAACTCTTTACCTAAGTACTTTTGGGCTGAAAGTCGTAAATACAGACATGCTATGTAATGAATAGAGTTTTACTAAGACCTTTTATAAGAAAAACACCTTTTGAACTTCTATTTGATAAAACTCCATCAATTGTTTATTTTAAAGTATTTGGTTGTAAATGCTTTATTTTAAATACTAGTGACAATCTTGGTAAGTTTGACAGAAATCGATGAAGGTATATTTCTAGGCTATTCATCTAATAAAAAAGGCTTATAGAGTCTATAATAAAAAGGACATTGTGTGTTGAAGAAACTATTCATGTAACTTTTGATGAATCTAATATTTATCTTCAAAGAAGAAATGAAGATGATACAGGTTCGTCAATGGTTGAAAATCAAACTCAACACCAAGTACCTACATTGGAAGATCATGCTAAAGAAGAAGAAATAATGGAGCAAGAACATGATGGTCAATCAAGCAATAATCAAGAGCTTCCAAAGGATCTCACATATGCAAGAAGTCATCCTAAGGAGCAAATCATTGGTGATGTCTCTCAAGGAGTTAAAACAAGACGGTACTTTATTGATAATTTTGCACTTTTTATCACATATTGAACCTAAAAAATATTGATGATGCATTGTGTGATAATTTTCGGATTATTGCTATGGAAGAAGAGTTAAATCGGGTTTGAGAGAAATAAAGTTTGGAATCTTGTTCCTAGACCTCATGATCATTCTGTTATTGGTACAAAATGGATATTTAGAAATAAGTTAAATGAACTAGGAGAAGTAGTTAGAAATAAAGCTAGACTTGTTGCTCAAGGCTTCAATCAAGAAGAAGGTATTGATTATGATGAAACTTTTGCTCCAGTAGCCAGATTAGAGTCTATCAGAATACTCTTGGCATTTGCTTGTTTTAAAGACTTTAAACTATTTCAAATGGATGTCAAAAGTGCTTTTCTAAATGGTTTTATTGAAGAAGAAGTTTATGTAGAACAACCTCCTGGATTTATTCATGAAAAATTTCCAAATCATGTTTTCAAATTATCTAAAGCTCTATATGGACTGAAACAAGCTCCAAGATCTTGGTATGAAAGATTAAGTGGTTTTCTTCTCTCAAAAGGTTTTACCAAAGGAAAAGTAGACACAACTCTTTTTATTAAAACATCTTCTAAAACTGATATTTTGCTTGTACAAATCTATGTTGATGATATCATTTTTGGTTCTACTAATACTTCTCTTTGTGAAGAGTTTGCTAAAACTATGCAAAATGAATTTGAGATGAGCATGATGGGAGAACTAAGTTTCTTCCTTGGACTACAAATTAAGCAAACCAAGGATGGAGTCTTCATCAACCAAGCAAAATATACTAAGGAGCTATTGAAAAGGTTTGGAATGGACCATGCAAAAGGAATTAGTACTCCAATGAGTTCATCAACTAAACTTGACAAAGATGAAAAAGGTAAAAGTATTGATGAAAAATTATATAGAGGTATGATAGGAAGTTTACTCTATCTCACTGCTAGTAGACCAGATATTATGTTTGTCTGTATGCTTGTGTGCTAGATTCCAATCTTGTCCTAAAGAATCTCATCTAATTTACGTTAAACGAATTTTTTCGTTACTTGATTGATACTCATGATTATGGCCTTTGGTTTTCGAAAACTTCATCTTTTGAACTTATTGGATATTCGATGCGGATTATGCTTTGGATGTAAAGTTGAACGTAAAAGCACAAGTGGGCATTGTCAATTTCTTGGTAGTTGTCTTGTATCTTGGTTTAGTAAAAAGCAAGCTTGTGTGTCTTTATCCACTGCGAAGTTTGAATACATAGGCTGCAGTAGTTGTTGTGCACAATTGTTATGGATGCGAGCATACTTTACTTGATTATGGTCTTAAATTCAATTGTGTTCCCATATTATGTGATAATACTAGTGCCATTAACTTGAGCATAAATCCTATTCAACATTCTAGGACTAAGCATATAGAGATAAAATATCATTTTATTCGTGACCATGTGATTAAGAAAGATATATGCTTAGAATATATAAATACAAATGATCAAATTGCTGACATATTTACAAAGCCTTTGGTCGAGGAAAGGTTTAATCACCTAAGAAGACTCTTAGGAATTTCAAGATTCAATGACTAATGTGTTTGTTGAAGTCATGATGAATGCGAGAAATTTTTGATTCAAAATTCGGATGCACTCGCAGAAGATTCGGTCGACCGAATTTTACGAGTGTCAAGAAACAGAGACTTTTGATCAAGAATTCGGGACGCAGTCAGAAAAATTCGGTCGATCGAATTTTCTGAATCAAGAAACAGAAACTTTCGCTCGAAAATTCGGACGTGAGACTGAAAAAATCGGTCGACCGAATTTTACGGACGAGACTTTTTAAATAAAGTTGAAACAATCTCTTCAACATTACTACTTCCGAATTTCAGATCCTTTTTAAAACATCTCACACCCATTCACATCCGAATCAAAATCCCTTCAAAATCCCACACTCTCATCCCGATTTTCCTTCATTTTTAAACGTCTAAGCCCTAATTTCATACAGAAAACAAATCCTTCTCAAGAGAAAACATCATGGTGAGAACAAAGATCCCCAATGTTGAGAAAGGAAAAGGAAAGGCTAAGGAAGGAGATAGAGATCCAATCCTCAATCGACCAAGAAAGATTCGCATTCCTCAAGCACAAGGAGTTGACAGGTTTATCTCTATCAAATCTACTCATGAATTTGATGAATGGAATAAGAATAATAGAAAAATCATTCCTGGATACAAGGTAGATATTGATAAGCTATCAAATATGGATATTGTCCTATCTCATTTCAATGATATTGGTTGGAGTAGTTTGCTCTTCATTGATGAAGAAGTTTATCCCACTTTGATATATGAATTCTATGCAAATCTGAAAGAGGATAGAATTGAGATGATAGGGGATAATGTGATACAATGGTATTCATCTAGAGTATCACAAATGGACATTGAATTCAATGAAGGATTGATAAATAGAATATGTGGAGTAGGAGATGAGGGAGCTAGATATTATTCAAAGCATCCATGCATTGCTATGATCGTGAACTATTCACACATGTTAGATTTGAAGATGCATTTACAAATGGAAGAGAGTTTAGGGCCATAAAGGAAAGGGAAATTAAGAATTTGGATGCTAGAGGTAGAGTTTTACATCACATGGTGACCACAATGATTGTTCCTAATTTTGGACATAAGTCATCAGTTGGAAATATGCATATGGTAATCATGTTAGCTCTGCATGAAAATAGAAGGATGAATTTTGGGTATATAGCATTGAAACATATGATTGCAGCTGAAAAAACAGATTACCAAGGCATTCCCATTTGGAAGGTTATTAACCAGAATATTCAAGCATTTTAAGATCAAACTTCCTGGAAGAGGGCAAACTTTTAAGAGTGGTGAAATTTATACAAATAAAACTCTTAAGAGAATGCAATTAGTTCATGATGAGGATAATGTATGGAGGACAAAAAGAGAAACTCCTCCGAAAAGGATAGAAAGAGAGAAAGCTATAGAGAGTGAAGAGGAAGAAGAAGAAGAGGATGAAGAGGAAACCCTTGCTAGGGAAATGAAAACAAAAAGAAAACATAACACCTCAAGTGAGGGGGAGCAACCCCCAACAAAAAGGAGATTATTTGAAGAAGAAGCTGGAGTTAAGTCTAGCAGTAAAGGAGTATCTAGAGGGGACACCATTATAGCCAAAACATTCCAAGAAGCCTTGAACAATCATGTCAAGGAAATGGAGAAAATGTATAAATTCTTTGAGTCATTTGCTCCAATGGTTCTTGGAAAATTGGATGGATTGGAAAAGCAGTAAAACACATTGAAGATATCCTTATGAGAAATACTCAAAGTGGTGAAGGAACCTCTAAACCTCAAGATGGAAAGGAGGAGGAAAGAAAAAAGAGAAGCAGAGAAAGAAGATAATCAAGATAGCAGTGATGAAGATGATAATAAGGGTGGAAATGAAGAGACTATAGCAGAAGAAGAAGAACAAGAACATGATCTTGAAGATCCACCAGTGGCTGGGAGCCAAGTAGCTCAAGCTGCAATTGTATCTCCAACAACAATCTCTTTCAGTCAAGGAAGAGTCAAGCACTTGGCAGTCAAGAAAGGAGTGAGCCGAGCCTCTCCATCAACCTCATCATCACAAGACTAAGCCTTCTCTTCTAATCTCTTTACTGTATTTTGTTCAGTTTTCTAAGCATTTTGTTGCATTTTCTATTCTGAACTTGTTAAATATTTTTTATGTAATAGTGAAGCTCAATGATGAAATCATAGTGATGAGAGCTTCTTTTATATGCTAATTTGAACATCTCATTTTCATTGATCCCTTTAAATTTTTTTTATGATGACAAAAGGGGGAGAAAAATATGATGCAATATGATGCAATACATGTGAAACCTTAGTCATTATGTGAACTCAGTCATTAATCAAATTCAATTCGGATGCAAGGTTTTAAGATTGGATGCATTTATATTTATGGTCAAAATTTTTTTTCTGTTTATTCAAATTGGTTCCAATCTGTTTTACTCTACTCCATTATGTTTGAACAACAGTATGAAACCTTTATATCATTTCAAATCTTCAATTATATTGAATCTGTTGCAGTTTGGACATGAGTTTAAAAATTCGGACGCATGAGATTCAAAATTCGGATGCATGATATAAAATTCGGATGCATCCATACTGTGTTGTCAAAATGTGCTCTTTTGTTGTTCAAATTAATTCAAATATGTTTTAATCTCTTCCAATATGTTTAAGCAACCTTAGGAAAACTTATTTACAAAATTTGAAGCTTTCACTTTACTTATTTTAAAGTTTGGACTTACTATGCACAAAATTCGGATGCATGATATCTCTAGTCCAAATGTGTTGAAAAATGAGCACAATCTAAGGGGGAGCATTGATAAGCCTTTAACAACCTTAAAACCTCTCTTAGAAGTTTTCTAAATACTTAAATGCTATATCTTCTATCCTAATTGCTGGAAGGAAGGAGGCAAATGGAGGATGGTTGGGTCATAGGCTCATAATGAGCCTTTTGCATGTCAATATGCTAAATTGGTTAATTTCTGTCATTGACATCCATACTTCTCTGTGCTAATCTGTTTAAATCCATCACATATTGCATCAAAGTTTGTCATCATCAAAAAGGGGGAGATTGTAAGCCCTAAGGGCAAATCATGTAATTTTGATTCATGACAAATATTGATGAGAACTAATATGTTTATATTGTGTGATAGGATTTATGAAGAAAGAAGTTTGAAGTCTCATTGCCTTCAAGACAAAGAGCAAGAACAACCTCAGTAAGCTATGAGTCTTTTGAGGTTTATTCAAAGATGAACTCAAGGCATTGAAGACTTGAAGTGTAGAGTAGGTATGATGATAGGTAATATCTATGTAAACTCTACACTTGTATGTCTTGGAGTCTATTGAATGCATAAGAGAGCATAAAATTGGTTTCTTAAGTTTAAAAGTTTTTTGAATGAATTCTTAGTAAATGTGGTTTTGTGTCCTAAAAGTTTTTAAGTTAACTTTATATGATCAAATGAGTTTGATTTTGGTTTTCAAACTTATGTTTGTCTAAATAAGTTATCTATATATACCAAATGTATTTCAAATACTTGAAAGATTGATTTCAAATGATTTTACAAAGTTTGAACACAATTCCATAAAATTCGGTCGTTCGAATTTGGTAGCAAAAGTTTGCTACTCGTTCTTCCGAAGAAATTCGGAAGAAGATTCGGGACGCATGAAGAAAAAATTCGGTCGTCCGAATTTTGGTCTTCAAAGCATGGTTACTGTTCTTCCGAGAGAAATTGGGAAGAAGATTCGGACACAGCAGAAGAATTCGGTCGTCCGAAAAAATTCGGACGCAGAAATTCGGTCGTCCGAATTTCTCGAAAGTAGTCGTTAACTAGCCGTTTTATAGTTTGTTTCAACCGATTTTTCAAATTCTATAAAAGCTATAAACGTGCAATCTTTTACAAGAACTTACAATTTGAATATTCTAAGCTTACAAAAGTCAATTACAAACATTTCTCAAGCTCTCTTACATCTTGTGCATTAAATTGATCAATCCAAAGACATCAAAGTGTGAAGGTGCAATTTTGTGTAAATTCTACCAACCAGTGGTAACATCTACACACTCTTCTTTACTTAATCAATTGTATTGTTCTACTAGCTCTAGCAAGGTTATCTTGATAACATAAAACCCTTTAGATAAGGGTGATCCTTGAAGTTGTGATTCAAGGTTGTTTGAGATATAAAATCATAGGTTGGTGAGCCTTGTTTGTAAAAATTACAAGCAGAGGTAAAAATTACAAGTTGTGATTCAAGGTTGTTTGTAAAAATCATAGTATGTGTAAAACCAAAGTGTGGTGAACCTCTCCTGTAATCTGTGAACTTGAGCACATAGTAGAGTTATTGAAATCCTTAAGTGTATGCTTAAGGTAGTGGAGGTAGATCTTGAGGATCGAACCACTATAAATTGTTTGTGTTTATTTGTTTACATTTCTTATACTGCTTTGTCATAAACTGTGGTTTATTCTCATTCACTTAATCTGAAATAGGTCTGCTCATCTATAAAGTTTTAATTTGTGAAAATTAGCCAAATACCTAATTCACCCCCCCTCTTAGGTATTTCAGTCTTTATAACATATATGCAGCACATAAATGTATTTCATATTATATAATATGTTATACTGAACATTATAAAATTTTTCTTTTCTTTTTGCCTTTCGAGGAGCGTCTAAATATGCTAGAAGATTTGACATATGGTCCCTTAACCGATTAAGATGTGAATAGAGGCCTTAAGTTCAACTAACATTTCTTCTGGTCGTGCTCTTAATAAGGCTGTTGCAGAAGATTTTTAATGGGGTTTGATGGAAAAATGATTGAGGATTCAATTGAATAGTGTATCAAAAGATAAGATAAAACTATGTTGACAGATATCTCAGTTAGTTGTAGAATGATTAGCATTGATGCCCTTTGTTTATGGAAGTTGTTTTCTAATCACACCTCATCTAATCCTATGAAATATAGTACATAACATAAAATTGATGCGAAGACTTTTAAACATTGTTCCCTTTAATGGTCAACTTAACATTTGTAGCGAACTGTCGCTTTCGTCCTGGTATTTTGATGTATTATCATCAAATTACACCAATTAAACATACAAATTAATTAATTTCTATAGTTTCCTAATCTTTAGTATGCTCTCTACTACATTCTCTACTATACTTTACAAATTTGACCCGTTTGTTTTGGTTTTTTTTTTTCTTTTTAACTTTTTGAGATTGTAAAAATTTAATCCCTAGTCTGGAAAGAAACTTCTTTCCTTTGATAACCAGAAGACAATGCCAATCAATTTGTTTGCTCCTTTCTTTAGGCAAATACAGAAAACATTTCCAGATTCTATTTATCATTGTTCTTTCTTTAATATTTCCTAAGTCCTTCAGTTATGTGTACGGTGAAGGAGTTATTCAGTAGAATGCGGGGTTCGATGAGGTGTATTTGCATTGGATTTGAGTTTGATTTTTTTTTCCTGAATTTCATAATTATAATTTTTTTGTGAAAGAAAAAATATTGGATCTCAAATAGAAACGTAATCACTAATAACCGTTTATTTTTCAAAGAATCTTTTTTCTCTCATTAGTGAATAAAATCAGCGACATAAGACTAGATAAACTGAATAATAACATGTCTATCTTGTAAGGAGAAAGAATTTTAACATTTTATATACCTTGGCAAATTTACTATATGGTGTATTACATGCAAAAGTGTGGTTTACTTGAGTCTTATTTCCCCCTTAAAAAAATTCACTTTTACAAAATTTTAGATAGAAAATTTCAAATTCAAATCCACTGCAAACACATCCCCATTTTGCTTAGAGAATTATATAAGAATACAATTGAATGAACTAGAATAGCTCTACTGGCCTCTTCTGCCATTTTAGAGTTGTTCCTATAGTTTAGCTACAATGTTATAAACAGAACCTGTGATAAAGTACTTAATTACTTATGTATTTCCTGTCTCATTTTGTAATAAAATACCATATTTTGAATACCATTGGCTTGATAATCGGTCTTCAACACAGTAATGCAAATTAGTACGACCAGACATATAAGGATATCTTGTTTAAAGTAAATTTGAGTTTTATGCTAATAATTTTTCCAGAACTTATCGACATGCAAAAAGTATATTCTTGTTGGAAATCGTGTTTGGAGAGTAAAATTAAAGAAGCATTTATCGAAATTTACGGTAAATGGGTCAACATTTTCTAAGTAGAAAGTCACTACATAGAGCTGCTTTTTTAATGTAGTTTAAACGATATTCTCATTCAAGTAAAACTTTCAAAATGATTATTAATGTCTCCCGTCTAGGACGAAAGGGGTCTCTTGCCTTATAATACCAAACATTGTTGCCAGAATAATTCTGAGAATCTCCCCACCTCCGCCCCTTTTTTAATTCTTTTGAGATATGGGACTCCTTTGTTTAAATATTATTATTATAAATAGAAAAATGATATTTTAACTCCAATTTTACTTTATTTCACTCTCTTTTTTATTCCTTTTATAATTGAAAAACATTAATACCCAAAGAATACTTCAAAATTTCAACTGTTGAAAGCCTTGCTCAGAAAAATTAGCAAAGGACATTAAAGTCTTTTGATTTATAAAAAAAATGAGAGGGAATTGAAAAAAAATTAAATGTGAATTGAGAATATCACTTTCTTTATAATTATAACCGTAAATCAAATAAGGGATTCGCATAGAATAAATCTTTTGTAATTATTATTTTGAAAAACTTAATTATGTTGTTTCAAATTTAAGAGCGAATTGCACTTAAATTCTCAAATTTTTTTTTAAGTAATGTAATCCATAAACAATTTCCATGTCACCAAAATAGTTCTATCACTTCTCTCTTTCACCGACTTTGGTGCCGTAAGCATGTGACACATCTATGTGAATATATTCATCCCGTCACGTTTTACTATTATACTAAATAGCCATCTCGCCATACTCATTGTCTATTTTTTTTTTTCTTAAGTACACCAGACTCCTTGTTGACTGCCTTCAATTTCGGAGTATGTCATGTCTTAAATTTAATCTTTTACACATGGTGCGTACTCTTGGTTAGGTAACTCGATCTTTCTCCTTCAATATTTTTGGCAAAACGCTCTTTTGTATTATATGTCATATATATAGCGCAAAAGTCCCTACTAAGCACATGTATTAACATTTTTATTTCTAATAATAATTACTGAAATATATTTTTAAAAAATTACAAATATAAAATAAATTTATATATTTAATAAAAAAATTATTCACTTAGAAGTAATTTTAAGTAATAGTAAAAAGAAGCTGTAAAAACAATTATACATGCTTATTATGTGTCTTTGAAAATAACAATAAACTTCTAACTTTATTTCTTTGTTATTTTAAATAAATAAAGAATAAATAAAAAATTGAGTAAAAAAAACTCCAACCTACCTGTACGAAGGAAAAATGATTAAAATTTAAATACTAATTTATGAAATTATTCTTGTAAAATAAGAAAAATATTAGATACTTAAACAACTATGAGCTTTTTAAAGAAAAAGAAAAAAAATACTTAAATCCTCCTGGTAAGGATACCTACATAAAATGTGAAATAATTAAAAATTTAAATACTAATTTATAAAATTACTTATAAAAATTAGAAAGAAAAGAAATTAAATACTTAAACAACTATAAACTACTTGAAGAAAGAGAAAAAAAAAACTTGAATCCGTCTGCTAAGAATACTTGTACAAAAAGTTAAATGATTAAAACTTTAAACACTAATTTAAAAAGAAAAGAAATCAAATACTTAAACAACTATGAGCTTTTTAAAAAAAATTTTAAAAAAACTTGAACCTACCTTGTGAAAGTACCTGCACGAAGAGTGAAATGATTAAAACTTCAAATACTAATTTATAAAGTTACTTATAGAAATAAGAAAGAAAAGAAATCAAATATTTAAATAACTATTTTAATACTGAAATGTTTCTAAAATAAATTAATTATACTTTAACTACAAAATATTCCTAAAATATTATTATGATCAAATCTTTAAGCCAAAAAAGTTATTGTAATATATAGTTCAATTTATTTTCCATAATATTCTCTCCATCTAAAATTGAATGATTACAATGTAAACTATTTATTTTAGTAAGTAAAGAAAAAAATTATCAACTATGATAGCATAAACTATTCATATTATATAAAATTATCGATACTTTTTTCTTAAAAATTCTCAAAAAGAGATTAATGATTTATAAAGTAATAATTTTATGTTGATAGGTCACACTTATTTATCATTATTTTTTGGGCTGAATCTTACTAAACTCTTTTGTGTTTTCCAACCCCATTCCCTCAAAGAAAAAAGTCAAATCTAAAAAAGTTATTAATATTAAAATCTCAAAGTAAGCTTATTTTAATTGTGATATTTTTACACTAATTCTTAAATTAAGCTTGCGCTAAGAAAAATATAATATATTTACAATAAAATCAGGGTCAATATTAAAATACATCTCTCCTTTCTTGTATCTCTCTACTCCTAAAAATAAATAATTTATAAAATAAAAGATATTGGTATTTTATATTAAAAACTCAAAGAAAGATTTTTTTGAAATTAAAAAATTCTCAGCACATTGCTCAAAATTTTTCTAAAAAATAGTGTTTTTAATCCATCAAAAAGAAATCATAGTGTTATTATCCTTATTATACTTTATACAAATCAATTATTTCTTCTAATCCACTTAATGAAAAGATCAAAGAAGAAAAAATTTTAAAACTATCGATCATTACATTTCATGTCAACGTATTGCAAAGTCATGCATGTTTTCATACAGAATATTTTACAAGGTAATTAGACACTTTTGTCCTTAAATTTTACCTGATGAAAGATTATATTAGAGTAATAGGTACCAAAGACTAAATAAATAAATATTTTGAATCGTCCCCCCAAAGAAAAAAAAGAAAAAGCTTTGTGATCAAACGAAGTTATTGGAATATATGGATCCTCAAAATCTGCCAAAGAAAACAAAAGCTTACTAGTTTTCTATTAAAATAATAAAAAATATATATTAGTGTACATAATTCAATTAAAACAAAAAAAGAAAAGGCGGGGAAGATGTAGAAGGAGAAAACACAAATAAGGTAAACATGTATAATACAAATTAGGAGATTTAATGGGGAAAGTGAGGCTAATAGTTGAGATTTTTAAATTTAAAAGTTTAAATTTTAACTAATAATAATTTTTCTATTTAGTAAAAAAAATTTAAATTATAAAAAATAAGAATGAGGACTCCAAAATTTTTAGGGGAGGGGAGAGAGTAAAAGTTTTTTATTAATATATATAAGTATAGATAATCTATTTAAAATAAAAAAAAAAGAATGGAAGATGTAGATAGAGAAAACACGAATAAGGTAAAAGTGAATAATACAAATTAGGAGATTTAATGGGCGAAGTGGGGCTAAAAATTGAGATTTTTAAATTTAGAAGTTTAAATTTTAACCAATAATAACTTTTCTATCTTGTACAAAAATTTAAAATTCTAAAAAATAATAATGAAGACACCAAAGCTTTTAGGAAAGGAGAGAAAGTAAAAGTATTTTATTAATATATATAGGTATAAATAGATGTACTACTAATTTTCTTTTACCTGTATTACTAATAGTAAATAAGCTTGGTTTTACCAAAAATGAATGGCAAAATGCTTCTAGATACAGATAAATATTGGTTAGAATTATGAATAATCAAACAACCATTATACTGGGATTCTTGAAGGGAACTAACCTCTAATCATTCACAAATATTACATTAACTTTCAAAATTAAAAGGTCTACGCAACGGCTAAAAAATTATTTTGGCCAACAGTACAATCCTAAAATACAAATGGCCATGTCAATTATTACAATAGGAAATATCATTTGTCAACCACATGCATTTGCAATATGAGTTTGTGTATTTGGATTGGGTTTTTTGCCAATCAAACTTAAATTTTTCATTTTAAGTTTTACTAATTTTTTTATAAATAATTTATTTTTATAAAATTCAAAATAAAAAATTACAAATCAAAACTCTATTCAAACCTATCCTAATCATCAATTTCTAGGCATATCCGGATCTCTCACAGTTATTCCTCTGTACCTACTATCCGTGGCCCTCTTAAATTCGACAATTAAAGGGAAATTTTCTATAATTACCCAATAATTAAGAGTATTAATATATTAAAATTTTTATTTTTATAATATTATATTATATTATTTTTTGGATCGCTTCTCATCATTGGAATAATTTTCAGAAATATAAGGCACATGTATTTCTTATAATTACTTACAAATTATTTACAAGAGTCTTATTATATTTTAAAATTTATTAAAAATCATCATACGGATGGACTATGTTTTATAACTTGATATATAATTTTAATTTATAAATATAAAAATATACAAATAAAAAGTAAAAATTAGCTTAAAACTCTCGTAAATAATCTTATAATATCTAGAGAAGCTTTTCTACTCAGCAATGTTTTGTTTGTCCATTCAACAAAAAGGCAAAAAGATGTTGTGTTTGTCAATTTCTTTCCCTCGACAGCTGCTTTTCAAATAATTGGTACGCTCCCAATGACAAAAGATGGCCGACAAAAGACGGGCGTCCATGTGATGAATTGGACCAATATCCAATCGTAGCAAGTAAAACAAACCAAAGAGGATAGTTTCGCAGATGGTACTGAAGCTTCAAAAGTCAAAGTAGAGAACAAGAACAAGGTTACAGAGCTTGCAATTTTTTCTTTTTTTTTTCTGAATTCAGAGCTTGCAAGTTAATGTTTAACGTTTAAATATTCAACTCGTAATTTTAATGTTTTAGTGTCTAATTTATAGTTTTAAAAAACAGAAATTAAATTTGGACAGCTTGAAAATATATGAAAAATTTATTAGTATATATTAAGGAGGGCCTCAAGCAGGCCGATAGTGGCGCGGCGTGGCGGCCGCCCCAGCATTTTTGATAAAACACACTTATATTATTTTAATTAAAATATTTTTCCCTCAAAATTTTTTGAGTTGCTAATTAGCCTTAAAACTTAAAAGAAACCAAATAAATTTTAAGAGTTAGCAAAATTTTTTAAATTTAATTTTCTTTTTCATTTAAATTCATTTGCATTGGTTGAGTTATGTCTTTTTTTTCTCAACTCTATTTTGAATTTTCTTAACTTGGCCTTTGGTTGAACACTTATGGTTTTACTTTATTTTTATTCTAGAACCCAAATTAGTTTCATATATAGTGTGATTACATCATTTGAATTTATATTTCATTTGCACCTTTTAAGAGATTCTCTTAAAGTCTCAAGCATACTTTGTCAATCTCTTCAAAGAAAATCTCAGGATACCTTGAACACAATGCATTTAGTCTCAATAACCAAACAAAGGCTGCAACAAATGTGAGACAACGAATAGAATTATTTGATAGCTAAGGTGAAGTCATTTTGTGGGACACATGACATAGATGCTCATGATATGAGTTTATATTACAAAGTTGGAAAAGCATTCTCACGTCACAAAGAATGCAATCATTTTTGAAAAAAAAAAAAATCAACAATCGATTCAGATGACTATAAACCATTCAATGTAGGATATATTTGTTTGCTTGCCCATTGAATCTCTCAGAAAAAAAAAAAAACATAGATTTTAGTGGAAGAACAAGAGAAGTTACATTTAAAAGTTCAACTAGAACTTTTACAACTTGATGTGGATCAGAATCCTACTTTGCAGGAAGTGTCAACAATTTCAAAAGTGTGTCAAATCTTGGCAGCTACAATTGGAAAATTAATGTTATGAATTTAAGTGTTGGTAACGCAGAATTAAAGCAAAAGCGTTACTCAATATATTTGCAGAATAATATAAAACTAAAGAAAAGAGAAGATAGAATATAGAGAGAGAAAGTAGAACTCAAGAATTAAGACTAAAATTTATATATTATTAATGTCATCATATGACCCTATATATAGGCTCATAATACAAGAGTTTATGGAAACCCAAAATCTAATAGAAAAAGGAAATCACATCTGATTAGGAGTCATATTTTGGAAGTTCAGTTCTCTTCAGAAAACTGACTAATACGAACATCCACATATTATTTCATAACACTCCCCCTTGGATGTTCATAACATAAAGAATATGCCTCGTTAAAACCTTACTAGATAAAAACCCAGTGGGAAAAAAAAACTCTAGTGAAAGAAAAAGAGTAAATTATTCTTTATGTCTTTATTACTCCCCCTGATAAGAAAATATTTTGAGATTTCTTAACCGATACTTTCCAATCAAATATTACTATCGGTAAGGTCTTAGTGAATAAATTTGTCAAATAATCAAATGATCAAATTCATTGCACATCAATATCACGTCTCTTCTGGAGCTTGTGAGTAAAAATATATTTTATCATATCTCCTTAGATATATTTCAAACTTTATTATCATTCAACAGTACATATATAATTCCTTCTTAGAGGATATAGATTTATCTCGAATACATTAATCATGATCATATATATTCTCAACCAACATCATGAATTTTTATAAGTTGAAGATGTGGTTGTTATAATCAACACATACTTATAAATGCATGATTTATGTGAATCATATAGGTAATGCATACCTTACATATTTATCTCAACAGGAGTTGAATTTTCTCAATATTCGAGATAAACTATCTCAAGGAGATATCAAAGGTAAGCTTAATGCCGTCTCAAAATTTATTGGGTAGAGAAGAACTAAAATAGATATCTGCTTGTATGCAAACAAGTGTATTTATACTCTAAATGCCCGAGTTATGGTACTTCAGGACCAAAGAGTTCTTCAATATCCTTTAATAGATATAAAGGATCTCGCATATAATAACCCAACGACAATTGATGTGCTATGTCCATGTGAAACATCTTCAGGATGTTCAATGAAAAAAAAATATTGACTTTTCAAATGGTTGATCACAATACTTGCTCCTCTAAATTCTTCAGGAAAAATATCTTGATCATCAAATCCTTTTCTCTTTTCAAAATCAAGAGATCAATCACGCTTCAAGCGTGTATCAAAATCATATAGTTATAGAATACATATATTTGTCCTGCTAGGATATTTATCCAAATAGGAATATCTATAAGTAGAATGTTATATTGACTAACTCTACAGGAGTCAGACAAACAATCAATATGCAATATTATGCAAATAAACAATATTTTGAACTTCCAGTTCACTAATGCTTGTGCATAGATCAAGATAATAAAAGTCATAAATAATATCCTCTTTTAATTAATGATTTTCTCCCCCTAATGTGGGGAACACTATGCCAATCAATAGATTGTACAATAAGGATATCTTCTAATAAATAATTACATATAGCAAGTATAGCTACGTATAAAATTTCTTCATATATGGACATACTCGATCATTCTTTCAATAAAAATTCAATAAGATAATTTCACTATGTTCTACAGAAACAACTATATGCTTCAAGCATATTGAGTCCATCAGGGACTTTAAATATAAGTACTATTATCATATGATAACAAATATAAACACATATTTAGTGTTATCATTCACTATTATATCCACCTCTAGAAATATATTTCTTCGTTATCAGTGCCAGGTCTTACGAAGAATCATACGCCAAAGCTCATGGCAAATATTCACTTTTGTAGTTCGCATTTTATAAGCAATATTAATTGCTATCTCTTTGGATTACACTTCAAGTGTATAATTCTTGCTGGGAATACATGTACACTTCAAGTGTACTTGTGAATAGTTTAAACTTTTCATATTTCTCATGCGAACTTTATCATTTCGAGTCTGCAGACCTCGATTTGAAAATCCTCAACATATTATGCGCATTAATATCTTTAAAGTCATATACTTGTGCGATTCCAATAGTTCCCAATCATGTTGAGATCTCATCATTTATCATAGTTTTCAGGTACCTGAAATTCATTTGGAAATAATTTATCAATCATGTTTTGGGAGAAAAATTCTGCTGGAATTTAAATCTCCTCGATTTAACATATATGACCATCTTAAGCCTTTGCTCCAGTGAGGAGTTTGTATCTTTGGAATTGACTTATCTACCACATTTCAGTTGTGTCTCAAATTTATTTGTAGTGGTAGATTATCCTTCAGGGATATCAAATAGGAGCATTCTTTGCTGGATGTTGGTTAATTAATATACCTGGCTATATAAATTATCCTTTGAACTTCTGGTTCAAGGTATCTTCTATAAGGATCAAAATAGAAGATCAAGATGAGACACGTACTAATATCTTTATCCAGCCTCATGATTTCTCCTCTTCATGTTGGGGCAACATATTCAAAATTAACAAAATACAAATCTCTCCCTTGAGATTTACTCCCAACATATTTAATAATTTCTTTGAGAACTCATCTCATTACCTTTGTGGTGGAGCAACATACATAGTGCATCTCTAAATTTAGGATGAAAAATATTTGGTTTTTGACCACAAACTAACTATTATGAGGAGAATTACAATGTGTTGGCAAAATACGAAATAAGTGCTAATATATCACAGTCATGAACATTCTGCAGGATGTTCAATATTTATCTCAATACAACCAGTATTATTAGGACAAATTATGTCTTTGGGAGAATCTTAAAACATGAGCTCATTATCAATAAATTGTGCAAACTACAGGTTGCAAAAACAACAGTATTCATAAGATTATTTGTTGATGCATCAACTAATAATTTCTCCATATTCATCCCAAAATAACACATTCAACCCCAAGTAATACTGACAACTTTTAAATAAAACAAGTAGTACATATAAATTCATCATATTAAGAAACTTCTGGTTCCATAATAAATTCATAATCATTTTTTGTATTTTAATGATCCAGGATGGTCCAACTGATCATGCCAACTAATAATTTATTTATCAGTAAACTTCAAGTTTACTCAATATTGCATCTCAAATTAATAATTCTATGCAATATAAATCAGGAGAGATAAATAGTGGTATCTATAATTGACATATATTTCATGTCATAATAGTAATGCATATGCCTCAAAATTTCATTCATCTAATGTCTCGATATACTGATAAGGCACAAAATTTTTACAAGACTATATAGAGAATGATATATTACAACTATTGACCATTAGGTGATGATTTAATAGCTCTTCTAGAGCTTTTAATCAATTAACTCTTCTAGAGTTATTTGATCAATTAGTTTTTCAGGAACCTTGCACTACCATTTATACTTTGGACATATATTTTAAATTTTGTCCAAATAAACACAAATATTGTTTAGAGAAATTGTATCTTCACCATTCTTGATCCAAAATAAACTAAAATAACATAGGAAAGTAGCAATTTGATAATTTAAAATTTTGATTGACATTCAAAATGCTAAAAACTCTTTCCGGATATTTAAAAGAATTGGCTACATTCACATGTGTCATATCAATATTATTGACACAATCATCATTACTATCAGTAGCATAATTTAGGAAAGTAAAGTTATATCAATAATTAATAGAGATTCATAACATATTTGACGTACTACAGGTACGTGACAAAATTTCATATTGCATTAATAACATGTTAGAATTATTACTTTTCTTTTTTCCTTCTCATTATTTTCTCACTTCTGGTGAGTATCTATTCACTGGGGATTTAATGAGTCATTCTTATAGTATAAGAACAAAGTGTATTTTTACTAGCTACGACCAAAATCTCGTATATAAATATATTATAATTTCTAATGTCATTCATTTCAGGGAATGATATAAAAATATTTGGTCGAACGTCAAAATATTTTATCTATGACTCATTTAGTCTCAGAAGATATAAATTCAAAATACTTCCCAAAAACTTATTCTCGATATTGCTACTACAAGAGCATGTTAGAGATATGAGAAAGGAAAAATCTTTTATCCATCACATTACTAGTGATATTTCTCCTTATAACTTTAATTGAGGAGAAATTCTAAAAGCAATAAAAATTTTGCATACTGATAGACATAAAATATTACAGGTACACTTATGACAAATCATAACTAGCATTTATATAACAATCATCTTCTGGTGATTGTATATCTCATTCACAATTTGCTAGTAATCAAGTGGCTTTGATGCTTTGTATTTCTTAAATGGTGTCTTCAGGACTCACAATATCCAGATGCATATATTCTAATTGCGATGATTAGATGGATTATTTTTACCATATCCACATCTATGTTGACGGCTTCGACCATGACTACGACCTCTTCCAGGGCCATAACCATTGGTTCTAATACATTCACTCACAGATTTAAAGTAAACTGTGTTTTTAGTAGAATGACTATCTTTTGGTAGTCAAATCTTTCTTTTAGATCATTCCACAAAAAAAAAAAAAAAAGATCTTTCACAATATGATATTCCGCCTTTAGATCCTCATAGAAATTATGGCAGTGAAAAATCATGGCTTTTATACGATTTTAAGATGGTGTCTGCCAGACCCATTATATCTCAATAAATTTGAGCATCTAATGTCTATGACATATAATTCTTTCTATAAATATCAAGAGTAAAAAAGAAGAGTTTTGAAAAGTTTGTTATGGGAATTCAAAGGTAGAAAAAATACTTCTTTTTCTCTTGATTAAACTCTCAACTTCGGTGGCAGAGACTCGTGCTAATAACGTGTTATGAATTTAAGTGTTGGTAACGCAGAATTAAAGCAAAAGCGTTACTCAATATATTTGCAGAATAATATAAAGCTAAAGAAAAGAGAAGATAGAATATATAGAGAGAAAGTAGAACTCAAGAATCAAGACTAAAATTTATATATTATTAATGTCATCATATGGCCCTATATATAGGCTCATAATACAAGAGTTTATGGAAACCCAAAATCTAATGGAAAAAGGAAATCACATCTGATTAGGAGTCATATTTTGGGAGTTCAGTTCTCTTCAGGAAACTGACTAATACGAACATCCACATATTATTTCATAACAATTAACAATTTATTACCTTATTTAATAGCGCGATTTGACTTGTGCTTGAAAAACTTAAGAGTGAATAAGTTTTTGCCTAATTTTTAAAATTTTTTTTAATAAGATCTTGACTTCAGTCCATTTGAAATGGTATTGAACCTTGTAAATATTTCACTAATATTTTCCTCTTACTTCATTGTGAACAACTCATAATCTTTAACAAGCATAGCTAACTTAGGTTCCTTTACTTGATTTGTTCCTTCATGAGTGACTCGAAGTAACTTCCACATATCATGAGTAGTGTCAAATCCACTCATTCTATTGTACTCAGTTATATCCAAAGCACAAGTAAGGATATTCAAAGTTTGATAATTTAAGGTTATCTTCTTTGAGTCACATTCATCAAAATCTTCAATCTTCTTTGGTTCTCTTGTTATTCCATCAGCCTTCAACTTCATAGGTATATATGGTCATTTCTCAATAATATTTCACAAATTAAAGTTAATAGAATAAATGTAAATCGTAATACGTAATTTTCAAAAGGTATAAATTGTTCCATCAAAAAGTGGAGGTCAATTTGTAGAAGATCTTTCCAAATAAGGGAGGTTTGACATATTAGCCATAGGACCTTAATTTCTAGGTTGTTAAACCACAAAAAAAAAAAAAAAGAAGTCCTACTTTGATACCAATTGAAAAATCTAAGGAAATAAATTAGGTTTTTGGCTAATTTTTGAAAAATTTTCTTTGGTAAGATCTCTTTCTGAAATTTACAACCTCCAAAAGAGTTCTATGTCTCAAGATAACCTTAAATAATCAATACAAAGTAGAGAAGATGGAAAGAGATTGCTCAACAAGATGGTAGATAACAAACAATTCTAGCACCACTTCACTTTTTTCTTTGAAATCCTTAAATAATCATGTGAACAATGAAAACTTTTCTTTAATCTTTCATGCTCTCGAGAATATGGCATGTAAAGTTCATCAATCTTGACAAAATCTGAGATTTTAGTCTTTTATATAGTTTAAAAGTTGACTTTCCACATTAAAAAATGGCTAGTTTTTGAAACAGAACAATGTAATATGGTTGACCATATCGGGCATCTTGCATCAGATTTAGTTGTCTGAATTTCTCAGTTCAGTTTGTTGTACGGGCCAATTCAATAGATTGAATTTGAACATTCAAGTTTGAATTGGTCGTCCAAATTTCTCTAGAATAAAACAAATTCGAATGTGCGAATTAGTGACACAAAATCCAAACTATTCCAAATTTTGTAAAATCAATTTGAACTTTATCAAATGAAGTTTCAAAGCATTTGAAGCAGAAGATAAAACGTTTAAAGAGTTATAAACCAAAAAACTGTTATCAAACGCTTCATTTTTCAAAAATCATGAAATCACTTAGGTTGAAAAATAATGCTTAGGCTAGAATAATACAATTTGTGCTTCAAAGTGCAATTCATAGATTCCACACGCATACACATTTTACACAAACTACTCATTTCTCTTTTTGTCATCAATCAAATAAGGTGGACAAAGTGAGTTAGTCAACAAAATACTCTTAATATTATGTAATCACCATTGAGTTTCAACTGAAGTAGGTTCATTTCATAAAGCTCATAAATTACATATAGAAAGTATATTCATATGAGCAATTTCTAAGAAAGTAAGCTAATAAATTCTTAAGCAACAAAAACTAACCAACAACGAATCAGCACAAACTAAACTAAACATCAACTAATCAATCATAAACAACACTAAGCAACATAAGTAAAGAAATAAAGGACATCATAAAGCTCATGAATGGTTAAACATATAGGGGATAGAAGGGCTTATCCTCTTTCTTGGTATCAACATCATCTGGAACTCTTCTCATGGTTTTCATTCCAAATTTGCTGGTGGTGATTGCCATATTCCCTTTAAGTTCCTTATATGGTAGACCATCACTTGCACGCTCCTTTCTAGTGTAGTTCAGCTTCAAGGCACTACCCAACCGTGCAGATCTTCTTGTTTCCTTTTTCAAAGCCACGTGCTTTTGATACTTTCCTTTTTTTTTCTTCTTTTGAACTTTTTCAAATTTTGCAAAACCAATTCAAATTCAACCAAATTAAGTTTCAAAACATTTGAACCATAAGATAAAACATTTAAAGAGCTTTTAACCTAAAAGCCATTATCAATATCCTTATTCTTCGAAAGATATGAAATCACTTAGGCTCAGAAACAAAGTTTAAACTAGAAGTATAGGACTTATGCTCCAAAGTGTAATTCTAAGATCCAAAAGCAAAGATTTGTAGGGTTTACAAGTTATACTTATTGAATGTCATGCTCTTGAAAGTAGGATTTAAGACATTTGGATTATGTGCCATTATTAGTTCTAACGACCTTTACAAATTTTTCAAATTGAGTTTAAACAGTCACACAAAAATTACGAACTTCACTTTTCTCTAGAAGTAAATATATCCAAATATCTTGCAAAAAATTATCCATGATAGTCAAAAAATGCAATGCTCCACATGAAGAAGGCACCTTATGGGGTCCCCAAAAGTCACAATGTTTTATTGTAAAAAATATCAGTAGCCTTATTTTTACTAAGAGAAAACACATCTTTAGTTTATTTAGCTCTATAACAAATATCACAAGGCAAATTATGAGACAAAGACTTATACATTTGTTGACCTGTAGATAAGTTACCAGATATGAAATTAGATGGATGCCCCAATCTTACATGCTATAGGTCTTGAGAAACCAGATTGCTAGCTTGAAAGAGATGCGAAAATTGAATTGGATGAAAGATATGAACGCTTTCATTTTGCTCACCCATACCAATCAACTTCCTCGATGTAAGGTTGTGTATAGCACATAAACTGTTTTGTAAATGAAATAGTATAAGGAATGTCTACTAGAAACTAAGTTACCAAAATCAAGTTGCAACATAAATTTGGTACATATAAAACATGATGCAATTTCAATTCGGGGCTTGAACATACACTTCCTTCCTTAACAACCATGGTTTCTGAACCATTAGATAGTCTCACAGGTGAAGAACTGATGCTTTGGGGGTGATGAAGAAACTCAAGTTACCCAGTCATAAGTTGAGAAACTCCTATTTCAAGGAGCTAGAAATTTATCACAGCACTTACCAAAAATCTTTTCATTGTTAAAGGCAATTTTTTTGAGTTAAAAAATCAATTGAAGTATTCCAAAGATCAACAGTAAGTCCTCATATACCAAGTTTGTTACTGGGTACATAATTTGCCTTATGAGATTGATTTGTACCACAATCAAATGCCAAAATAGGATTTGCTTAGGCCGGTTGAGTTGTTCCATAATCAGCACCTCTACCATGTATATGCTTTCATGTTCCTATACCTTGCTTGCCTCTCCAATAGTTGTTTAATTTTGTTTTGGCCATTATTCTATGGTAGCCAATTACTTGGAAGTAATCATTTGCTTCATGGCCTATCTTATTACACACGATATGGATCCTGTAAACCAGTGTTGTTGTGGTTTGGTTTAATTGTAAAATTAATGGCTTAATGTTATTCTTCCTTGTTATGGCACTATTCCATGGTCTCCTCTCTAATGATCATGGAGTAGAGTTGTTTTGCAATAGGAATAGGATCCATATGTAGTATGTTTGAACAGACTATTCTAAAAACAACATTATCTAGCCCTATCAATAATTGATGGACATTTTCTTTCTCCTGTCTTTTCACAAATTTAGCCATGATATCACACTAGCATCCGTTACAATTGCATGTTGGAATCCTTTCACAATTTGCATGTTTGTCCCACAACTTCTTGAGAGATACATAGTAAGTCATGACATTGTTTCCTTCCTGCAGCAATTTGCTATAATTGCCTTCAATTCCTTTATCCTTGGGCCATTCCTAATGGAAAATTGTTGTCTCAGATTTACCCAAAGGTGATGAGTAGATCAACACAAATAATGGTCAGCCTCAAGGTAGGCTCTATAATGTTAAAAATCCAAGACACAATCACTAAGTTCATGGTCTACCAATCTTCCAACTCTGTCGAAGTTTCATTCAACTATTTAGTTGCTCCATCAATGAAAGCCAGTTTCTTCTTGGCTCTTAAAGAGTGCATATTGCCATAACATATTCATCAAAATTTTCTTTCCTCAATTGTACTTAGTTAATCAATAGTCGTGGATTATCTCTGGACATCAAAGTATAAAGACCAAAGTTATTTCTTGAACCATTTGTACCACTCAAGCTTGAGAAGGCTTTGATACCATGTAAATTTTGTGCAAAATAGTGATTGAATTTTTCCTTCATTTTTTGTTATTCAAAAATCACATATTAAGCCCTAGAAGCTCTATTCCAGGAGAAACTTTAGTTTCCCAACCTACCAAACTGCTTACTCAATATTACTCTCTCTGTTTCAAAATATAAGGTTTTTTTGGCCTTTTTCTTCCTTCTAAAAATGTTTGGCCTTTTGTAAATTTTAAATGTTATTTTTCTAAAGTTATTCTCATCATAAATATAATTCTCTCATTCTCTATTATATTAGTGGAATTAGTTAGGGATATAATGTGAAATTTTTGTTTTATTTTCTTTTTCTTTAATATATGCCAAAAAAAGTCAAAAGGCATTATATTTTGAAATGGGGGAGTATCATATAATAAAAATCATATATAAGAAATATATATCTCCAACAGTTACTATCATAAATATAGAGAATCATTATTAAAGTAAATACCATTCCAGATTACAACATCCTTTAACAATAAAAAGATATTACTATTTCTTCCAAGTTTGTTTACCACTTGAAATGAAAATATTATTCAATAAAACCAACAACTATTCATGTCAAAATTTGTGGGTTGCACGAATTGATTGTTATATATATTTTGGTTCATTCCAAAGATTTCTTTCAGAGAAAAAGTAGTAAATATCAATATCGTATAACATCTGTAGCTACGTCTGTATATAGATTGTTAGAAACTTATTTCTATTGGAAACTGGCATGAATGGGTGAATGAGAAAATAATTTCAATGCATCACCTATTAATGATATATAAGTAGGAGATGTACTCACTTTAAATGGCAACAACTAGATGTAAATTGGATAATCCAAATTCAATTATTTAATTTGTTATATATTGGTATCTAGGTATTCATTGTGTTTAGATAGTTGCCAAAAAATTCTAATAATTATTCGAAGAGTTTCAATTAGAATTATGTTATTGTTTAATGCCAAATTCATGTTCCTACCACTTTACTTAGTCTATAAATAGGTGTCTCCTATTCTATTTTATGGATGAATAACAAGAAAATCCCCCTTCTTTTAATTATCTTCATAAGCATATTTTATTTAGTGTTCTTAGTTAGAGTGTTCAAGTGTGCCAGGTGAAGGATCTTGTGCTTTCTGCTTCATCGCTTCCATTGTATGCTAGTAGACAGACGTCCTATTCAACCTCGAGCACATTATTGAAGGGGAAAATCTATTTTAAAGAGATCGTATTGAATACAAGTCTTAAATAATTTTCTTCTTCTTATAATTTTGGTTTTGTTTTATAATTTTCATATTTTTCAACCATATTTTATATTTACATATTACTTATAAGTGTTGTTTATTGTTATAATCTTAAAACATATTTTTTTATGCATTTAATATGGCAACCGATGTTCTGAATTTGCCTATTGGAGATGGTTCCAATGGTTTGTCTCTTCCATTGCTATTGTTTTGCAAGTGCCTACGGTGATGAATGCTCCTATGGTTTCTACTAACCATAGTGAGAAGTCAGAAAAATTCGATGGTACAAATTTCAAAAGGTGGCAACAAAAGATGTTGTTCTATTTGAATACCTTGAATCTCGCAAGATTCTTAACAGAGAAAGCTCCTAAATTACCTAAAGGAGAAATGGATCTGCAATTCATCAACACATTTGATGCTTGGAAGCATTTGATTACCTTTATAGAAACTATGTCATGAATTGCTTGCATGACTCACCGTCATATAGTGTCTATAGTGCACAAAAAATAGCAAAGGCACTATGGGAATCGTTGGACCATGAATATTAAATGGAGGATATTGGCATAAAGAAATTTGTTGTCAGCAGCTTCCTCGATTATAAAATGGTGGATTCCAAAACTATTACTAGTTAAGTGCAACAAATTCAAGTTATCTTGCATGAGATTCAAGCTAAAGGTATGTTTCTAAGTGAACCCTCCAAGTGGCTCCTTTATTTAGAAGGTTGATGCAAAAGGAGGAATTACAAAGCATAAGTTTCAAGGGAAGTGCTTCAATTATGGCAAAAAGGGTCACAAGTCCACTAATTGTAGACTCCCAGAGAAGAAGAAAAATAATGAGACAAACATGATTGATGACATCTCTAAGGATGTTTTAGATATGAACCTTGTCGTAGTTACCTCTAAAGTAAACTTGATCAGGTCAAATTCATATGAGTGGTGGATCATTACTGGTGCTATTAGGCATGTTTGCGTTAATGAAGATTTGTTTACTACCTTCGAAGCAAGTGAAAGAGAAAAGATGTTCATGGGAATTTTTCCTTTGTTGCTGTTTAAGGTCAAGGTAAGGTTCTGTTGAAGATGAACTTTGGCAAGACTTTGACTCTAAATGATATATTGCATGTGCTAGAACTACGCAAAAAATCTAGTGTATGGATAACTACGGAACAAGCATAGATTTCAAATGGTGTTCGAGTTTGACAAAGTTTTTTGTCAAAGTTTGGAATTTATCTAGGAAAAGGTTATGCAATCGATGGGTTGTTCAAGTTGAATGTAATGACTATGATCAATAAAGGAAATAAGTCTTCTACTTATTTGCTTGAGTCTTCTGTTATATGGCACAGTAGACTAGGTCATGTTAATTATGATACAATATGTAGATTAATTAACTTGAATCATATTTCCTCATTCCAAATTGATTCGAAACAAAAATGTGAAATTTGTGTTGAGGCAAAATTTACAAGATTGTCTTTTTAAACAATTGAAAGAAGCAAAAAACCTCTTGAATTGATTCATAGTGATGTTTACGATTTAAAATTCATTCAAGAAAGTGGTGGTAATAAGTATTCCGTTACATATATTGATGATAGCACAAAATATTGTTGTGTATTTGTTAAAAAGCAAAGATGAAGCTTGAGGGAAGTTTAAATCTATAAAAATGAAGTTAAAAACCAACATAATAAGAGGATTAAAAGGTTGAGAAATGATAGGGGTAGAGAATTTGAAACACCAATAGGTGATTTCTATGCACAACATGAATTATATGTGAAGTAATTCCACCTTATTCTAGTCAATCAAATAGTATTGTTGAACATAAAAATCGCACTTCAAAGGAAATGATGAATGTGATGCTAATAAGTTTAGGATTACTACAAAATATGTGGGGTGAGGCTATTTTATCAAGTAATTACCTATTGAATAGGATACCTAGGAAAAAGTAAGATAAAACTCCTTATGAGTTATGGAAGGGAAGGAGACCGTCCTATAAACACTTGGGAGCGTGGGGAAGTCTTGCTAAGGTGGTTGTTCCAACACCAAAGGGAATAAAGGTAGGTCCTAAAACTGTTGATTGTATCTTTATTGGCTATACACATAACATTAATGCTTATTAGTGTCTTGTGCATGATTCAAAATTTTCAGAAATACATAAGAACACGATAATGGAATCAAGGAATGCATCAGTTTTTGAAAATATATTTCCTTGTAAATCCAATCGTGGAGTAAGTTCATCTAAGCAAATATTTGAAACTATGAATCAAGCAGAGCATGAAATTGAAAGTCTTGACACAACTTATGAATTTGAACCAAGACATAGCAAAAGAACAAGGATGGAAAATTATTTAGAGATGATTTTCTAACTTTTTTTTTAGAAAAAGAACCACAAACATATGCAAAGGCTATAAACACCTCTAAAGGTTCTTTATGGAGAGAAGTCATTAAAAGTGAAGTTAATTCTATTTTAATGAATCATACTTGGGAGTTAGTGGACCTTCCTATTGGTGTAAACCTTTAAGGACCTAATGGATCTTTAAAAGGAAATTGAATCCTGATGGATCAATTGATAAGTATAAAGCCAGACTTGTAATGAAAGGTTACAAGAAATAGGAAGGCTTAGATTAATCTGATACTTATTCTCTTGTGATGAGAATAAATTCTATTTGAATGATTCTTGCAATTGTATCATTAAGAGATTTAGAGATACATCAGATGATGTGAAAATAGCTTTCTTAAATAGGGATTTAGATAAAGAAATCTATATGAAACAACTGGAGAGTTTCATAGTCTCTGGGAAAGAAAAGAAAGTTTGCAAGTTCGTAAAATCATTGTATGGTTTAAAACAAGCACCGAAGAAATGGCACGAAAATTTGACTATGCAATGATTACTAATGGTTTTAAAATAAATGACTATGAAAAGTGTGTCTATACAAAAGAGATAGAAAATGGTTACATCATTTTATGTATTTATGTGCATGACATGCTCATTATTGGTAGTTATGACCAAATCAGCTACGAACATGTCGAATTCAAAATTTGACGTGAAAGACATGGAATTTAAAAATGTGATTTTAGGAAATAAATAATAAGAGCATCAGATGGTTTTATTCTGAGCCAGACTCATCATGTGAATAAACTGCTTGAGAAGTTTAACACGAATGATTCTGGCTACGCTAGAACATCATTAGACAATAGTCTTTATTTATCTAAAATTAGAGGAGAAAATATATCTCAAGTGGAATACTCAAGAGTTATTGGATGTCTAATATATTTAATGAGTTGTACTAGACTAGACATTCCTTACAGTACAACTCAACAGATATATGAGTAATCCAAGTGTAGATCATTGGATCATTGGAAAGTAATAACAAGTGTACTTAAATATCTATGGCATACTCAAAATTATGGACTTTACTATACCCGATATCTAGTTGAACTTGAAGGATATATAAATGCTAGTTGGATAACTGATGTAAAAAGTTCAAACTCAACTAGAGGAGACGTGTTTACACTAGCTAGTGTTGTCGTGTCATGGAAGTCCTAAAAAAAATAGTCATTGTTAGATCCACAATGGAATATGAATTTATAACTTTAGATAAATATGGTGAAGAAGCTAAATGGCTACGCCAATATTTAGAGGACGTACCAAAATGAGAAAAGCTTGTGCCACCAATTTGTATTTTTTTTGTGATAGTCAATCAACTATTAGTAGACCACAAAGTAATATATATAATGGTAGGTCTGGACACATACGTCGGGGGGACAATATCATTAGGTAACTGCTCTCAACTGGAGTTATCTCTATTGACTATGTGAAGTCAAAAGATAATATTGCAAATTCATTGACCAAAGGAGCTAAATAGAGAGATATTTGATAAGTTGACACAGGGAATGGGATTAGAACCAGTGAAAGAATAAGTTTTATAAAGAAAACCCAACCTAGTTGACTGAAGATCCCAAGATCTAGGTTCAATGCGAGAACCTAGTTATAAGACTTAATTTGATCGCTATGGAGGATAACCTCAACCTATTCTTTTAATGAAACAGTAACGATGAAGTGATAAGGATGCAATATTTTGCTTTAATGATTCTTAAGTAAGTAATTACTTTACTTGAGACTTAAGTAAATCACCTATGTGAGAGAGAAATGGGCAGCTTTAATTCTCGATTGATGTTCTCGATTCTCGAGAAACTCTTGTTAAACCTGGTTGATGTTCACAGCCTAAATGAACATAATCACGAGAACTGAACAATCTAGAATGTGATTCCTATGTGAAGTATATGATTCATTTACATAGAATATACACAAAATAAAGCAGGACAATTCAAAGATATCATGTCTATTGGACAGCTAGTAAAGTCCATATATCTCATAAGGGAAGGTTCAAAAGATAACACCTACCTATCCTATGCAAGATTCAATTATTGTAGAACACTATGTTGAGTCAAAATCAAAACAATTTTTAATTCATGTGGGGTATTGCTGGAAATTGGCATGAATGGGTGAATGAGAAAATAGTTTTAATGCATCACATATTAATGATGTATAACTGGGAGATGTACTCACTTTTAATGGCAACAATTAGATGTACCTTGGATAATCCAAAATCATTTTTTAATTTGTTATACATTGACATCTAGACATTCATTGTGTTTAGATGAATTTCTAAGTAAATACATGTAACTTGAATATATGTATGATATATAGTTGCTAAGAATTCTAATAATTCTTTCAAGAGTTTTAATTAGAATTATATTACTGTTTAATGCCAAATTCATGTTCCTACCACTTTACCTAGTCTATAAATAGGTGGCTTCTATTCTATTTTATGGATAACTAACAAGAAAATCCTCTTTCTTTTAACTATCTTCATAAGCTCATTTTATTTAGTGTTCTTGGTTAGATAGTTCAAGTTTGCCGGGTGAAGGGTCTTATGCTTGCTACACCACCGCTTCCTCCTAGTTCAACTTCGAGCACATTACCAGAGAGGTAAATCTATTTTAAGGAGATTGTGTCGAATACAAGTCTTGAATTGTTGTCTTCATTTTGTAATCTTAATTTATTTTGTATTGAAAGACCTAGGGGGTGGGGTGAATTAGGTCTTTGGCTAATTTTTGAAAAATTTATCCTATTTGACAAAATCAACTTGGAGAATGACTGGAGTCAAATTACTTCACAAAATAAACAATTAAACACAACAAGATTCAAATTTAAAGAAAGCAGAAAGCAAGAGACAACATAAGTGATTTATGGTAGCTCGATCACACAAGATCTACATCCACTACCTTGAGCACCCACTCAAGGTTTTCAACCAATCTCAACTATAATCACAAGTTAATTAATTTTTACAATAGAGGCTCACCATTCAAGGGTTTTACACCACAACCTCTTCTCAAAGACAAAATAATCAAGGTTCACCCTAACACAAGGGTTTTATATCAACAAGATAACCTTGAAAACAATAAGTAGAAGAAGTTTGAGATAAGAAGGTTACCAATAATTTGGTAGATAATAACAAATTAGCACATCTTTACTTTTTTGTCTAAGGAATCTTGAATAAGAACTTTTTAGCACAAGACAAAAAAGAACTTTTTTAATAGAGAATGATTGAGAAAAGTTAAGAATCTTTAAATCTCAAAAACAACTTCAAAATTTGAAGTTTCTGTCTTTTATAAGGTTTGAAAATCGGTTGCAACATTCAAATAACGGCTAATAATATTAAAATTTGGTCGATCGAATTTGGACTCTTACGTCCGAATTGTCGTCCGACTTTCTCTGAAATTTCCACTGTAGCACAAATTCAGTCGATCGAATTTGGACACCCTCGTCCGAATTGGTCGTTCGAAACTTGTATACTTCTCAATCCAAAAAATCCTATCACATAATAATTAAACACATTAGTCAATATCAAAGTAATCAATAATATTCTCTTAGGACTATGCGATGATCAATATTTATCATTACTCAAAAGAATATGATTTGCCTTTAGGGCTAACATGTATTGTTCATATTATTCAACTATATTTTATATTTACATATTACTTATAAGTGTTGTTTTTTGTTACAATTTCTTCCATCCGTATTTGGAGTTCTCAGTAGATAAGACGCTAACTAAGCCCTTAAATTGGCAGTATATCTCTATTCCTACAAATAACTGGCACCTTGGGACATCTAATATTGTGCAAAAATCCCTGGCTCTTGTTTAATTAGGCAGCACATCTGGTTTTCTTTTCCAAGTATAATGCAGGTCTTTCTTGGCAAATTGAATGTCTATATCTTAACAAAAATATTTAATAACGTGATTGACAATATGAAAATTATTGTTGTACTTTTAAATAATTAATAAATACGTTAGTTGATGAAATTTGTGAATTAACATATTAATAAATATGTTGGTAGAAAAAATGCCATTTGAATTAAATCAAAAATATTTTAAATAGAAAAATGAGCACCTATTTTTAGGAAATTTGAAATAAAATATGGACTTTTAGGAAAGAACATATCATTTTTATCTTTCTTGTACACAAGGGAATAGAAAATGAATCGAATTTAGAACCCTCATTTAATATAAATACACTTCCTTCTATAAAAAAATTTAATATTCGCATATTTATTTTGATTTGTCCAAAAACAAATGTGTACTTTACTAAAATAAACTTACTGTTTGTGAACATCCATAACTTTTTTTTTTCTTTTGGAAGCCACCTATTATGATGGGAGTTTGGTATGGAGACTTACTTGTTTATTTAAATAAAATAAAATAAAACGGGGGAACATAGACCAGACCTCTTGAATAGGCAGAGACAAATCCATTTCATACAAAAAATAACGAAGGAAAAGAAAATTTGCTTATTACAAGCTAATAAGCAAAATATAACATCTTAGAAGAGATGTGTTTGGTATTGTTTTTAACTAATGGTATTATTGTGGTATTACGATCAAATTACATTTCTCATTTCTTTCCAATTAAAATGAGAAATTCATTTTTGGACAAAAAAGTATATCTTTAATTTTCATCATAACGATTCATTAAAAAAAATTATCATCTTATTGACTGTATCTGTTGGTCAAAATCGAGTGTATTAAGGTCATACTTGTATTGACTTTTCAATTTTAAAAAAAATCTCACTTTTTTTACTTTTTTTACTTTGAGCCTACTTCTTCTCTCATAAATAATTTACTTTTATGATCTTCAATACAATTCAATTAACACAAAAACGTAATTCAAATACACTCTAATTAAAAGCAATATGGTTTTCAGAATATGACAGCATAATTCACCCACGGCGCAGGTAGGAGTGTGCAATAACCGAAACCGAACTGAAAAATCGAATCGAATCGAAATTTTTATTTTGGTTTGTTTCGATTTGGTTTATAGAATTCGTAAAAATTTTAGTTCAATTTTTAATTTTTGTTATCAAACAAAAAACCAAACCAAAAATTAAAATTTTTTAAAAATAATACATGAATCCATTACCATAATACAGTCTTATATTATTTTTTAAAAATATATAATAACTCATTATTAAAATGAGTTATTTATAAAATTTGGTTTAAACTGAATAGAACCGAACCGAATAAAAATTTTTTGATTCGATTCAATTTGATTCTAATATAAAAATAGTTTGATTTAATTTTTAAAAAAAATCGAATAATAAAACTGAACCGAACGGTTTGAACACCGTAGGCAGAGGCAGTTGGATATAAGTGCAAAGGTAGTAAGCATATTCATAAGTTTACTGTGGTTGGGGGCTAAAAGATGCCGTCTTTCATAGCAAGTCAGTTGGAGACACTATGTTGAAGGGGTGCAGAGGCCCCGAAAAAGATTCGGTCGTGCACCATTTTGTAAGACACACATAATTAAATTTGAG
Source organism: Rauvolfia tetraphylla (assembly GCA_030512225.1). Taxonomy (NCBI): domain Eukaryota; kingdom Viridiplantae; phylum Streptophyta; class Magnoliopsida; order Gentianales; family Apocynaceae; genus Rauvolfia; species Rauvolfia tetraphylla. Next base: position 1,310,679 of record JAJQKT010000052.1, read on the forward strand.
CCATTAAATTATATTTAAGATTTAATTTAATAATTTATATTTATCTACAGCTTAAAGATATTTTTAAAATTTTTTTAAAATTTTATAATTATTAAATTAAATCTCATATTTAATACGTTTGACAAAAAAGATGTACAAGACCAGATCCGAATAGAAGCCCACATTGGATGCATGCATATCTTCCCAGCTTAAGGCCACACAGGAGCAGAAAAACCAAGGGGACGCCTTGGAATCATATCACATTTTCTTTTTAATTATAAAAATGATGTATTTCACACAAAAAATATAAAAATTAAATATTATTCTATTCATTTCAAAATATAAAATTATTTGATAAATTTTTAAAAAATTATTTAATTTTTATAAAATTTAAAAATTATTTTTTAAAATTATATTCAGCAGAAATATATTTTTTAAAATTTTTATTATATTAATATAATTAGTTAATAATATAATTAAAAAATATCTTTTTTAATCTACGTAAAAAGTTTTGAAAGACTTTATATTTAAAATAGAGAGAGTAATATTTTTCAAGTTTTTACTATAATAGCTATAATTTAAATTGTGCCTAATACAATATAATTTGTCTTTTGAATCTAAAACACATTAACCGCGAATTGTGTAAATATATATTAGTGAAAGGCTTTAGATCATAAGTTTGGAGTTTCACAGTATACGGAGAGATAAAACTTCCACCTAGTGCTAACTCATTATTTGGAATTTCAAATCCGTCATTAGAATTTTCAATTTGAAAAGATAAACAGTAATGCGAATTATCCGTTGGTCATGCAATTTGGAAAGGACTATAATCATTGGTATTTTTGAAGCGGTTTAGAAGTTTTTATTTACGGCGACCGGCGTCCAAGGTCGGCCTTCTTCTCCCTCTTCTGATTCCATTCCTTAATTTTTTTTGGGTGCTTTTTCTTTTCTTTTGGTTTTGGGTTCTTTGGTCTTTTTTTTTTTTTTTGTTTCTTTCTTTAGGTTGCCGGCTTTTAAGTTTTTTTCTTTTTTTTTTTTGCTTCTTTCTTTTGGTTTAGGACTTTTAAGCCTTTTTTTCTCTCTTGGTCTCTTCTTTTAGTTTTTTTTTTGGATTTAGGTTTAAGTAATGTATATTAAGTGTTATGTGTTATGAAATTAATATTATTATGGATGTCCATTATTAGAGTTATAGAGATACTCCAACTATCCAGAAGATAGATGGTAGAGTTCTATCATATCTTTGATTAGTGATAGAATTTGTCTTCTGATTACCTTATACCTCTTCTGATTGGGATGTATCCCTGAACCCTATAAATAGGGCTCTAGACTGAGGTGTTGTATTCGCTCATTCATTGATCAATTTACTCTCAGAGAATCAATAAAGATCTCTTATTCTCTCTATATTTTCTCTCTATATTTTTCTCTTATTCTCTACATTATAATTTCTTTATTAAGTTTTATACATTAGTCTTACGATTTTGCTGCGCCGACGACGACTGCGCATCAACATATTCATAACACGTTATCGACACGAGTCTCTGCCACTGGAGTTTAGAGATCAATCAAGATAAAAAGAGCTATTTTTCTACCTTTGAATTCTCATGGCAAACCTTGCCAAACTAGATTTTTTTTCTCTTGACATTTTTGGAAAGAACTATTTATCATGGATACTAGATGCTCAAATTCATCTAGATGCAATGGGTCTAGGAGACACCATTGTAGAAAATAATGTGTCACTCAAAATCGTGCAAAAGCCATGATCTTTCTCCGCCACCATCTCCATGAGAATTTGAAGGCGGAATATCTTACCGTAAGAGATCCACTTGTTTTGTGGAAGGATTTGAAAGAAAGATTTAACCACCAGAAGATGGTCATTCTACCAAAAGTACTGCATGATTGGATGCACTTACGGCTGCAAGATTTTAAATCTGTAAGTGAATATAACTCCGCAATATTTAGAATTACTTCTCAATTGAAATTATGTGGAGAAAATATCACTGACACTGATATGTTAGAGAAAACATTCTCTACTTTTCATATCTCGAATATGTCCTGCAACAACAATATCGAGAGAAGGGCTTTAAGAAATATGCTGAATTAATTTTTTGCCTTCTTGTTGCGGAGCAAAATAATGAGCTGTTAATGAAAAATCATGAAGCTCGACCAACAGGTTCTACTCCACTTCCTGAAGTGAATGCAGTTAGAACCCGAGGATATGGCCCTGGAAGAGGTTATAGTCATGGTCGAAACCAAGGACACGGATGCGACTGTGGTAGAAAGCATCCATATAATCATGGCGAACAAAATAGAGCATCAGGCGCGAAAAATAACAAAATCCACCAAAAGTGGGTCAAAAACAATGAGAAAAGAAAAGAGAAGGAAGTAGATCCAGAAGATCGTGAAGATAAATGTTATCGGTGTGGCATGCAAGGCCATTGGTCCCGTACCTGTCGTACGGCAAAGCACGTTGTTGAGCTTTATCAAGCATCAATTAAGAAAAAGGGTAAAAGTCCTGAAGCAAACTTTACTTCTCAAAATTCCATTCCCGATGATGGTGATAACAAGAATCTTAATGATGCCATTGTCGATGTAACTCATCTAGATGTGGCTGATTTTTTTGAGCACCCAGAAGGAAGAATTGACTATTTGATTGGTGATGGAAGTGTCCAAAAGAAATAAGAGTTCTATTCAATGTTTTTCTAAATTTTTAGTTTAGTTCATGTTTAGTTATATTTCTTTTGTATTAATCCTTAGTGATCTACTACAAATTTCCTTTGTAATAGAACTTTATATTTTTATATGTTCAGATGACTCTTATTCCTTATTATGACTTTCAAAGTATCACTGAAGATATTTGCCTCATTGATAGTGGTACTACACACACTATACTTAAAATTAAGAGATATTTCTCTTGTTTGAATATGGGAGAAACAAATATTTACACTATAAATAGTAGTGCAAAACTAATTGAAGGCTCCGGAAGAGCTAGTATTTTATTGTCTAGAGGCACAATAATTGCCATCAATAAGGCTTTGTTTTCCTCAAAATCTAGAAGAAACTTATTGAGTTTTAAAGATATTCGCCGAAATGGATATCATGTTGAAATAATGGAGGAAAATAAATTTGAGTATCTTTGCATTACTCAAACTGTCTCCGGAAAGAAATCTATCTTAGAGAGATTTCCATCTCTTTCTTTCGGCCTATATTACGCAAAATTAAATAGTGTTGAAGCGCATCATTTAGTAAACCAGAAGTTTACTAATCTTGCTACATTTAGCATTTGGCATGACCGCTTGGGTCACCCAAGATCAATTATGATGGAAAAAATAATTAAGAATACGCATGGACACCCATTGAAAAATCAAAGGGTATTGAATAAATTTTCATGTGCTACTTGTTCTCAAGGAAAATTGGTTATTAGACCATCCCAAGCAAAAGTGGGAGTTGAGTCTCCTACATTTTTAGAACGGATTCATGGTGATATATGTGGGCCTATTCACCCACCATGTAGGCAATTTAGATATTTTATGGTGTTAATTGATGCATCGACCCGATGATCACATGTTTGTTTATTATCTACTCGCAACTTGGCGTTTGCGAGATTACTTGACCAAATAATTCTTCTAAGGGCGCACTTCCCAGATCACCCTATTAAAAGAATCCGTCTAGATAATGCTGCTGAATATTGTTCTCAAGCCTTTGATGCTTACTGCATATCAATTGGCATTATTGTTGAACATCCCGTAGCACATGTTCACACTCAAAATGGTTTAGCGGAATCATTTATCAAAAGATTACAATTAATTGCTAGACCACTTTTAATGAGAACAAATCTTCCTGTATTAGCTTGGGGACATGCAATTTTGCATGCTGCAACACTTGTGCGTATTAGGCCATCAAATTATCATGAATTTTCTCCTTTACAATTAGCCTTTGGCTTTGAACCAAATATTTCTCATTTGAGAATTTTTGGATGTGCGGTGTATGTGCCTATAACACCTAATCAGCGAACTAAAATGGGTCCTCAAAGGAGATTGAGGATATATGTTGGATATGACTCTCCATCTATAATAAGGTATCTTGAACCGATAACGAGAGATGTATTTACGGCAAGGTTCGCTGATTGTCATTTTGATGAGTCTATGTTTCCCAAGTTAGGGGGAGACAATAAACTAAAAGGAAAAGAGCTTGTTTGGACAACATCTTTGAATTATCTAGATCCGCGCACAAGCGTGAGTGAACTTGAAGTTCAAAAAATAATTCATTTACAAAAGATAACAAATCAATTGCCAGATGCATTTGTCGACTCTACGAGAGTAACAAAATCGCATCTACCAGCTATAGATGCTCCTATTCGGGTTGAAGTCCCAAAAGAGCAAAGTTCAATACCTGTGGCTATTGAATCAAAAACACGCCAAAAGTGTGGTCGACCTATTGGTTCAAAAGATAGAAATCCTCGTAAGAAAAGAGGAACAAATGATCAAAGTGATCATATTGAAGAATCTGAGAGAAAGGATCAAGAGATAATTGATGAAAATGTTCAAGATTCTGAAAATAATACAGAAATTTCCATCAATTATACAACGTCCGACAGAAGTTGGAATCGAATGGAAATGACTATAGATAACTCATTTGCTTACAATGTAGCACTTGATGTTTTGAAAAATAATGAGGATCTTGAACCAATATCAGTTGAAGAATGTCGACATAGAAACGATTGATCAAAATGGAAAGATGCGATTCAATCAGAATTGAACTCGCTTTCAAAACGTGTTTTGGACCTGTAGTCTGAACACCTGAAGGTGTAAAGCCCATTGGCTATAAATGGGTATTTGTACGAAAGCGAAATGAGAATAATGAAATCATGAGATATAAAGCACGACTTATTGCACAAGGCTTTTCACAAAGACAAGGTATTGATTATGATAGACATATTCACCTGTAGTGGATGCAATTACATTTCGATACCTTGTGAGTCTAGCAGTAAATGAAAAGGTTAATATGCGTCTGATGGATGTAGTGACTGCTTATTTATATGGAAATCTGGATAATGATATTTATATGAAAATTCCAGAAGGATTCAACATGCCTGCAGCATGTAAATCTGGTTGTCGTGGAGATTACTCTATTAAGTTACAAAAGTCATTGTATGGCTTAAAGAAGTATGGACGCATGTGGTATAACTGTCTTAGTGAAAGTTTATTAAAAGCAGGATACAAAAATGATCCAATATGTCCATGTGTCTTCATTAAGAAATATATTTCAGGATTTGTGATACTTGCTATATATGTTGACGATATCAATCTTATTGGAACTCCAGAAGAGCTTAAAGATGCGGTGAATTATTTGAAACAAGAGTTTGAGATAAAAGATTTTGGAAGAACTAAGTTTTTCCTTGGTCTACAAATTGACTATCTGGAAGATGAATGTTTTATTCACCAATCAACATATACAACGAAAGTCCTAAAAAGGTTTTAAATGGACAAGGCACATCCATTGAGTACTCCAATGGTCTTTAGATCACTAGATGTAAATAAAGATCCTTTTCGAGCTCGGGATGATAGTGAAGAACTACTTGATCCTGAAGTACCTTATCTTAGTGCAATTGGTGCACTGATATATCTTGTTAATAATACAAGACCTGATATATCATTTTCAGTAAATTTATTAGCAAGGTTTAGTTCTTCCCCCATAAGACGACATTGGAATGGTGTTAAGCATGTCTTTAGATATCTCAAAGGTACTATAGATCTCGGATTATTTTATTCAAATAAAATCAACCTAAAGTGATTGGTTATACGGATGCTGGATATTTATCCGATCCACATAGAGCACGTTCTCAGACTGGTTATGTATTTACCCATAGTGGTACTGCTATTTCATGGCGTTCTGCAAAACAATCCATGGTAGCTACTTCATCTAACCATTCTGAAATTATATCCCTTCATGAGGCTAGTCGAGAATGTGTATGGTTAAGATATATGATCTATTATATTCAAGAGAATTCTGGATTATCCTCTGGAAATAGAATTCCAACTCCTCTATATGAGGATAATGCAGCTTGTATAGCTCAATTAAAAGGAGGATATATTAAAAGAGATAGGACAAAGCATATTTCACCAAAATTTTCTTTACTCATGAGCTCCTGAAGAGTGGCGACATTGATGTGCAACAAATTTGATCATGTGACAATCTGATAGATTTATTCACTAAGGCATTACCAGTCGCAACATTTGAGAAATTGGTGAACAAAATTGGAATGCGGCGGTTAAGAAACCTTAAAGGATTATCTCATCAGGGGGAGTAAATATGGCATAAAGAGTAGTGTACTCTTTTTCCTCCACTAGAGTTTTTCCCACTGGGTTTTTTTATCTAGTGAGGTTTTAACGAGACATACTCTTATGCAATGGACATCCAAGGGGGAGTGTTATGAAATTAATATTATTATGGATGTCTATTATTAGAGTTATAGAGATACTCCAACTATCGAGAAGATAGACGATAGAGTTCTATCATATCTTTGATTAGTGATAGGATTTGTCTTCTGATTACCCTATACCTCTTCTGATTGGGATGTACCCCTAAACCTTATAAATAGGGCTCTAGACTGAGGTGTTGTATTCACTTATTCATTGATCAATTTACTCTCAGAGAATCAATAAAGATCCCTTGTTCTTTCTCTCTATTTTCTCTCTATATTTTTCTCCTATTCTCTACATTATAATTTCTTTATTAAGTTCTATACATTAGTATTACGATTTTGCTGTGCCGACGACTGCGCATCAATAAATTCATAACATTATGAATATTTTTATATCTTTTAAGGATTTCGTGCCAACTATTTTTTATTTTTTAATTTAATTAAGTGTTATGTATTTTTTACATATTCTTTATTTCATTCTTTTTTACTAATGTTTAGTTTTTTTAAACTATTGCTTATATTAGTGTTATTTAAATTTTTATTATATTGAGATAAATTGTTAGTTGAATGTGGATAAATTCAAATAATTTTAAGAAAAAATATTAATATACATGATTGGAAAAAGAATATATAAAAAACGGTGATTTAGAAAATAAAAATTATGACAATACAAGTAGAGTATTTAAAAACCACTTATCTATAGATGGATGGGAGTAGAATAGCTGCAGAGGTTCATCCCACGCCAGTAGACCTAAGTTTCTTGTTAGACAGTTGAAGTATCGGTTCGCATTGATTTGGAAGGGCTATAGGGAGAGTATGGAAGAGTCTTTGAGAGTTCGACGTTTCGATCACACATTTATGATGCATATAGCCAACTCCACTAGAGTTCATGAGTTGATAAACATAGTAGGATTTGGATCACTAGCCCGAGTCGGGTTCATATAAATTGACCATGCACTCATCACGACATTGGTTGAGCAATGGCATCTAGAGACTCTTATTTTTTAATTAACTTGTGGTGAGACCACTATTATAATGTAGGATATAGCAGCTTGTAGAATTGTCTATTGATGGTTAGCCGATTATTGGGACTCTATATACTTATTCTAAATCTGAGTAGATTAAGATGATTGATAGACTTCTCAAATTCAGACCCATGACAGCTGATCTTATGGTGCACAAGATGCAAAAAGAGCTGCTGGAGGCTTTATTATGAGACTACTCAATAATCATCCACTGGAACAGGATTGCTAGCAATTGGCACGTGGGTTGATGCTTATGCTTTTGAGAGGTCATTTGTTCTCCGATTACTCGAACAATAGGATACCACTACATTTTCTCCACTTCTTCGAGGATTTGGATACTGCGGGATCGTATAGTTGGGGTAGCAGAGTTCTAGGATGTTTATACTGAAGCCTTTGCTATGCTTCTTTAGGGGATGCATGTGAAATTCATGATTTTATCACCTTTGTCCAATTGTGGGCCTAGAAGCGTATTTTATCGCTGCAGCCTAACCTACTAGAGTCTTGTGTACTGCTCTCCCCACAGCCTTGTTTGGCTTTTCATTGTAAAACCATCAAATAAAGTTCAAAAATTAAATAATAAAAATATTCATAATATAGTATGGATAAGAACCAAAAAGTGAATAGAAACAACGTTATAGCATTTCTTGTTGAAAATTAAAACTCTTGAGGAAATTTAATCTAGAAAGCAACATCTCTACACATTTTGAGAGATTTCTTTCATCAGAATTTGTCTTTGTAGATTATAACTATTTTTTTACAAACTACTACGTATATAGCACATAACACAACTCTTTTTACCTATGAACATTAACATAAAAATTTTTAAATATTTTATGATTATTAAAAGTAAATTTAAAGAAACTATTATGCCTATTCAAATACAACAAAAACAAGAAAGAAAAGAGAGTAAAGGGCCAATCCACAATGCAGTTTTAGGGAAAAGTAATAGCACCTTTCCTATTGGCATTATTGCTTTTCTAACAATGCCATTTTATTTGGCATCATTGAAGGCAATAACACCAATAGGAAAGGCGTTATTGCCTTTCATTCTAGCACAAAACTCAAGACAGTCAATGACGTCATTCGGTTTGGTGTCATTGAGACAAACCAAATGGTATTATGACCATATGCGAAACTCAATCCAGAAAACAAGCCATTTTAGTCTACGTTTTTTAAAATATGGTCATACTTGATAAAAACATGCGATAACATGAATAAATAATAAGGGACCTGTAAAAGTTCTTATGGCTAGTACTTATGAAGAAGTTCTGACAATAGTTATAGACCGCAAAGAGAGTGGAAGAGTAGTAACTTTTTGCTAGATCACTACTTAGTCATACACCAATGGAAAAAAAACATGGATAAATAATTAATTCATTACATAATGTAATTGGTTTTTTGGATAGTTTTATTCAGATGTGTTATTCGTGTTGATACTCGAATAATTTCTAGCCTATGAAACTAAAATTAGTAAACTATCCAGAAATCTCAAAAAAAAATTTAAAAAAAGACCTACTATTAATTGCTTCATATTACAAAAATTAGTATTAATGTAGCAAAAGATGAGTAAACTAGGTAGTTATTCTTTTATTTTGGTGCTATTTGGATTTTTCTTTGTGCTGTATGTGTTTTGGAAGGTTATGTTAAATTTGACTTATTAAAAATGTCGCATATGCTTTATTTATAGCTTATTAAATACAATGTATGTTTTACTATGACATACTTAATTTGTTTATTTTGTTTTCTGATATTTCAGGTGTCAATCTTTAGCAATACATCAAATTAAAATCAACAACATTATTGGTCATTTATTAGTCCAATAGTAGTAACATTTAAATTTAGAAAATTGATTCTTAGCTCAAGCTGAGCCAAAATTTCTTTCATTAAACAGGGGCAAAATTGTAATAAAAAATTAGGTAACTTTTTGTCCTTCTATTTATAGAAGACTTTCCCCGCTAAGTTACCCTTTATCCATGTGTTGATCTAGAAATCATAGCACAATTTGAGTCAAATAGCGTGATCCCCATAATATATGCATCCCATATATAAACCTTCTCAAGTCATATTGTAAAGTGAAGTATATTTGCAAGAGTTTTCTTTCTGTTCCATGTTCACACGTATAAGATAATTCCTTTCTAAGTACATGTTGGGACTCAAATGGATGTAATAAATATAATTAATGGGCATTCAAGAAATAGATGGATCTGTTAGAATTTCATTTGATAGGAATCCTATAGGATCGACCTCATCTAGACACTCAATTTCTGAATCATCTTCTGTAAGATTAGCTAGTGTAGATTTTACTCCTACTATTCCAACTCCTATTTATACAAAAACTTCTTCAAAAGAAATTGATGATCAATCTGATTTGTATACCCCCTCTTTATCACAAATAGATCCACAATTGAACACTATTTCTTCAAATGCAAGTGATTTTATTATTGATAAACCGTTACTTCGCACATGGTTTATGAATGACAAATGGATTTCTGCTCGAAAACAATTTTTCGATCTTTTTTCCCCCGGGGAAAGAGACTCCTTTAGAAATCAATGGTATTCAGATATGAAAACCCTTCAATTTCATATAGACTTTTTTGACTGGTTTTCAATTTATCATAAAACTATTAATCCTGTATCTTTAAACTGGCACACTGAGTCAAACAAGGTTATTTCTGCCATCAATCCTCCCTTAGAAAACATTATTCTACCTCATAGGGGAACACATATAAAAGCATCCCCTTTTAAATCAACAATAGAAGCAGAAAGAACAGTAACCTCAAAAGACCTTGATAAGATAATTCAACAAAACAACTACACCAATAATTTACTTCATCTAGTAGCTGATAGGCAATTAAGTCATCCTAGTACTCAAGTTAAACCACTAGCAACATCTTCTCAGACACCTTTGTTTAATTTATCTACAATCTCTTCAGGAGTTCAATTAGGACAATCTGAGAGATTATTAAATGATATTACCCAAAGACTCAAACAATTAGATTTAAAATCTAAAAACAAAGAGATAGAACCCTCTGTCAATGTTATAGGAACTGATTCTAACATAAATGAAGAATTAGGCAACTACCCTCAAGAATTTGAAAATCAAATTAACAAATTAAAAATCAAAGGTAGTATAACTAGAAACAAAGACTACTACACTTCTAAACCATACTATCATAGACCCTCTATGCCTGACATGCTTTTTGAAGAATCTTGGCAATTTATGCAATTCGATGGAAGTTCAATATATGAATGGAACATCGATGGATTTTCTGAACTCCAAATTATTAGAACATGTGAAGCCATGGGAATGGCTAGCAATGCATATAAAGCAAAAGGAAATTCTGAAAAGAAATGTGCTGAGATTTTACAATTAGGTTTCACTGGAATGCTTAAAGCATGGTGGGACAATTATGTTACAACTATAGACAAGAATCATATCATGGAAGCAAAGAAAATTATAACAACTGGAATTTCAGAAAGCACTGCTTCTTCACAATCAACAACTTTAAGAACTGATGAAGACGATGCTGTAGCAACTTTGATTTATGCTATTATAAAAAACTTTGTAGGAGACCCTGTTAAGTACCAAGAACGTAGTTCCAATATCTTAGAAAGATTAAGATGTAGAAAAATGCATGATTTCAAATGGTATAAAGACATGTTTTTAATCAAAGTCATGGGTCGTCCAGACTGCAACAATGGATATTGGAAAGAAAGATTTATTTCTGGATTACCTCCTTTATTTGCTGAAAAAATTAAGTCAAAGTTAAAAGAATCATTTTCAGGAGAAATTCCTTATCAAACTATAACTTATGGAGAATTGGTCAATTTCATAAATAATATAGGAATAGAAATTTGTACTGATATAAATCTTAAAGAACAAATCAAGAGAGAATCTGGAACTCTGTCCAGAGAATTAGGAAGCTTTTGTGAACAATTTGGAATACAGAAGGATAAGGCAATCCCTCCTTCTCAAAGAATCAAAAGAAGACAGTCTTCTTCCAAACAAGGAACTAGGTCAAAATCTTATTCTAAAACTAGGACTCAATCTAGTAAAAGACCTGGCCCTAGTCAATCTTCTGTTAAACCTTCTAGAACAACTTCTAAACAATCTTCTTCTAGAACTAAGCAATCTACTGCTTCTGTACCATATACAAATTTAAAATGTAGAAAGTGTGGCAAATTTGGACATATTGCTAGGTATTGTCGTGTTAGATCACAAATTACTGAATTAGATTTAGATGATTCTATAAAAACACAAATTTTAGAAATAATGGATTTAGATATTGACTCATCTTCTGATACTGACATTTCTGAACACTCTGCCAAAACTGATAATGAACAAATTAATATGTTAGAAGAAGAAGGAACTTACTTTAATCCCTCTACTGATTCTGAAAAAGAATTAGGATTGTGTATTAATACAGTAACTTCAGAAAATAGACAATTTCTTCTAGACCTAATAGATAAGATAACTGATCCATCAATAAAACATGAATACTTACTCAAATTATTCATGTTTTATTGCTGGTATCAGAGCCAAGTACCCAAGTAGCCAAGTTATAATCAACATCGAACTATCATCAAAATCTGTAAGAATTTCAAATTCCAAATGTTTTATCTCCTTCACTGGTATAAACAGTATTTGGCAAGCTTACGCCGACAAGTTAAATTACATACTCGACTGTTTAATCTTATTCAAGATCCAGTAGAAAAACAAGAATACTTTGATTTTGAAATTCATCCTGTTTTAGATCTGATTCAAACAGTTGAAGGATATCTTCAACAGTATGCCTTCTAGATCTTATTTTGATGAAATTCAATCTTTAAAGGAATTTTTAAAACAACTTTTAGAAGAAAAATCCTTTTATGATGAATTATATGACAATGTATTTGAAATGTCAAATGTTGATTATATAGAACTTCATCACTATATTATTCCTCATATCAATTACATTAAGAGGAAACTGAACTATTTAGCTTTTTAATTCAATTAGTTCTGGATTGTGGTATATAGAGGTAGCGATTTATCGCCAGAGCTGCCGAATTAATGGCCCAAATTAAGTGATTTACTATACGTAAGTCATGGGGTGCCTCAGTACCAAGAATTATAGCTTGTGGTGACAAAAGTTGTAAAGCAGTGTGTTCTTTTGTGACTGAAATTGTGTTTTCTTCTGTTTTAATTGCCCATTCACGAGATAAATCAAAAGTTTTTGTTTTGTAAATAGTGTTGATTGGTTGAGTTGGCAAAGACCAATTTTTTAGTTGTTCTTCAATTTGTGAAATATTTGAAGATTTATGAATATCTGTAATTGAATATTCTTCTAAATTATATGTTGAAGATGATGTTGATGCAGGATCTGAGGATAATGTTGGAGTTGAGGACTTTCGTCCAAGTTTAGTTAACCAATTGTTCATCTTGTTATCTTTTAACCAAGGGTCTCTATACGTGACGGGACCACCACCGGGACCACCCTAACAATCACTTAAACGGGCTGACCAACGGTTTACAGGCTGACCAACGTCTTAACGGCTCTCACCGCTACGTTTTACAAGTCTTGATTTAAAAGGTAAACAAGCAAACAAATGAGATACTAAACTTGAATAGAAATCAACAATTTCCCATTATCATTCTGATCATGTTACAACAGCACATCAGCAGATAACAGAGAATATTTGATTACAAACTTCATAAATAATTAAATACAAGCAAATTGAAGCAGATATTAATTCTGAGATTTGGTACTGAGGCACCCCATGACTTACGTATAGTAAATCACTTAATTTGGGCCATTAATTCGGCAGCTCTGTGGCGATAAATCGCTACCTCTATATACCACAATCCAGAACTAATTGAATTAAAAAGCTAAATAGTTCAGTTTCCTCTTAATGTAATTGATATGAGGAATAATATAGTGATGAAGTTCTATATAATCAACATTTGACATTTCAAATACATTGTCATATAATTCATCATAAAAGGATTTTTCTTCTAAAAGTTGTTTTAAAAATTCCTTTAAAGATTGAATTTCATCAAAATAAGATCTAGAAGGCATACTGTTGAAGATATCCTTCAACTGTTTGAATCAGATCTAAAACAGGATGAATTTCAAAATCAAAGTATTCTTGTTTTTCTACTGGATCTTGAATAAGATTAAACAGTCGAGTATGTAATTTAACTTGTCGGCGTAAGCTTGCCAAATACTGTTTATACCAGTGAAGGAGATAAAACATTTGGAATTTGAAATTCTTACAGATTTTGATGATAGTTCGATGTTGATTATAACTTGGCTACTTGGGTACTTGGCTCTGATACCAGCGTTCTCCAGGATTTCCAGAGATTTCCTGTTAGAAACCGGAATTGCAGGCGGAATAATATTTGAGAGTAAGAAGAGAGAGAGGATGATTTGAACTTCGAACTTGTATTCCTTCTCTTGGAGTTTACAATTTATAGAACTTGAAGCAGACAAAAGGAATCTGCTTTTTCATAATGGACAGAGCACTATCTTAGATTGGAATCTACTTTTTAGAGCACTAGCTCTTCTTTTCTTGAAAGTCCTAAAGTAAACAGTAAATTGGTACAATAATTTGAAATCCAACTAATAAAGTTGAGAAAATGGGCCACCGAAGTCGTCCTCATTGTAGTGATGCGACGTCACTTCATTGTCCGGATCATGACTCGGTTCATCTTTGTCGTCTTCTGAGGAGACAGTTGTCATTACTTCGGCTAAGGCCTTCTTGAAGTCTTTTTCAGAGCTTGGAGAGGCCAAAAGGGCCATATATTTTGATTTTCGCATCAGAAATTCTGATTGCTGTTTTGAGTCTGAATTTGATGGAGTATCAAGAATCTTGAATTGAGCCCACCATTTTACTTTGTATGTGCGCATTAATGCCACACGTCCAAAGTTATCAGAGGCTTTATCAAGAAACCAGGATAAGATCCAAGGAAATTTTCTTTTGAAAAACATATGAAATAACTTGGGCATTGGCAAGGGATTGGTAATAGAAGGTATAACAAAATTGTCATAAATTTGCTTTGCTTGAGGGGGAAGGATTCTTTCATCCGGCCCAAAGATCTCGAACCAGGATAAGAACCAGCTTGGAAATTGGGCTATATCCTTTAAGGATTTGTCAAAATGAATGAACCAGCTGTGGTCATTGGGTCGAAATAACAGAAAATTGTGCCAGGCCATGACATAATCTTGGTAAGTGTATAAAGGTGTTTGTGGGTTTGGTGAAAACTTGGTTGGGTTGAGTAAGTTGTTGTTGGGCCAGTCCTTCGGTAGTATAACCCGCTTGATCTTGGCTTTGGAGTAAGTCACATCTTTGCCTTGTCCAGAAAACTCAGATATCTCAACAGAGTTAGATTCAACTAAAATATATTCATAAAAAAGTCGAGAATAATGAGGATTGCAAGATAAAAAATATTCATTTGGGTAAAATAATTTTTTGCATAAATTGGGAATGGAGAGGATTTCCCACTCCGGTTCTAGAAAACAAATTGGAGACTTTTTTGATTTTACTACATACTCATAGAGAGTGGTAGTGGAACTTGGGGATGATAATTTGGTAGGAGTTGAAGGGGCAACAGCCTGTTGAAAAGATTTGGAAGATTCTGGTGTTTGTAAACTTGGTCTAATTGTTGCAGACAGAGGTGGAAAAGGATTATTTAAATTGGCTAAGACTGTATACCTATTTGAATTTGGGCTATGAATCTTTTTATCATTCATTGTCCCTGCAAAAACTCACGAGAAAGAAAGTCAGGTAGGGAGTTTGAACTTCCCTTAATATGTTCTATATCAAATTCAAATACTGATAATAGGGCTTGCCATCTTGCAAAAATTTGCTTAGAGACCAGATTTTGTACATCCTTTTCTAAAATTTCTTTGGCAGGTCTACAATCAATTCTTACCAAAAACGGTTTGTTAATCAAATCATCTTGAAATTTTGAAACACATAAAACAATTGCTAAAACTTCTTGTTTAATAGTCGGATAATTAAGTTGAGCTTTGTTCCAAATACCAGAATGATATCTAACAAGTTGTTCAGACGAAGAAGGAGAATCAATTTGAGGTTTTTGTTTAAGGATTCCACCATATCCTAAATTAGAGGCATCTGTTTCAACTATCATATAATACGTAGGATGGGGAAGTCCTAAAAGAGGTAATGTTTTGACTAATTTTTTGACTTTTCTAATAACTTGACCAAGGAGGAGGATTCTTCCTTAATCTTTGATATAACGGTTCAATAATTTGTCTAAGTTTAGGAATAAAATCAGAGATATAATTAAGACATCCTAAGAATCTTTGTAGTTGAGTTTTATCAGTTATTTTATCAGGAAATTTGTCAGCAAATTCAACAGTCCTACAAATTGGTTTATAAGCACCTTGATGAAAATCATGGCCTAAAAATCTAATCTTAGATTGTACTAATTTCATTTTTGAGGCAGAAAGTACTAAACCATTTCGCTTTACAGTTTTGTAAAATATATGCAAATGTTTGAAATGTTGGTCTAGTGTTTGAGAAAAGATTAAAACATCATCAATATAAACAATACAAAATTCAGAATAAGGAGAGAAAATTGAATTCATGATATTTTGAAATTCTGATGGAGCATTTTTCAATCCAAAGGGCATTACATTCCATTCATAATGTCCAAAGGGTACAGTAAATGCAGTTTTGTATTTGTCTTCTTCAGCTATTTGAATTTGCCAAAATCCAGATTTAAGATCAAACTTAGAATAAACATTAGCGAAAATTGTTCGTTTTACTAAATCTCTTTTATTTGGAATTGGATATCTTATCCATTGTAAAGCTTTGTTCAAAGGTTTGTAATTAATAACAAGTCTTGGAGTGCCTCTTTCTCTTTCAGCAGCATTGTTAACATAAAAGGCAGAACAACTCCAAGGGGACTTACTTGGGCGAATTAGCTTCTTTTCTAGGAGTAAATTAATTTCTTTTTTGCAATATTCTACTAATTCAAAATTCATTTGAATTGGTCTAGCTTTTGTAGGGATGTTGTTTTCAGAAAAATCTTTAATATATGGCAAATGCACTATATGTTGTTTTCTATTCCAAAATGCATTAGGAAGATCAGAACAAACTTCTTTGAATAAAAGATTAGAAAATTCTTTAATTTTTTCTTCAGTTCTTTTGGTATTTAGATTTAAAAGCAATCTTTTGTATTTTATCTCTGTTTTATAATTATCTATAGTTTTTACTATACAGTTTATGTGTCCTATGGTATTTTTCTTGATTAAATTTAATTCTATCTGTCTAGGAGAATGAATAAAAGGAAATAATAAATGCTTACCTAGAGCTTCGGTATGAACACCATTGGAGTCAACAGAAAATGGATAAATTTGGGTTAAAAATGGAGTTCCTAAAAGTATAGTTTGTGAAAGATTTTTTACAACAATAAATTCTGTTTTAAAAGCAATATTATCTCTAATGATTTCTACGTCTGTTAACTTGTATTTGATTTCTAGTTTTCCACCATTGGCAGCACTTAAGCTTTCTTTTGATTTTTTATAAAATTGAATTGGTACTATTCCTTCTCTGATACAATTTTGATCAGCTCCGCTATCAAGTAAAGCTATCTGATTTAGTTCATATTCTTTATTGATTCTAAGATGTGTAGGAATATACCATTTTTGATAAGTGATAGCAGAAACAGAGGAAATAAATTGTTCTTCTTCCTTTTCTTTTCCTTTGTTGGTTTTGTTTATTTCTTCCTTATGCTGTAATTGTAATAAACCAACTTGCAATTGTACTTCTTTTAAATCTCTCTTGAGTTGATTAACATCAGCTTTTAATTCTGGAAGAGTAATATCTATAGAAGTGGAAGGTTTGTTTTTAAATTGATCAAAAACTCTTTTAATTTGAAAAGGAGCAATTTCAGGTTTTTGAACTTCTTCTGAAATGACATCCTTCAGTTTAAGTAAATATTCATGTTTTATTGCTGGATCTGTTATCTTATCTATTAAGTCTAGAAGAAATTGTCTATTTTCTGAAGTTACTGTATTAATACATAATCCTAATTCTTTTTCAGAATCAGTAGACTGATTAAAGTCAGTTTCTTCTTCTTCTAACATATTAATTTGTTCATTATCAGTTTTGGCAGAATGTTCAGAGATGTCAGCATCAGAAGATGAATCTATGTCTAAATCCATTATTTCTAAAATTTGTGTTTTAATAGAGTCATCTAAATCTAATTCAGTAATTTGTGATCTGACACGGCAGTATCTAGCAATATGACCAAATTTGCCACACTTTCTACATTTCAGATTAGTATATGGTACAGAAGCAGTAGATTGCTTAGTTCTAGAAGAAGATTGTTTAGAAGTTGTTCTAGAGGGTTTAACAGAAGATTGACTAGGGCTAGATTTCTTGCTAGATTGAGTTTTTGAATAAGATTTTGACCTAGTTGCTTGTTTAGAGAAAGACTGTCTTCTTTTGATCTTTTGAGAAGGAGGAATAGCCTTTTCCTTTTGTATTCCAAATTGTTCACAAAAGCTTCCTAGTTCCCTAGATAGAGTTCCAGATTCTCTTTTAATTTGTTCTTTAAGATTTATATCAGTACAAATTTCTATTCCTATATTATTTATGAAATTGACTAACTCTCCATAAGTAATAGTTTGGTAAGGAATCTCTCCAGAGAATGAATCCTTTAATTTTGACTTAATTTTCTCAGCAAATAGAGGAGGTAATCCAGAAATAAATCTTTCTTTCCAATATCCATTGTTGCAGTCTGGACGACCCATGACTTTGATTAAAAACATGTCTTTATACCATTTGAAATCATGCATTTTTCTACATCTTAATCTTTCTAAGATATTGGAACTACGTTCTTGGTACTTAACAGGGTCTCCTACAAAGTTTTTTATAATAGCATAAATCAAAGTTGCTACAGCATCGTCTTCATCAGTTCTTAAAGTTGTTGATTGTGAAGAAGCAGTGCTTTCTGAAATTCCAGTTGTTATAATTTTCTTTGCTTCCATGATATGATTCTTGTCTATAGTTGTAACATAATTGTCCCACCATGCTTTAAGCATTCCAGTGAAACCTAATTGTAAAATCTCAGCACATTTCTTTTCAGAATTTCCTTTTGCTTTATATGCATTGCTAGCCATTCCCATGGCTTCACATGTTCTAATAATTTGGAGTTCAGAAAATCCATCGATGTTCCATTCATATATTGAACTTCCATCGAATTGCATAAATTGCCAAGATTCTTCAAAAAGCATGTCAGGCATAGAGGGTCTATGATAGTATGGTTTAGAAGTGTAGTAGTCTTTGTTTCTAGTTATACTACCTTTGATTTTTAATTTGTTAATTTGATTTTCAAATTCTTGAGGGTAGTTGCCTAATTCTTCATTTATGTTAGAATCAGTTCCTATAACATTGACAGAGGGTTTTATCTCTTTGTTTTTAGATTTTAAATCTAATTGTTTGAGTCTTTGGGTAATATCATTTAATAATCTCTCAGATTGTCCTAATTGAACTCCTGAAGAGATTGTAGATAAATTAAACAAAGGTGTCTGAGAAGATGTTGCTAGTGGTTTAACTTGAGTACTAGGATGACTTAATTGCCTATCAGCTACTAGATGAAGTAAATTATTGGTGTAGTTGTTTTGTTGAATTATCTTATCAAGGTCTTTTGAGGTTACTGTTCTTTCTGCTTCTATTGTTGATTTAAAAGGGGCTGCTTTTATATGTGTTCCCCTATGAGGTAGAATAATGTTTTCTAAGGGAGGATTGATGGCAGAAATAACCTTGTTTGACTCAGTGTGCCAGTTTAAAGATACAGGATTAATAGTTTTATGATAAATTGAAAACCAGTCAAAAAAGTCTATATGTTACAACGTTTAGGATTAGATACACCCATTTTAGTCTGTTTAAGAGATGCTAGACATCATGATTTTGATAGATCTTTATTAGCTTTAATGGAATCCAATTTAGCTGAAGGACCGGTTTATTGTAATTGTTATCCAAATTACACTGTAGATTTAACAACACCTGGTATTTTAAAAACATTATTCTTTAGTATCAAAACCAAAAATGTTAGAATGGATCCAGGAGAAAAGATTCTAGCAGTAGTTTATAGAATTTATTATAAAGTCATGAAAACCAATATTTCCCCTGAAGCTTTAATAATAAACCCTAGAGAAGAAACCTTGCTTTTTGAAGCTAACTTACAACATTCTACTATCAAAACACCAAAACGAATAAAATGGAATACAATTTTAGAAAAGAAAAATGATTGGGAATTAGACAATTTATGTCCTGCTACTCCCTTCAACTTAGCAACTGAAGCTACCACATCAATCATTCAAGAAATAGATGGATCTGTTAGAATTTCATTTGATAGGAATCCTATAGGATCGACCTCATCTAGACACTCAATTTCTGAATCATCTTCTGTAAGATTAGCTAGTGTAGATTTTACTCCTACTATTCCAACTCCTATTTATACAAAAACTTCTTCAAAAGAAATTGATGATCAATCTGATTTATATACCCCCTCTTTATCACAAATAGATCCACAATTGAACACTATTTCTTCAAATGCAAGTGATTTTATTATTGATAAACCGTTACTTCGCACATGGTTTATGAATGACAAATGGATTTCTGCTCGAAAACAATTTTTCGATCTTTTTTCCCCCGGGGAAAGAGACTCCTTTAGAAATCAATGGTATTCAGATATGAAAACCCTTCAATTTCATATAGACTTTTTTGACTGGTTTTCAATTTATCATAAAATTATTAATCCTGTATCTTTAAACTGGCACACTGAGTCAAACAAGGTTATTTCTGCCATCAATCCTCCCTTAGAAAACATTATTCTACCTCATAGGGGAACACATATAAAAGCAGCCCCTTTTAAATCAACAATAGAAGCAGAAAGAACAGTAACCTCAAAAGACCTAGATAAAATAATTCAACAAAATAATTATACTAACAATTTACTTCATCTAGTAGCTGATAGGCAATTAAGTCATCCTAGTACTCAAGTTAAACCACTAGCAACATCTTCTCAGACACCTTTGTTTAATTTATCTACAATCTCTTCAGGAGTTCAATTAGGACAATCTGAGAGATTATTAAATGATATTACCCAAAGACTCAAACAATTAGATTTAAAATCTAAAAACAAAGAGATAGAACCCTCTGTCAATGTTATAGGAACTGATTCTAACATAAATGAAGAATTAGGCAACTACCCTCAAGAATTTGAAAATCAAATTAACAAATTAAAAATCAAAGGTAGTATAACTAGAAACAAAGACTACTACACTTCTAAACCATACTATCATAGACCCTCTATGCCTGACATGCTTTTTGAAGAATCTTGGCAATTTATGCAATTCGATGGAAGTTCAATATATGAATGGAACATCGATGGATTTTCTGAACTCCAAATTATTAGAACATGTGAAGCCATGGGAATGGCTAGCAATGCATATAAAGCAAAAGGAAATTCTGAAAAGAAATGTGCTGAGATTTTACAATTAGGTTTCACTGGAATGCTTAAAGCATGGTGGGACAATTATGTTACAACTATAGACAAGAATCATATCATGGAAGCAAAGAAAATTATAACAACTGGAATTTCAGAAAGCACTGCTTCTTCACAATCAACAACTTTAAGAACTGATGAAGACGATGCTGTAGCAACTTTGATTTATGCTATTATAAAAAACTTTGTAGGAGACCCTGTTAAGTACCAAGAACGTAGTTCCAATATCTTAGAAAGATTAAGATGTAGAAAAATGCATGATTTCAAATGGTATAAAGACATGTTTTTAATCAAAGTCATGGGTCGTCCAGACTGTAATAATGGATATTGGAAAGAAAGATTCATTTCTGGATTACCTCCTCTATTTGCTGAGAAAATTAAGTCAAAATTAAAGGATTCATTCTCTGGAGAGATTCCTTACCAAACTATTACTTATGGAGAGTTAGTCAATTTCATAAATAATATAGGAATAGAAATTTGTACTGATATAAATCTTAAAGAACAAATTAAAAGAGAATCTGGAACTCTATCTAGGGAACTAGGAAGCTTTTGTGAACAATTTGGAATACAAAAGGAAAAGGCTATTCCTCCTTCTCAAAAGATCAAAAGAAGACAGTCTTTCTCTAAACAAGCAACTAGGTCAAAATCTTATTCAAAAACTCAATCTAGCAAGAAATCTAGCCCTAGTCAATCTTCTGTTAAACCCTCTAGAACAACTTCTAAACAATCTTCTTCTAGAACTAAGCAATCTACTGCTTCTGTACCATATACTAATCTGAAATGTAGAAAGTGTGGCAAATTTGGTCATATTGCTAGATATTGTCGTGTCAGATCACAAATTACTGAATTAGATTTAGATGACTCTATTAAAACACAAATTTTAGAAATAATGGATTTAGACATAGATTCATCTTCTGATGCTGACATCTCTGAACATTCTGCCAAAACTGATAATGAACAAATTAATATGTTAGAAGAAGAAGAAACTGACTTTAATCAGTCTACTGATTCTGAAAAAGAATTAGGATTGTGTATTATACAGATAACTTCGGAAAAATAGACAATTTCTTCTAGACCTAATAGATAAGATAACTGATCCAGCAATAAAACATGAATACTTACTCAAATTAAAAGAAGTTATTTCTGAAGAAGTTCAAAAACCTGAAATTGCTCCTTTTCAAATTAAAAGAGTTTTTGATCAATTTAAAAACAAACCTTCCACTTCTATAGATATTACTCTTCCAGAATTAAAAGCTGATGTTAATCAACTCAAAAAAGATTTAAAGGAAGTTCAATTACAAGTAGGATTATTACAATTACAACATAAAGAAGAAACAAATAAATCTGACAAAGATAAACAAGAAGAACAATTTATTTCTTCCATCTCTGCTGTTACTTATCAAAAATGGTATATTCCTGCACACTTAAGAATCAATAAAGAATATGAATTGAATCAGATAGCTTTACTTGATAGCGGAGCTGATCAAAATTGTATCAGAGAAGGAATAGTACCAATTCAATTTTATAAAAAATCAAAAGAAAGCTTAAGTGCTGCCAATGGTGGAAAACTAGAAATCAAATACAAGTTAACAGACGTAGAAATCATTAGAGATAATATTGCTTTTAAAACAGAATTTATTGTAGTAAAGAATCTTTCACAAACTATACTTCTAGGAACTCCATTTTTAACCCAAATTTATCCATTTTCTGTTGACTCCAATGGTGTTCATACCGAAGCTCTAGGTAAGCATTTATTATTTCCTTTTATTCATTCTCCTAGACAGATAGAATTAAATTTAATCAAGAAAAATACCATAGGACACATAAACTGTATAGTAAAAACTATAGATAATTATAAAACAGAGATAAAATACAAAAGATTGCTTTTAAATCTAAATACCAAAAGAACTGAAGAAAAAATTAAAGAATTTTCTAATCTTTTATTCAAAGAAGTTTGTTCTGATCTTCCCAATGCATTTTGGAACAGAAAACAACATATAGTGCATTTACCCTATATTAAAGATTTTTCTGAAAACAACATCCCTACAAAAGCAAGACCAATTCAAATGAATTTTGAATTAGTAGAATATTGTAAAAAAAGAAATTAATTTACTCCTAGAAAAGAAGCTAATTCGCCCAAGTAAGTCCCCTTGGAGTTGTTCTGCCTTTTATGTTAACAATGCTGCTGAAAGAGAAAGAGGCACTCCAAGACTTGTTATAAATTACAAACCTTTAAACAAAGCTTTACAATGGATAAGATATCCAATTCCAAATAAAAGAGATTTAGTAAAACGAACAATTTTCGCTAATGTTTATTCTAAGTTTGATCTTAAATCTGGATTTTGGCAAATTCAAATAGCTGAAGAAGACAAATACAAAACTGCATTTACTGTACCCTTTGGACATTATGAATGGAATGTAATGCCCTTTGGATTGAAAAATGCTCCATCAGAATTTCAAAATATCATGAATTCAATTTTCTCTCCTTATTCTGAATTTTGTATTGTTTATATTGATGATGTTTTAATTTTCTCCCAAACACTAGATCAACATTTTAAACATTTGCATATATTTTACAAAACTGTTAAACGAAATGGTTTAGTACTTTCTGCATCAAAAATGAAATTAGTACAAACTAAGATTAGATTTTTAGGCCATGATTTTCATCAAGGTACTTACAAACCTATTTGCAGAACTGTTGAGTTTGCTGACAAATTTCCTGACAAAATAACTGATAAAACCCAACTTCAAAGATTTTTGGGATGTCTGAATTATATCTCTGATTTTATTCCTAAACTTAGACAAATTATTGAGCCATTGTACCAAAGATTAAGGAAGAATCCTCCTCCCTGGTCAGAAGAACACAGTAGAGTTATTAGAAAAGTCAAAAAATTAGTCAAGACTTTACCACTCCTAGGACTTCCCCATCCTACGTATTATATGATAGTTGAAACAGATGCCTCTAATTTAGGATATGGTGGAATCCTTAAACAAAAACCTCAAATTGATTCACCCCCCTCATCTGAACAACTTGTTAGGTATCATTCAGGTATTTGGAACAAGGCTCAACTTAATTATCCGACCATCAAACAAGAAGTTTTAGCTATTGTTTTATGTATTTCAAAATTTCAAGATGATTTGATTAACAAACCGTTTTTGGTAAGAATAGATTGCGAGACTCGCTAAAGAAATTTTAGAAAAGGATGTACAAAATCGAGTCTCTAAGCAAATTTTTGCAAGATGGCAAGCCCTATTATCGATATTTGAATTTGATATAGAACATATTAAGGGAAGTTCAAACTCCCTACTCGACTTTTATTTCTCGTGAGTTTTTGCGAGGGACAATGAATGATAAAAAGATTCATAGCCCAAATTCAAATAGGTATACGAGTCTTAGCCAATTTAAATAATCCTTTTCCACCTCTCATGCGCAACAATTAGACCAAGTTTACAAACACCAGAATCTTCCAAATCTTTTCAACAGGCTGTTGCCCCTTCAACTCCTACCAAATTATCATCCCCAAGTTCCACTACCACTCTCTATGAGTATGTAGTAAAATCAAAAAAGTCTCCAATTTGTTTTCTAGAACCGGAGTGGGAAATCCTCTCCATTCCCAATTTATGCAAAAAATTATTTTACCCAAATGAATATTTTTTATCTTGCAATCCTCATTATTCTCGACTTTTTTATGAATATATTTTAGTTGAATCTAACTCTGTTGAGATATCTGAGTTTTCTGGACAAGGCAAAGATGTGGCTTACTCCAAAGCCAAGATCAAGCGGGTTATACTACCGAAGGACTGGCCCAACAACAACTTACTCAACCCAACCAAGTTTTCACCAAACCCACAAACACCTTTATACACTTACCAAGATTATGTCATGGCACAGCACGATTTTTCATTATTTCGACCCAATGACCACAAATTTGGTTCATTCATTTTGACAAATCCCAAAGGATATAGCCCAATTTCCAAGTCTGGTTCTTATCCTGGTTTGAGATCTTTGGGTCGGATGAAAGAATCCTTCCCCCTCAAGCAAAGCAAATTTATGACAATTTTGTTATACCTTCTATTACCAATCCCTTGCCAATGCCCAAGTTATTTCATATGTTTTTCAAAAGAAAATTTCCTTGGATCTTATCCTGGTTTCTCGATAAGGCCTCTGACAACTTTGGACGTGTAGCATTAATGCGCACATACAAAGTAAAATGGTGGGCTCAATTCAAGATTCTTGATACTCCATCAAATTCAGACTCAAAACAGCAATCGAATTCCTGATGCGAAAATCAAAATACATGGCCCTTTTGGCCTCTCCAAGCTCTGAAAAAGACTTCAAGAAGGCCTTAGCCGAAGTGATGACAACTGTCTCCTCAGAAGACGACAAAGATGAACCGAGTCATGATCCGGACAATGAAGTGACGTCGCATCACTACAATGAGGATGACTTCGGTGGCTGCATTTTCTCAACTTTATTAGTTGGATTTCAAATTATTGTACCAATTTTACTATTTACTTTAAGACTTTCAAGAAAAAGTAGAGCTAGTGCTCTAACCCAGTTAAACAAAAGTAGATTCCAATCGGAGATAGATGCTCTGTCCATTATGAAAAAGCGATTCCTTTTGTGCTGCTTCAAGTTCTATAAATTGTAATCTCCAAGAGTGAAATATCAAGTTCGAAGTTCAAATCATCCTCTCTCTCTTCTTACTCTCAAATATTATTCCGCCTGCAATTCCGGTTTCTAACAGGAAATCTCTGGAAATCCTCGAGAACGCTGGTATCAGAGCCAAGTACCCAAGTAGCCAAGTTATAATCAACATCGAACTATCATCAAAATCTGTAAGAATTTCAAATTCCAAATGTTTTATCTCCTTCACTGGTATAAACAGTATTTGGCAAGCTTACGCCGACAAGTTAAATTACATACTCGACTGTTTAATCTTATTCAAGATCCAGTAGAAAAACAAGAATACTTTGATTTTGAAATTCATCCTGTTTTAGATCTGATTCAAACAGTTGAAGGATATCTTCAACAGTATGCCTTCTAGATCTTATTTTGATGAAATTCAATCTTTAAAGGAATTTTTAAAACAACTTTTAGAAGAAAAATCCTTTTATGATGAATTATATGACAATGTATTTGAAATGTCAAATGTTGATTATATAGAACTTCATCACTATATTATTCCTCATATCAATTACATTAAGAGGAAACTGAACTATTTAGCTTTTTAATTCAATTAGTTCTGGATTGTGGTATATAGAGGTAGCGATTTATCGCCAGAGCTGCCGAATTAATGGCCCAAATTAAGTGATTTACTATACGTAAGTCATGGGGTGCCTCAGTACCAAATCTCAGAATTAATATCTGCTTCAATTTGCTTGTATTTAATTATTTATGAAGTTTGTAATCAAATATTCTCTGTTATCTGCTGATGTGCTGTTGTAACATGATCAGAATGATAATGGGAAATTGTTGATTTCTATTCAAGTTTAGTATCTCATTTGTTTGCTTGTTTACCTTTTAAATCAAGACTTGTAAAACGTAGCGGTGAGAGCCGTTAAGACGTTGGTCAGCCTGTAAACCGTTGGTCAGCCCGTTTAAGTGATTGTTAGGGTGGTCCCGGTGGTGGTCCCGTCACGTATAGAGACCCTTGGTTAAAAGATAACAAGATGAACAATTGGTTAACTAAACTTGGACGAAAGTCCTCAACTCCAACATTATCCACAGATCCTGCATCAACATCATCTTCAACATATAATTTAGAAGAATATTCAATTACAGATATTCATAAATCTTCAAATATTTCACAAATTGAAGAACAACTAAAAAATTGGTCTTTGCCAACTCAACCAATCAACACTATTTACAAAACAAAAACTTTTGATTTATCTCGTGAATGGGCAATTAAAACAGAAGAAAACACAATTTCAGTCACAAAAGAACACACTGCTTTATAACTTTTGTCACCACAAGCTATAATTCAATTTTTAAATAAAAAATACAAATTTCTTCATATTGGCCTCATACAAATAGGTATAAAACCATTACAACGTTTAGAATTAGATACACCCATTTTAGTCACACGTATAAGATAATTCCTTTCTAAGTACATGTTGGGACTCAAATGGATGTAATAAATATAATTAATGGGCACTTAATCTAGATCTAGTGTTAATATGGTCGTTCTCTTTATCAAAATGATAAAACCTCTAACCCCAGTTCTTTATGACTTGTATGCCTTTGTAATGGCTTTGGATACCCAAGGATTTAAAGCCGCGAGCTCAACAAACCACAGCCACTTAAATTACACCAAAAAATGCAAGAAGAACAGAAATATATGTTAAATGTAGAGGTAAATTTTAGGACACAAAGAAAATATATGAGGCCCAAAGTATTTCTAGATAATTAAAAAAATTAGAAAAACGATCTTAAACAATAATTGCGCCGTGTCTTCTTTCTTAGGATGCTTTTCAAGTCATGAGGTTGAGAGAAAGAGAGAGAGGGAGGGGAAAAAAAAAAAAAGGATGAAAAGGGGAAAAGACAGAAGAATTGTAGCCTGAGGTGAAGGAAGCTTTGCTTGTTGGAACACGATACATTTATCTTTATTGCATCTGAGTGTGTGACAACTACTTTCTTTATTTTAAAATATAAGAATTTTATTATTTTTATAAAAATTTTAATTATTTTTTATATAACTTAAAATGAAAATAAAAAATATATTTTATTATATTATTAATTAATTATATTAATATAATAAAAAATTAAAAATTATATTTACAATAAAAATAATTTCAAAAAATAATTAGTAAATTTTATAAATAATTAAATATTTTTTTAAAAAATAAAAATTCTTATATTTTAAAACGAAGGAATTACTATTTAGTCGCTGGAGGCTTTCACGTAGAAGAACTCCCATCTGATAATTGGAAAGAGGGATCGAGGTGGTCCTCCCCTTGACCATTTCCAATATGATGAGCTTAATTCTCAAGGCTATCACTTTTTCCTTTTCTTTTTCACTTTTATTCACTTTCTCTCTTTCTTTCTTGTCTATTTTCCTTTTTCTTTTTTCTTCTAGACATCAGGAGAGAAAAGATGCTTATAGAAGTAGATGGAGATTTGATTTACTCACAATGTGATATTCATTTATACTGAGGTCTTTTAAGGTGTATGAGTTTTAGCTTGAATTTTTTTTTATTTTAAAAAGCATAAAAATAAATTGTATGTAAAATGAAAAGTAAGATTCATGTTAAAAAAATAATTTTTTTCCACTTTGAATTACAATTCTAATAAAATATATGCCATATCGCTGAGTGCAAATAATCTGGTTTACAAAAAAATTAATATTATAGTTTAGTTTTTCTATTGGCTCCGCACTAATCAATACATATCCTCTGTAGCATCAAAAGGAAATGTAATTCACCGACACTTTTGGCAGATGTCACTCCTAACAAAATTTGCAAATTATGAACCTTCTAAGGATATTCAAACTAAAAGAATAGTTAAGAAGAAAAGTAAACAAAGCAAATTGTAGCTGTTAGTACATAATATTCGCCTTACTGGCATTGAAAAGGACTTCAATTTCTCTTTCTCTTCTCTCCAAATCTGTCAGTCAATGCCGTGTTAAGAAACATCACTTGACATTGATCAACTTGAGAAATGATTATCATATGAATTTAGAAATGAGTTGTTGAAGACGAGAAAATCAGAAAGTATCATGTGGATTTGTTTATCACTATCACTTCTCAATTTCTACATTTATGAACAAAGAGAAAGTGACCAAAAATACATTATCCAGATGGATTAGGTACGTAATTAGGCTGGGACTCCTTAAGACTTCATTGCCCGCAAGAGAAGTAAATGGACTTTGGAGAACTCTAGTTTTCAGTCCAATTATCACACTTGACATGAACATAAATTACTACAATTTATCTCTATTAAACTTTCGAAGTACGAAAAAAAGGTTGAGTTAAATTAACGGTTCATTTATCGAGCTTTTGTAATTTTGTTTTTCCTTTTTTTTATTGCCAACCCTGCTCGCAGTTGTCGAATACTTAGAAATATAACTCATAGACTTAATCATCAATGTATACATACGAGATATTTTTATGCCAATAAGTGACACGAGCTAAATCCTAAAGTAGTTGGATTACTTTTTGGCATGGAGTGGTTGAATAAAATTTGATTTAAAAATTTTTATTTTAAATTTTATAAAAATTAAATTGTATGTGAGAAGA
Source organism: Rauvolfia tetraphylla (assembly GCA_030512225.1). NCBI lineage: Eukaryota > Viridiplantae > Streptophyta > Magnoliopsida > Gentianales > Apocynaceae > Rauvolfia > Rauvolfia tetraphylla. Next base: position 1,339,864 of record JAJQKT010000052.1, read on the forward strand.
AATATAAATCTATACTTAAAATTTTAAATTTAATTTTGAAACTAAGTGTGATCCAAATTAGGTCTGGTTTCGAATGGATAGAAAACCTTTTTGTCTTTTATCTTTTTCCTTTTTTTCATTTCATTCTACCCCCAACTCCCACACCCACCCCCAATCAAAAAAAAAAAAAAAAAAAAAAGAGAGAGAGAGAACTTACAAGTACAAGCTCCATGTTTAGAATGGTAAAGCTAATTTAGGCTAAAAGTTAGCCATCATATTGCTCCTTAGAATGCTGTCCATTGCATGAGAATGCATAGCTGGTGAACAAATGAATGGATCAAGAATATCTTTTATTATATGAAACTCCATGTGATCGCATCTCAAAGTAAACTCTTTCCACATCCTCCTGCCCCTCTTTAGTTATTTCTTTTTCTAATTCTTTTTTAAGTTTCAGATTCTTTTTTAACTATTTCAAGAAGAAAATTCTTTCTTTCTTCTATTTTACCAAAATCTTCATTGTCTTTTGTCCAGAAATTTTGAGGTTTCTTTTATTATAAGAGTTCCTTTCTTGAACTCAACTGACGTATAAATCAAAAGATCAGAGGATTTGGAGAACAAAGCAGAAAATTAAAAAGATGGGACTGCACTTCCGCCTTTTTTCTCCCCTTTCTTTGAGGAAATTCGAATCAAATGGGACTGCAGATTGCTAAAAGGTAGGAGTACAACTGTATCCATGTTGGCAAGCAAACATGGAATTATTGTTTCTTGCATAAAATGAAAATGAACCAAAATAGAGCCTTCTTTTTAAGGTCTGCATGTGTCTTTCTTTGTGTGTTGATCAAGACAAAGCTGCAAAAGGGCTGCAAAAGAGAACTGATGACTCCACATGCCATCTCTCATTATTGAGAAATCACATGCCTCTTCAAGAAAATGCAAAAATATATGTCTCCTTTAGTGGAGAATTAGTGGAATTGTGGGATAAAAAAGGATATTTTCAACAACTGGGATTTCGTATGTCTCTAAGAAATCTGATCAGCCAAAGTCAATTCTCCCCCTTCCGTGAGAGGAGAGTAATGGAGTTCAAGTGAACAATATTTAAATGACACAGCAAAAATAAATAAATAAATAATATATATATATATATATATATATATATATATATATATTTAAACGCTCTTTACAGCGCTTCCGTCTTTTTCATCACAATGGAAAGAAATGTCGAACTAGTCACAAAACCAAATTGTACGTAGACACCGTCTGCCTCTCTGCATTCATGGAGTCAAAGTCTCTGCCTCCTCTACTAACTTCTTACAGTTTTAGATTTGAAATTACGTGACAAAGGAATAACTTTAGTTACTTAACAGCAAAAGACAAGCGCTCTTGAGTTTGAAATTACCGATCCATCTTTGACCTTTCTAGCAAGAAAAAGCAAATGCACAGAGAGTAGTCAGAAACACTTCATTTTTCTGTAGTTGTTACTAAAAACAGTCAGCAGGGAATGAGATCCAAATCACACGATCCCAGAAAAAGCCTCCAAACTTTATGGTTAAAACCCCAACCACAGAAAAAAAAAAAAAAAACACCCTGTCGGGATATTATCTATCTTAATCTGAATCAGCCAGTGGCAATAAATAACTAAAAAATGGGAAAGAAGAAGGAAGTTTCAGCAAAATTTATGATCTCAGTATTCATGAGAACGTGAACTGTGGCAAACAATATAGCAAATTGTAGGCTGCTTGAGAAGTGGAACTACTAAAATAATGGCTTTCACATAATATGGCATGCGCCTGCTACACCTTGCTGTGAATAAATCTGTGTAGCAGGTGACTTAATCTTAGCAGAACAAAAATGAAAATCCTTGTCTAAAGACTTTCGTTTGTCCAGCTGATGAGGACTGATCATGCACAATTTAACTCAAATTATAATTAAATTGGAAATTCTATCGTAATAGTCCCTAATTGACAGCTCTGTCCTAACGACTGTTTCTTCTTGGTGTGTTTTGGTACTATAAATACTTGCGACATGGGGTGCCACAAACATCACCTCTCTCCAACTACTACACTAAAAAGGCTTTCTTTCCCATAACTCCTCCTTGGTTTATAGCAGAGGAGAGGTGTTCAAAGCTTCTGCTTGGCGGGGGTTAAAGTGAATTCCGGCAGAACATGAGGCTTCACGGCAGCGACCCCGCCAGGGGTTGGCTGTTGCTACTGGCACTGGCAATGGTGGCGGTTTCTGTAGTCTCGGCAGACCCTTATGTTTATTCTTCTCCGCCTCCACCACCTTATAAGTATATGTCACCTCCTCCTCCTTCTCCATCCCCTCCACCACCTTATGTTTACAAGTCTCCTCCTCCTCCACCTTATGTGTATAAGTCTCCTCCACCACCTTCGCCCTCCCCGTCTTATGAGTACAAGTCACCTCCTCCTCCTTCGCCATCACCACCACCGCCGTATGTTTACGAGTCTCCTCCACCACCTTATGTGTATAAGTCACCTCCCCCACCTCCTTATGTATATAAATCTCCACCACCGCCATCTCCCTCACCCCCTCCACCATACGTCTATACGTCCCCACCTCCACCACCTTACTACTATAAATCACCACCACCCCCCTCACCATCCCCTCCCCCACCTTACTACTACAAGTCTCCTCCACCACCTTCTCCATCTCCTCCACCATACTACTATAAATCTCCACCACCTCCTTCACCATCACCTCCTCCTCCCTACTATTATGAATCCCCACCACCACCAGTGAAATCTCCACCACCACCCTACTACTATGTTTCACCTCCACCTCCCCCTAAGTCTCCATCTCTTCCCCCCCCTTATTACTACAAGTCTCCACCACCTCCAGTAAAATCTCCTCCCCCACCTTATTACTATACTTCTCCTCCACCACCACCAAAGAAGTCTCCACCTCCCCCATATTATTATACCTCACCTCCCCCTCCAATGAAGTCTCCACCTCCTCCCTATTATTACACTTCTCCTCCACCACCAAAGAAAGCCCCAACTCCTCCATACTACTACATTTCTCCTCCTCCACCTGTTAAATCACCTCCACCACCATACTACTATACTTCCCCACCACCACCAAAGAAGTCTCCACCTCCCCCATATTATTATTCCTCACCTCCCCCTCCAAAGAAGTCTCCACCTCCTCCCTACTATTACACTTCTCCCCCACCACCAAAGAAAGCCCCAACTCCTCCTTACTACTACACTTCTCCTCCTCCACCGGTCAAATCACATCCACCACCATACTACTACACTTCCCCACCACCACCGAAGAAATCTTTGCCTCCGCCGTATTATTACACCTCCCCTCCCCCACCAGTGAAGTCTCCACCTCCTCCGTACTACTACACATCCCCACCTCCACCAAAGAAGTCTCCACCTCCTCCTTACTACTACACTTCCCCACCTCCACCAAAGAAGTCTCCACCTCCTCCATACTACTACGTTTCCCCTCCACCACCTGTGAAGTCCCCATCTCCTTCTTACCACTATACCTCACCACCACCTCCTGTTAAGTCTCCTCCTACACCTTATTACTATACTTCTCCACCACCACCAGTTAAATCTCCACCTACACCATACTACTACACTTCTCCACCACCACCAATGCATTACTATCCTCCTCATCCTCACTCATTTGTGGTTAAGGCTGTAGGAAAAGTTTATTGCTACAGATGCTACGACTGGGACTATCCTAAGAAATCCCATGACAAGAAACACCTGAAAGGTACAGTTCGCCCCTCCAAACACTGTTGCCAAAACTTTCTTAAAAAGGAAAATCAATTTTGTCACGTGTAATTCTTTTGGTATATATTTAGCCAAAAATTCTTTCGGTATATAAATATTTAAAAATTTCAATGATCCGCGCCAACTATTAATTTATTTCTTTTGTTGCTTTGATGTTAAAGTCTGGAAGTAATGATTGTGATATATTGTTGCTGAAATGTTCATTAAATTTGAATATGGACTCGATCAATTCCTGGATAGAAAATCTTTTAAAAATAAAATGGAAATTAGTGTTCGTTTGGTCTTTTTCAGTTTGCAACAAATAAGTTACAGGAAACCAATCAAAAGCAATTTCCCAGAAATAAATAATCAAACGCAATTTGGTTATCATTATTTCATTATATAGACGGCTACGTCGCTGATGTTTGCTGGAACGCAATAACTAATTATACCCCACTTAAAGCACCAATTCTACCTTAGGATCAAATAAAATAAGTACTGCCTGTTGACTTTTTGTCTTTACAGAATTGCATGTGATAATTTATTTTATTTAATTCAGAGAGGACAAATTTCGTTAACGTAGTAAGTAGCAAACAGCTAAGCATATATGATTTCATGGTCTAATTTTTTGTAATTTTTGAAAAAGTATTAAAATCTTTTGCAATCAAATGTGGAATATACAGGTGCTGTTGTTGAGGTGAAATGCAAGGCAGGCGACAGAGAAATAGTTGCATATGGTAAGACCAAAATCAATGGAAAATACAGCGTCACACTTGAAGGATTTGACTATGGCAAATATGGAGCAGAAGCATGCAAGGCTAAACTGCACAAGGCACCCAAGGGTTCCAAGTGCAACATCCCAACAAACCTTCACTGGGGCAAGAAGGGTGCTCACCTCAGAGTGAAATCAAAGACAAAATATGAAGCTGTGCTCTATTCCAAGCCATTTGCTTATGCTCCCAAGACTCCTTATAAGGAGTGTGAAAAGCCCAAGCCAACTCCCGCTCCTTACTACTACAAATCTCCACCGCCACCACCACCAACTTACTTGTATAAGTCACCACCCCCACCTCCTTATGTTTACAAGTCCCCGCCACCGCCTATGAAATCTCCACCATACTATTACACATCTCCACCACCACCAGTAAAAATTCCATCACCACCATACTACTACAAATCACCACCCCCACCTGTTAAATCACCACCACCTCCATACTATTACAAGTCTCCACCACCACCCTCACCATCACCACCACCTCCATACTATTACAAGTCTCCCCCACCACCATCATCATCCCCTCCACCACCCTACTACTATAAATCTCCCCCCCCACCATCTCCATCTCTTCCACCTCACTACTACTACAAGTCTCCGCCACCACCCTCACCATCTCCTCCTCCCCCATACTACTATAAGTCGCCTCCTCCACCCTCACCGTCACCTCATCCACCATACTACTACAATTCCCCTCCTCCACCTTCCCCATCTCCACATCCACCGTACTACTACAAGTCCCCACCACCACCCTCACCATCTCCTCCTCCCCCATACTACTATAAGTCGCCTCCTCCTCCCTCACAATCACCTCATCCACCATACTACTACAAGTCCCCTCCACCACCATCCCCATCTCCACATCCCCCTTACTACTATAAGTCGCCTCCACCACCTTCACCATCACCCCCTCCACCGTACTACTACAAGTCCCCACCACCACCTTCACCATCGCCACCACCTCCCTACTACTACCACTCTCCCCCGCCACCATCGCCATCTCCTCCTCCACCATACTACTACAAGTCCCCTCCTCCACCTTCCCCATCTGCACATCCCCCTTACTACTATAAGTCGCCTCCTCCACCCTCACCATCACCTCCTGCACCGTACTACTACAAGTCCCCACCACCACCCTCACCATCTCCTCCTCCCCCATACTACTATAAGTCGCCTCCTCCTCCCTCACCATCACCTCATCCCCCATACTACTACAAGTCCCCTCCTCCACCATCCCCATCTCCACAGCCCCCTTACTATTATAAGTCGCCTCCACCACCTTCACCATCACCCCCTCCACCGTACTACTACAAGTCCCCACCACCACCTTCACCATCGCCACCACCTCCCTACTACTACCACTCTCCGCCCCCACCATCGCCATCTCCTCCTCCACCATATTACTACAAGTCTCCACCACCACCAGCTCCTTCTCCCCCTCCACCCTATGTCTATAAGTCCCCACCTCCCCCATCACCATCTCCTCCACCCCTGTACTACTACACCTCACCACCACCACCAATGAAATCTCCACCACCCCCAGAATACAGTTATGCCTCCCCACCTCCTGCAATCCACTACTAATCTCCAAGAGCTCCGCCATTTTCTACCACCAAGAATGTATGTTATTATCATTTATTCTTTTCTCTTTTATAGTCATATGATGAGCATGTGTACTAGAAGTTCTAGTTTAATAGGCTTATTCATAAAATATATATCTTTTGGCAGATTTTCAATTAAAGCAAAGAATAAACGAAGGTTTCCGGGGAAGAAGATTCAGATACTTGAAAGAAATCAAGATACTGAATAAGGTCTTCAGCACGGCGCTCAAAAGCTTTATCCTTGGTGTGATGGACCAGTTTGCTTCTGGTTTTCTGGTGGCCCTCATACACTGTATCCTTATAACATCTTGTGGAAGTGGCTTCAGAGATTTTATCTGGACAAAAAAAAAAAAAAAAGTCATTGAGAATGGAGGAGTTTAGAGGGTTTGGGAGTTATTAGTTGTGCATTATAATTTATCGTTGAAATCTTCTAGTGCTTTGTGCACACAGAGGTGTTAGTAATAAAAGGGATACTTCCTTTGGATTGTTCTTTCCATACCTTGCAGGCAAACGAGAAACTCCTGTCTCTTTTCCTGCCTCATGCATTGATTACAATACAGGAACCCATATGCATTTGCTCAATTGCATGCTTATAGAAAATGGTAATATGGAGAGCAAAACACGTATCGCTGCGTGAATTTCACTTTATCTTTAGTTGTCATCCGTTTTCTTTATGGGAACTGAACCAAAGTAAGAGGGGACGTTACTGTTGCAAATCTTGGTATCCTTCTTATATAAATTGGTACTCTCTATTGAATATTTTATTTTAATTTAAAAAAATGATTAAAGAGACTGTTTGACTCTATGCAAGTTATCATATTATACTTGTTAATTCTTTTAGTCTAAGATTGAATATCTACATTTTTATTTTAAGTTGTCCAAAAATATATGTTCACATATCTAAAATTAAACAAATATTCTCTTTATATTTATATAACTAATCTATTTCATTTCAAAAAATAAATTCACCTAACATAAGAGTTTTACTATTGATTTATTTAATTAATAAGAATATTATAATAAATTAGTTATAGTTAAATAATTTTTTAAAATTTATATCAAATTAAAATAGAATATTAAATTTTGAGCACATAGAGCCATTAAAGAGGTTTGTGGTGAAATTATATGTTAGTGGAACTTAAATTAAAGACTTAATTATGAAAATTTGGATCAAAATATATTTATTTTAACAAAAAAATTTTAATACATTCAAGAAAAGAGAGGAGCTATTTTAGAGAAGGAGAGTATAATATACTTAAACATTTTCACCATTTCAAAATTGAAGTTCTTTTGATACTTTTTTCATCAGTTAAGAAAGGAAAAAGTAAAGAGTATTTTTATTATTTCATTTTGATCTAATTTAATTTAATTTTTTACTAGAGAGATAATGAAAGAATTATATTTATAAGTGATAATAATTTTAAAAATATTAAAATTTGTAAAATATCAAATATTTCAAAAAGAGAAAAGAGGAAATATTTTGACCGAAACTTGCATACAACTTGATATAGTTTTTTTATTATATACTGTACAAAAAAATTTCATTATTCACTATTTATTTTTAAGATTTCATAAGTTTCTCTAAAGCATTCACCATTCACTATCTTCATTAAATTTTATTATTCACTATCAAAATAAGTTTCTCTTATAAATTTGCATATTTAATGAAGATTTAATAAATTTTTATCTTAAAAAGAAAGAATATTTTAATGAATTGTTGCTCATTGCCTTAATGTGTGATTAAACTGACGTATATTTGGATAAAATTATTATTATTTTTTGTATATACAATTTTTAGAAAAGAGAGAATTTTAAAAAATAAATATTTTTCTTATTATATATAATAAAAAATACTATATATAAAAAATATTTTGAAACATACGGAGTATAATATGATAAGGACCTCCGCCGCTGCCAATGGCAATGTGTCTTGGCATGCCATGGGTGACACTTGGCTGTAGCTGTTTCTGTACTTGAAATGAGAAAAGTTTTCAACTATGGACATTTCACACTCTTAGCATCTTGTTCCCAAACCGTACTCCTCAAATTGACCAGCAAAAAATAAATGACCCAATTTAATAATATTATTGGAATAACTGAAGAATTGAAGAATTAGGATAATCTGATATAAAAAGTTACACGATAGTTGAATAATTACGATAACAGATAATAATCCACATCTCAAAAATTATATGCAGGTAAAAAATACTAATACTACAGCTAGTACTAAAATAAACAAATATACAATAGATTTTTCCATAATGCATATCTCAGAGATCTTCAACCATAGTGGTGAGAAAAACTTAACTCCAATATCTTTCTTGAAAGTCGGCAACTGAAAAGACTATGAGTGTATCAAATATCTTAAAACTTGTTTGGGAGAGAAGTAGAAAATTGAGCGAGACTATTTAAATATCTTTTTTTTTTAAATGTTTCCCTTCCTCAGATTTCCATTGCGACATTCTCATTGCAAGTTTCCTTCTCCCTTTCCATGCCTCACCTACATATCCCTTCCTTTCTACCCTCCAATTATAGATTTCTGTTTTTTTCTTCCTTCTCGTTGTCTTCTTTTCTTTTATTTTTTCTTCCCATCAATGAGCGATGTGATCATCAATGGACATTCAATTTGTCAATTAAGCATGCAAGCTATCTTGTTTAAAAAGTAGGAAATTAGTACGTAGAGAGGAACAAAATTAAAATGTGGGTTCTGAGATTCCTTGCAAGAGATACAAGGATATTAATAAGAAAATACGATATGAACTTCACAACAAGAATGATAAAATTAGAGCCATCAACGGATGAAAATATACTGATTTATGAATGAAATACAAAAAACTAAAGGAATTGATTACTCAGAGATTTAATGCTAAAAGGAAACAATAACAGAAAGTTCTAAATGAGTAAAAATCAGTCGCAATAGACAGAAAACTAACTATAAAATAACAATGAAGAAGACTTTGAATTATGAAAAAAGTGAGAAAGAGATAACACAAGAAATATAAAAATTAAAATTTTATTGAGAGCTTTTCACAATCCATCCACACTCTTACAAGTTCATATTTATATAGTTGGAAGTGACCCTTCCTATCATAGGTCATTAGTAGCCTTCTCTATAACTTAAATAATGTATCTCCTATGATCTCCCATGTTCTAGAAGATAATGGAGGTAATAGAAATAGTAGTTTATAAAGGATGGATGTTATAACTTTTGAAAGACCTAAGAGGGGGAGGGGGTGAATTAAGTCTTTGGCTAATTTTCGAAAACTATCTCTTTTTTATAAATTGAGTTTGGTCAGATTATTATTACTTGTTTCAATGAGAGAATGATTAAATCAATGACAAAATAATAAACAATTTAAGAGCAATGAACACAAGCAATTTATAGTGGTTCGATCTCTTCAATATCTATGTCTACTACCTTGAGTCTACACTCAAGGATTTCAATCAATCTACTATATGCTCAAGTTCAATAATTACATAAGAGGCTCACCACACAATGGTTTTATACCAACAACCTCTTTAGTAATTCTATACACATGGTTCACCCTACCAAAGGATTTTATATCGACAAACAACCTTGAATCAATATTTTAAGGATCACCCTTACCAAAAGGATTTTATGTTTACAAGAAAACCTTGTAATGAGCAAGTAGAAAACAAGATTAAGTAGAGAATGAATAGATGTTACAACTTCTTGGTAGATGATTACACAATATAGCACCACTTCACTTTGTTATCTTTGAAATCTTGAATGATCACTTGTAAGCACAAGACAAAATAGAACTTTGATGTTTTTGAAATACCTAAAAGGGGGGGGGGGGGTGAATTAGGTATTTAGCTAATTTTCGCAAACAAAAACCTTTTATTAATCTAAGCAAAGAGCAAATTCTATATATCAAGTTAAATACAGTTGATAGCAAAGCAATAAGGAATGTAAGAGCAAAGAACTCAAGCAATTTATAGTGGTTCGATCGTCAAGATCTACGTCCACTACCTTAAGCCAATGCTTAAGGATTTCAACCAATATACTATATGCTCAAGGTCACAAATTACATGAGAGGCTCACCACACTATGGTTTTACACTCACAACCTCTTCTAGTAACTTTTACAAACAAGGCTCACCACACAATGGTTTTACATCTACAAACAACCTTGAATCACAACTTCAAGGATCACCCTTAACTAAAGGGTTTTATGTTATCAAGATAACCTTGCAAGAGCTAGTAGAAAAACACAATTTGATAAGAAGAAAAAAGTGTGTAGATGTTACCACTTGTTGGTAGATGTCTTACACAAAATTGCACCTTCACACTTTGATGTCTTTGGATTGATCAATTGAATGCACAAGATACAAGAGAGCTTAAGAAATGTTTGCTAAAGACTTTGGAATGCTTAGAGTTCACTTAGATTCAAAACATACAAAAGATTTCAAGTTTCTAGCTTTTATAGAATTTGAAAATCAGTTTTAACAGTTATAAAACATCTAGTAACGGCTAGTTTCAGAAAATTCAGATGACCAAATTTTGCATCCGAATTTTTCAGACGTTGTTGTTACTCATTCTGGAAAAATTCGGACAATCGAATTTTTTTTACTTCATCCGAATCTTCGTCCGAATTTCTCTGGAAAAACAGTAACTATGCTGAAGACAGAAAATTCAGACGACCGAATTTTTCTCCATGCGTCCGAATCTTCGTTCGAATTTCTCTGGAAAAACAGTAATGATTTTTGCTACAAAAATCGGACGACCGAATTTTTTGGAAGCATTTTCAAACTTTGTAAAATCATTTGAGACTTAACTTCAATAAGTTTGAAAACATCTTATATGTCTAGATAACTTATTTAGACATATATAAGCTTGAAAACCATAGTCAAATTTCTTTGATCATGCAAAGTTTATTCAAAATCTTTTAAGACACAAAGCCACATTCATCAAAAAGTTCATTTCAAGTCATTTAAAATTAAGAAACTTATTTTATACTCTCTTATGCATTCAATAGACTCCAAGACATACAAATGTAGAGTTTACATAGAGATTTACCTATTAGCATATATACTCTACACTTCAAGTCTTCAATGCCTTGAGTTCATCTTTGAATAACCTTCATAAGACTTCATGGCTTATTGAGGTTGTTCTTGCACTTTGGCTTGAAGGCAATGAGACTCTATACTTCTTAGTTCACAAATCCTATCACACAATATATAAACATATTAGTCCTCATCAATATTTGTCATTAATCAAAATTACATGATTTGTCCTTAGGGCTAACAATCTCCCCCTTTTTGATGATGACAAACTTTGATACAAAATGTGATGGATTTAAACAATGTAACACAAAGGAGTATTGATGTCAATGATAGAAATAACCAATTTAGCACAATGACATATAAAAGGCTCAATATGAGCCAATTACCCAACCAACCTCCATTAACCTCCTTCCTTCCAACAACTGGGATTGAATAATCAATCATTTAAGCATTATAAAAGCTTATTAAGAGAGGTTTTAAGGTTGTAAAAGTTTAACAATACTCCCCCTTAGATTATGCTCATTTTTCAACACATTTGGACTAGAGATATTATGCATCCTAATTTTTTGCATAGCAAGTCCAAACTTTAAAATGAGATAATCAAAAGCTTCAAATTCTATAAATAAGCTTTCCTAAGATTGTTCAAACATATTATGAGAGATTAAAACATATTTGAATTAGTTTGAACAACAAAAGATCACATTTTGGCAACAAAATATGGATGCATCCGAATTTTAAAACATGCATCCAAATTTTTTGTCCAAATTTTTTTGGCAACAAGTTTGAAAAGGTGATGTTGCATTCAAAATTAAATATGTATGACCACAAAAGTACTTAGTTTATCTTTGCAAAACCACAAAACTTATGCATCCAAACTTTAAGTCACATCCTAGCATAATAAACCAAAAACAAACACAAGTAGTACATTTGGTCATCCCAATTTTCTCCCCCTTTTGTCATCACTCAAAAAAATGGGATCAAAGAAAATGAGACTAATTAATGTAGCATATATAACAATTTAAATGACGTTCTCATCACTGAGATTTCATTATTGAGCTTCACTATTACACCAAATGTAGCATAAAAGCAAATAGCATAGATGAGTATTTAAAACATATAAGATAAAGCTTAGTACAAATGAGTAAGTAAAAGTAGTAAAAAGGATGAGAGTAAAGAAATGCTCAGTCTTGTGAAGTTGATGGAGAAGCTATGCTAAATCCTTTCTTGATAGCCAAATGCTTTACTCTTCCTTTGCTGAAGGATATTGTTGAAGGTGAGACAATGTTTGCCTTTTTGATTTGACTTCCACCTTCTTGAGGCCCACTTCCTTCTTCTTGAGGCTCTTCATGAACTGGTTCACTTTCTTCTTCTTCTTGCCTTGCCACATTCTCTTCATCGCCTCCTTGATCATCATCTCCATCATCACTGTTATCATCTTCATCTTCTGTCTTGCCTTTCTTATCTTCATCATCCTCATCTTTATCTTCATGCCTAGAGGCTCCTTCACCACTTTGTGTATTCCTTATTAGAATTTCTTCAATATTCTTCACTCTACTCTCTAATCCATCCAGCTTTCCAAGAACCATTGGAGCAAAGGATTCGAACAACTTATACGTCTTCTCCATTTCCTTGACATGATTATTCAAGGCTTCTTGGAATGCCTTAGCTACTATGGTGTCACTTCTAGTTACTTCTTCACTTCTTGGATCAGTCTCGACATTTGGTTGAGGCATTTCTTCAAATAATCTTCTTTTTGTGGGAGGTTGCTCCCCCTCACTTTGAGGTATCATGCTTTCTCTTTATCTTCATCTCTCTAGCAAGGGTTTCTTCTTCATCTTCTTCTTCCTCAGTTTCTTCACCTTCTTTAATCTCTTCTCTTCTTGGAGTGGTATCTCTTTTAGTTCTCCATATACCATCATCATCAAGAACTAACTGCATTCTCCTAAGAGTTTCATTAGTATAAATCTCTCCACTCTTGAATGCTTGCCCTCTCCCTGGAAGTTTAACCGAAAAATGCTTAAAAATCCTTGTCAACATCCTTCCAAATGGGAAAGCCTTGGTTACAGTCTTTCTTGCAATGATCATGTGCCTCAAGGCTATATATCCAAAGTTCAACCTCCTATGTTCATGCAGGGCTAACATGATTACCTTGTGCATGTTACAAACAGATGACTTATGCAAAAAGTTTGGAACAATCATAGTAGTAACCATGTGATGCAATACCCTACCTCTAGCATCTAAGTTCTTGATTTCCCTCTCTTTAATGGACCTAAATTCCCTTCCATTAGTGAATGTCTCTTCAAATCTTTCATTTGTGAAGAGTTCACGATTATAACAATGCATGGAAGGTGAGTAATATCTTGCTCCACTATCACCTACTCCACAAATTCTGTTAAACCTTGCATCACTAAATTCAAGGTCCACTTGGGATACTCTAGATGAATACCATTGAATCACATCATCCCCTACCAGTTCAGTTCTTTCTTCCTTGAGGTTTGCATAAAATTCATATATGAGGGTGGGATAGAATTCTTCATCAATGAACAATAAGCTACTCCCACCAATATCACCAAAGAATGACAGAGCATTATCCATATTTGACAGTTTATCAACATCCACCTTATAACCGGGGATAATTTTTCTGTTATTTTTGTTCCATTCATCAAATTCGTGAGTAGCTTTGATTGAAACAAGCCTGTTAACTCCAGACAATGTTTGAGGGATTCGAACTTTTCTTGGTTGAATGATGATTGAGTCTCCATCTCCTTCCTTTGCTTTCCCTTTCCCCTTTTCAACATTTGGCCTCTTTGTTCTCACCATGATGTGAATATGTGAAAACTAGTGAATTTTAGAATAAATCTAGGGCTTGGAATTCGAAAATGAAGACTAATCGAAGTAAATATGGTGAAATCTTTGAGAGATTTTGATTCGGACGTGAATGGGTATGAGTGGATTTAAAATGGGAGAGAAATTCGGAAGTTGAAATATCAAAGAAACCGTTTGATTCTTATTTAAATTGCTGTATCCGCAAAATTTGGACGATCAATTTTTCACGTCTGCGTCCGAATTTTGATCGAAAGTCTCTGTTTCTTCAGCTCAGAAAATTCGGTCGACCGAATTTTCTGTAGTGCGTCAGAATTTTTGATCGAAAGTTTCTGTCTTTTTAACCCGAATTTTCTGTATTGCTTCTAAATTCTGCGTCTGAAACTTTCTGTTTTCACAAAACTTTAACAAACACATTAGTAATTGAATTTAGAAATTTCCAAGAGCCTTCTTAGCTGATTAAACCTTTCCTCAGCCAAAGGTTTTGTAAAAATATCAGCAATTTGATCATTTGTACTTATATATTCCAAACATATATCCTTTTTAGCCACATGATCACGAATAAAATGATGCTTAATCTGTATATGCTTTGTTCTAGAATGTTGTATGGGATTTATGCTCAAATTGATAGCACTAGTATTATCACATAGTATAGGCACACAATTGAATTTAAGACCATAATCAAGTAATGTATGCTGCATCCATAACAATTGTGCACAACAACTACCCGTAGCTATGTATTCAGCTTCAGTAGTAGATAATGACACACAAGCTTGCTTTTTACTATACCAAGACACAAGGCAACTACCAAGAAACTGACAATGACCACTTGTACTTTTACGTTCAACCTTGCACCCAGCATAATCAGTATCTGAATACCCAACAAGCTCAAAAGATGTAGATTTTGAAAACCAAAGACCATAATCATGAGTATCGATTAAATAACGAAAGATACGTTTAACAGAAATTAGATGAGAATCTTTAGGGCAAGATTGAAATCTAGCACATAAGCACACAACAAACATAATATCTTGTCTACTTGCTATGAGATAGAGTAAACTTCCAATTATACCTCTATAGGATTTCTCATCAACATTTTTACCTTTTTCATCTTTGTCAAGTTTAGTTGATGAGCTCATTGGAGTACCTATTCCTTTTGCTTGATCCATTCCAAATCTTTTCAAGAGCTCCTTGGTATATTTTGCTTGATTGATGAACACTCCATCTTTGGTTTGCTTAATTTGCAGCCCAAGAAAGAAATTCAGTTCTCCCATCATGCTCATTTCAAATTCATTTTGCATAGATTTGGAAAATTCTTCACAAAGAAATGTGTTAGTAGCACCAAAGATAATATCGTCAACATAAATTCGCACAAGTAAAATATCATTATTATAAATAGGGTTGTGTCCACTTTTCCTTTTGCAAAACCTTTTGACAGAAGAAAACCACTCAATCTTTCATACCAGGCTCTTGGAGCTTGTTTCAATTCATATAGAGTTTTTGTTAATTTAAACACATGATTTGGAAAATTTTCATGAATAAAATCAGGAGGTTGTTCTACATAAACCTCTTCTTCAATAAAACCATTTAGAAAAGCACTTTTGACATCCATTTGAAATAATTTGAAACCATTAAAGCAAGCAAAAGCCAAAAGCATTCTTATAGACTCTAATCTGGCTACTGGAGCAAAAGTCTCATCATAATCAATGCCTTCTTCTTGGTTGAACCCTTGAGCAACAAGTCTAACCTTATTTCTAACAACTTCTCCTAGTTTATTTAATTTATTCCTAAAAGCCCATTTTGTACCGATAATGGAATGATCACTAGGTCTTGGAACAAGAGTCCAAACTTCATTTCTTTCAAACTGATTCTACTCTTCTTCCATAGCAATGATCCAAAAATTATCACACGAGTCATCATCAATATTTTTAGGTTCAATATGAGATAAAATGGCAAAATTATCAATAAAGTACCGCCTTGTTTTGACTCCTTGGGAGACATCACCAATGATTTGCTCCTTAGGATGGCCCCTTGCGTATGTTAGATCCTTTGGAAGTTCTTGATCATTACTTGGTTGACCATCTTGTTCTTGCTCCATTATTTCTTCTTCCTTGGCATGTTCTTCCAAAGTAGGTACTTGATGATAAGTTTGATTTTCAACCATTGAGGAACCTGCATCATCTTCACTTCTTCTTTGAAGGTAAATGTTAGATTAATCAGAGGTTACATGTATGGTTTCTTCAATACATAATATTCTTTTATTATAGACTCTATATGCCTTTAAATTTGAAGAATAGCCAAGAATATACCTTCATCAGATTTTCTATCAAACTTACCAAGATTATCACTAGTGTTTAAGATAAAACACTTACAACCAAAAACTTTAAAATAGACAATTGAAGGAGTTTTTTCAAATAAAAGTTCAAAAGGTATTTTTCTTATGAAAGGTCTTAATAAAACTCTATTCATTACATAGCAAGTAGTATTTACAGCTTCAGCCCAAAAGTATTTTGACAAAGAATTTTCACAAAGCATTGATCTAGCCATCTCTTGTAAAGTTCTGTTTTTCCTCTCAACAATACTATTTTGTTGAGGTGTTTTGGCAGCTGAAAAATTATGAGTGATACCATATTTATCACAATATTTTGTGAAATCTTGATTGCAAAATTCTCTTCCATTGTCACTTCTAATAGAAATTAGTTTAAATTCAAGAGATGTTTGAACCCTTTTAAAAAGTTTTGCAAATTCATGAAATGTTTCATCCTTTTGAGCAAGAAGAGCACCCAAGTAAATCTTGGAAAATCATCTACAATCACATAAGCATATCTTTTACCTCCAAGACTAGTGATCCTCATTGGTCCAAATAAGTCCATGTGAACTAGTTCAAGAGGTTTTGAAGTAGAAACCATTTTCTTTGGTTTAAAAGATGTTTTTGATTGTTTTTCATATTGACAAGCATCACAAAGACGTGTTTTATCAAAATGCATTTTGGGTAATCTTCTAACTAGTTCTTGGGTAGACAGTTTATTCAATAAGTCCATGCTTACATGTCCTAATCTTCTATGGCACAAAAATCCATCGCTATCATGAATGGCAAGACATTTGATATTGTTTGTGATAAGTTCATCAAGATATAGCACATATACGTTTCCAACTCTTTTAGCAACAAAGATGATTTTGCTACTTGCACTATCAAAAATAGTACAAGTATCACATTTAAATTCTACTTTACATCCATTGTCACATAATTGACTAATGCTAAGTAAATTATACTTTAAACCATCAATGAGCAATACTTGTTTAATAAGAGGAAAGGACCCTGAAATACCTAAGAGGGGGGGTGGTGAATTAGGTATTTGGCTAATTATTGCAAATTCAAACTTTATATATGTATAGACCTATTGCAGATTATATGAATAAGAGAGAAACAGTTTATGGCACAGCAATATAAGAAATGTAGACAAAAAAACACAAGCAATTTATAGTGGTTCGATCCTCAAGATCTACCTCCACTACCTTAAGTCCACACTTAAGGATTTCAATAACTCTACTATGTGGTCAAGTTCACAGATTACAAGAGAGGTTCACCACACTATAGTTTTACACTTATAACCTCTTCTAGTAATTTTTACAAACAAGGCTCACCAACCTATGGTTTTATATCTCAAACAACCTTGAATCACAACTTCAAGGATCACCCTTATCTAAAAGGTTTTATGTTATCAAGATAACCTTGCTAGAGCTAGTAGATCAACACAATTGATTAAGTAAAGATGAGTGTGTAGATGTTACCACTTGTTGGTAGAAATTACACAAAGTTGCACCTTCACACTTTGATGTCTTTGGATTGATCAATTGAATGCACAAGACATAAGAGAGCTTGAGAAATGTTTTTGATTGACTTTAGAAAGCTTAGAGTATTCAAATATTCAAAACTTACAAAAGATTGCACGTTTATACCTTTTATAGAATTTGAAAATCAGTTGAAACAGCTATAAAACGGCTAGTTAACGGCCATTTTCAGGAAATTCGGACGACCGAATTCTTCCTGCTTCGTCCGAATCTTCGTCCGAATTTCTCTGGAAGAACAGTGACCATGCTGAAGACCAAAATTCGGACGACCGAATTTTTCTTCATGCGTCCGAATCTTCTTCCGAATTTCTCTGGAAGAACAGTAGCAAACTTTTGCTACCAAATTCGGACGACCGAATTTCATGGAATTGTGTTCAAACTTTGTAAAATCATTTGAAATCAGTCTTCCAAGTATTTGAAATACATTTGGTATATATAGATAACTTATTTAGACAAACATAAGTTTGAAAACCAAAATCAAACTCATTTGATCATATAAAGTTAACTTAAAAACTTTTAGGACACAAAACCACATTTACTAAGAATTCATTCAAAAAACTTTTAAACTTAAGAAACCAATTTTATGCTCTCTTATGCATTCAATAGACTCCAAGACATACAAGTGTAGAGTTTACATAGATATTACCTATCATCATACCTACTCTACACTTCAAGTCTTCAATGCCTTGAGTTCATCTTTGAATAAACCTCAAAAGACTCATAGCTTACTGAGGTTGTTCTTGCTCTTTGTCTTGAAGGCAATGAGACTTCAAACTTCTTTCTTCACAAATCCTATCACACAATATAAGCATATTAGTTCTCATCAATATTTGTCATGAATCAAAATTACATGATTTGCCCTTAGGGCTTACAATCTCCCCCTTTTTGATGATGACAAACTTGATGCAATATGTGATGGATTTAAACAGATTAACACAAAGAAGTATTCATGTCAATGATAGAAAACAAGCAATTTAGCATATTGACATACACAAGGCTCATTATGAGCCTATGACCCAACCAACCTCCATTTACCTCCTTCCTTCCAACATAAAAACTAGGATAGAAGATATAGCATTTAATCATTTAGAAAACTTCTAAGAGAGGTTTTAAGGTTGATAAAAGCTTATCAATGCTCCCCCTTAGATTGTGCTCATTTTTCAACAAATTTGGACTAGAGATATTATGCATCCGAATTTTGACATATCAAGTCCAAACTTTAATGAAATCTCCAAATTTTGTAAATAAGCTTTCCTAAGGTTGTTCAAAACATGTAGTAAGAGATTAAAACATATTTGACTCAATTTGAACAACAAAAGAACACATTTTGACAACACAATATGGATGCATCCGAATTTTGAACCACATGCGTCCGAATTTTGAATCACATGCATCCGAATTTTTAATCTCACGTCCAAACTGCAACAGATTCAATATAATTGAAGTTTTGAAATGATATAAAGGTTTCATAATGTTGTTCAAACATAATGGAATAGATTAAGACAGATTTGAACCAATTTGGGCAAACAGAAAAAAATTTTGACCATAAATATGAATGCATCCAATTCTTAAAACCTTGCATCCGAATTTTAATGCATAAAAATTCATATTGTAGCAGATGCAACATTCAGTAGCATTAAATACTAAGTTCACATAAGACTAAGTTTTCACATGTATTGCATCATGTTGCATCATATTTTCTCCCCCTTTTGTCATCATAAAAAAATAAAGGGATCAATGAAAATGAGATGTTCAAGTTAGCATATAAAAGAAGCTCTCATCACTGGGATTTCATCATTGAGCTTCACTATTACATAAAAAACAGCAAAATATTTAACAAGTTCAGAATAGAAAATGCAGCAAAATGCTTAGAAAACTGAACAAAATACAGTAAAGAGATTAGAAAAGAAGGCTTAGTCTTGTGATGGTGATGTTGATGGGGAGGCTCGGCTCACTCCTTTCTTGATTGCCAAGTGCTTAACTCTTCCTTGACTGAAAGAGATTGTTGCTGGAGATACAATTGCAGCTTGAGCTACTTGACTTCCTGCCACTGGTAGATCTTCATGAGCATGTTCTTGTTCTTTTTCTTCTGCTGTAGTCTTATCATTTCCACCCTGATCATCCTCTTCATTACTGCTATCCTCATTGTCTTCTTTCTTTGCTTCTCTATCTCTTTCCTTCTCATTTCCATCTTGAGGCTTAGAGGTTCCTTCACCACTTTGAGTGTTTCTCACAAGGATATCTTCAATGTGTTTTACTCTATTTTCCAGTCCATCTAATTTTCCAAGAACCATTGGAGCAAATGACTCAAAGAACTTATACATTTTCTCCATTTCCTTGACATGATTGTTCAAGGCTTCTTGGAATGCTTTGGCTATAATGGTGTCACCTCTAGTTACTCCTTTACTACTAGACCCAATTCCAGTTTCTTCTTCAAATAATCTCCTTTTTGTTGGAGGTTGCTCCCCCTCACTTGAGGTGTCATGCTTTCTTTTTGTTTTCATTTCCCTAGCAAGGGTTTCCTCTTCATCCTCTTCTTCTTCTTCCTCTTCACTTTCTATGATTCTCTCTCTTTCTATTCTTTTCGGAGGGGTTTCTCTTTTTGTCCTCCATACATTATCCTCATCATGAACTAATTGCATTCTCTTAAGAGTTTCATTTGTGTAAATTTCACCACTCTTAAAGGCTTGCCCTCTTCCAGGAAGTTTGATCTTAAAATGCTTGAAGATTCTCGGTTAATAACCTTCCAAATGGGAATGCCTTGGTTACTGTTTTTTCAGCTGCAATCATATGTTTCAAGGCTATATACCCAAAGTTCATTCTTCTATGCTCATGCGTAGGGCTAACATGATTACCATATGCATATTTCCAACTCGATGACTTGTGTCCAAAATTAGGAACAATCATTGTAGTCACCATGTGATGCAAAAACTCTACCTCTAGCATCCAAATTCTTAATTTCCCTTTCCTTTATGGCTCTAAACTCTCTTCCATTTGTAAATGCTTCTTCAAATCTAACATGTGTGAAGAGTTCACGATCATAGCAATGCATGGATGCTAAATAATATCTAGCTCCCTCGTCACCCACTCCACAAATTCTATTTATCAATCCTTCATTGAATTCAATGTCTATTTGTGATACTCTAGATGAATACCATTGTATCACATTATCCCCTATCATCTCAATTCTATCCTCTTTCAAGTTTGCATAGAATTCATATATCAAAGTAGGATAAAATTCTTCATCAATGAATAGCAAACTACTCCAACCAATATCATTGAAATGAGATAGGACAATATCCATGTTTGACAGTTTATCAATATCCACCTTATATCCAGGAATGATTTTTCTACTACTCTTATTCCATTCATCAAATTCATGAGTAGATTTAATAGAGATAAACCTGTCAACCCCGTGATAGTGTTTGAGGAATGCGAATCCTTCTTGGCTGATTGAGGATTGAGTCTCCATCTCCTTCCTTAGCCTTTCCTTTTCCTTTCTCAACATTTGGCTTCTTTGTTCTCACCATGATGTTTTCTCTTGAGAAGGATTGGTTTTCTGTATGAAATTAGGGCTTAGAAGTTTAAGAATGAAGGAAAATCGGGATGAGAATGTATGATTTTGAAGGGATTTTGATTCGGATGTGAATGGGTATGAGAGGTTTTAAAAAGGATGTGAAATTCGGAAGTTGAAATGTTGAGAAGATTGTTTAATCTTCATTTAAAGGGTTACGTCCGTAAAATTCGGTCGACCGATTTTTCAGTCTGCAAAGTCCCAAATTTTCAAGCAAAAGTTTCTGTTTAGTCGATTCAGAAAAATTCGGTCGACCGAATTTTCTGACCTGCGTCCGAATTCTTGATCAAAAGTCTCTTTTTCTTGACACTCAGAAAATTCGGTCGACCGAATCTTCTGCAGTGCATCCGAATTTTGAATCAAAATTTCCTGCATTCACCAAAACTTCAATACACACATTAGTCATTGAATCTTGAAATTCCTAAGAGTCTTCTTAGGTGATTGAACCTTTCCTCAGCCAAAGGCTTTGTAAATATGTCAGCAATTTGATCATTTGTATTTATATATTCTAAGCATATATCCTTTTTAATCACATGGTCACGAATGAAATGATGTTTTATCTCTATATGCTTAGTCTTAGAATGTTGAATGGGATTTATGCTCAAGTTAATGGCACTAGTATTATCACATAATATGGGCACACAATTGAATTTAAGACCATAATCAAGTAAAGTATGCTGCATTCATAACAATTGTGCACAACAACTTCCTCGCAGTCTATGTATTCAGACTTTCACGCAGTGGATAAAGACACACAAGCTTGCTTTTACTAAACCAAGATACAAGACAACTACCAAGAAATTGACAATGACCACTTGTGCTTTTACGTTCAACTTTACAACCAAAGCATAATCCGCATCGGAATATCCAATAAGTTCAAAAGATGAAGCTTTTTGAAAACCAAAGGCCATAGTCATGAGTATCAATTAAATAACGAAAAATTCGTTTTGACGTAAATTAGATGAGATTCTTTAGGACATGATTGGAATCTAGCACATAAACATACAGACAAACATAATATCTCGGTCTACTAGTCGTGAGATAGAGTAGGCTTCCGATCATACCTCTATATAATTTTTCATCAATACTCTTACCTTTTCTCATCTTTATCAAGTTTAGTTGATGAACTGATTGGAGTACTTATCCCTTTTGCTTGATCCATTCCAAACCTTTTCAATAGCTCCTTAGTATACTTTGCTTGATTGATGAATACTCCATCCTTGGTTTGCTTAATTTGCAGCCCAAGGAAGAAACTTAGTTCTCCCATCATGCTCATCTCAAATTCATTTTTGCATAGTTTTAGCAAACTCTTTCACAAAGAGAAGTATTAGTAGCCCCAAAAAATGATATCATCAACATAGATTTGTACAAGTAAAATATCATTTTTTAGAGGATGTTTTAATAAAAAGAGTTGTATCTACTTTTTCCTTTAGTAAAACCTTTTGAAAGAAGAAAACCACTTAATCTTTCATACCAAGATCTTGGAGCTTGTTTCAGTCCATATAGAGCTATAGTTAATTTGAAAACATGATTTAGAAATTTTTCATGAATAAAGCCAGGAGGTTGTTCTACATAAACTTCTTCTTCAATAAAACCATTTAGAAAAGCACTTTTGACATCCATTTGAAATAGTTTAAAGTCTTTAAAACAAGCAAATGCCAAGAGTATTCTGATAGACTCTAATCTGGCCACTGGAGCAAAAGTTTCATCATAATCAATACCTTCTTCTTGATTGAAGCCTTGAGCAACAAGTATAGCTTTATTTCTAACAACTTCTCCTAGTTCATTTAACTTATTTCTAAATATCCATTTTGTACCAATAATGTGAATGATCATGAGGTCTAGGAACAAGAGTCCAAACTTTATTTCTCTCAAACCGATTTAACTCTTCTTCCATAGCAATAATCCAGAAATTATCACACAATGCATCATCAATATTTTTTAGGTTCAATATGAGATAAAAAGGGCAAAATTATCAATAAAGTACCGTCTTGTTTTGACTCCTTGAGAGACATCACCAATGATTTGCTCCTTAGGATGACTTCTTGCATATGTGAGATCCTTTGGAAGTTCTTGATTATTGCTTGATTGACCATCATGTTCTTGCTCCATTATTTCCTCTTCTTTAGCATGATCTTCAAATGTAGGTACTTGGTGTTGAGTTTGATTTTCGACCATTGAGGAACCTGCATCATCTTCATTTCTTCTTTGGAGATAAATATTAGATTCATCAAAAGTTACATGAATAGTTTCTTCAACACATAATGCCCTTTTGTTATAGACTCTATATACCTTTTTATTTGATGAATAGCCTAGAAATATGCCTTCATTAGATTTTCTATCAAACTTACCAAGATTGTCACTAGTGTTTAAAATAAAGCACTTACAACCAAACACTTTAAAATAGACAATTGATGGAGTTTATCAAATAGAAGTTCAAAAGGTGTTTTTCTTATAAAAGGTCTTAGTAAACCTCTATTCATTACATAGCATGCTGTATTTACAGCTTCAGCCCAAAAGTATTTAGGTAAAGAATTTTCACAAAGCATTGATCTAGCCATTTCTTGTAATGTTCTGTTTTTCCTCTCAACAACACCATTTTGTTGAGGTGTTTTGGCAGCTGAAAAATTATGAGTAATACCATACTCATCACAGAATTTTGTAAAATCTTGGTTGCAAAATTCTCTTCTATTATCACTTCTAATAGAGATTAAGTTGCAGTTAAGAGAAATTTGAACCTTCTTGAAAAGTTTTAAAAATTCATAAAATGTTTCATCTTTTTGTGATAAAAGATTACCGATGTAAATCTGGAAAAATCATCAACAATCACATAAGCATATCTTTTACCACCAAGACTAGTAGTCCTCATAGGTCCAAATAAGTCCATGTGCACTAGTTCAAGAGGTTTTGAGGTAGAAACCATTTTCTTTGGTTTGAAAGATATTTTTGATTGTTTTCCATATTGACAAGCATCACAAATACGGGTTTTATCAAAATGCATTTTTGGTAATCCTCTAACTAGTTCTTGAGTAGGAAGTTTGTTTAATAAATCCATGCTTACATGTCCTAATCTTCTATGCCATAGAAATCCATCATTGTCATGAATAGCAAGACATTTAATATCATTAGTGATAAGCTCATCAAGATATAGCACATATACATTACTAACTCTTTTAGCTACAAAAATAGTTTTATTACTTGCACTATCAAGAATGGTACAAGTATCACATTTAAACTCTACTTTGCAACCATTGTCACATAATTGACTAATGCTAAGTAAATTATACTTAAACCATCAATAAGTAGAACTTGCTTGATAAGAGGGAAGGAACCTTTACCAATGTTACCTATTCAAGTATTTTCCCTTTCTTCTTATCTCCAAAAGTAACAAAACCTTCACTTGTAGCTTGAAGCTCACTAACAAGTGATGCATTCCCAGTCATGTGCCTTGAGCAGCCACTATCAAGAAACCATTTAGTGGCACTTGATCTTGAGGCAAATTGTACCTATACCAAATTGAAAAGAGTGATTTTTGGTACCCATATCTTCTTGGGTCCAAGAGGGTTAGTAATAGCTCCTTTAACTCTCCAAATGGTCTTCACTCCATTTTCTATCTTTCTTTTTATAAAGCATTTAGAAACTTTGTGTCCATACTTACCGCAATATGTACAACAAGTATGAGACCTATAATGAGAAGATTCATTAACAAATAACCCTTTAGGTTTTGGATCAAAACAATCATGTGTAAAACCGAGACCATGCTTTACAAATGAGGATCTTTGATAACCAAGTAATTTATTTAAATTTTCTCTTCCATTTGTAAATCTCTCAATGCATAAAGTAAGATCATTTACTTTCCTTTTTAAAAGTTCATGATCTTTTAGCATTGATTCAAGAGAAGTAATTTTTGAAAAAAGCTTTTTGTTTTCAAAGGATACATGTTGTATGGTAGTATTCAAAACATCCTTTTCAATGGTAAGAGAATTAATGGTCTCAAGATGTCTATCATTTTCAATACATAATTTTGAATTTTCATTTGAAAGATCATTAATTTTGGATTTCATTTCTTTATTTCTTCTTGAAGCCTTTTTCAGTTCTTCATACAATTCTACAATTAAGTCACTAGAATCAATATCATCATCACACAAATTTGAAATAGAAGGAGAAGATTGTACCTCATCATCAATGGCCATAAAGCATATGTTGGCCTTCCCTTCACTTTCATCCTCACTTTCTTGTTGATCCCATGTTCCATCTAGTCCTTTTCCTTTCTTGGCAGATTTCTTTCTGTTTTTGCTTTCTCTTTCCCTCTCTAACACTTTGGGACAGTCAGCGATAAGATGCTCTGTACTCTTGCATTCAAAGCATTGAGGTTTATATGATGAAGATTGTCCACTCTTCTTGACTGGCTTTCTTCCTTTCTTGAGAAATTCCTTTTTGTAGAATCTCTTGAACTTCTTCACTGCCATTGCAATTTCTTCTTGTCCACTGTTTCCTTCTTCTTCTGCACTTGAAGATTGTTCTTGTTCACTCAAGTTGTTTGAGGCATTAAGAACTACTCCTTTTCTTCCCTTTTCCTCATCTTCCTTATCATTCAACCGTTTCATCTTCATTTCATGAGTAAGTAGTGATCCAATAAGCTCTTCAAGAGGAAGAGTTTTTAGATCTTTGGACTCCTCAATAGCAAGCGTCTTTGGCTGCCAAGATTTTGGTAGAGCATCCAAAATCTTTCTGTTGTGCTCTCCCATAGTATAGCCTTTACCATAAGCTTTCAAGCCATTGAAAATATTAGTAAACCTTGTAAACATATCACTAATATTTTCACCTTGTTTCATAGTAAACAGTTCATAATCTCTAACAAGCATAGCAAGTTTAGATTCTTTAACTTGATTAGTACCTTCATGTGTAATTTGAAGTAATCTCCACATATCATGAGCAGAATCACATCCACTAACTCTATTATATTCAGTAACATCTAATGCACAACTTAATCTATTCATGGCCTGATAATTTAGTGTCATTTTCCTTGAATCATGCTCATCAAATTCATCAGTGGATTTGGGTTCTGAGGTTACTCCATCAGCTCTCATTTTCATTGGGACATAGGGACCTTTCTCAATTATGTTCCATAAATCAAAATTGATAGAACAAATATATATTTTAAGTCTAGACTTCCAAAAAGTGTAATTTGTTCCATCAAACAATGGAGGTCTGTTTGTAGAAGATCCTTCTAGGTAAGGTAGGTTTGAAATATTAGCCATAGGATCTTTGTCTTCTGGGTTGTAAAACCACACAAAGAAGTTCTAGCTCTGATACCAATTGAAATACCTAAGGGGGGGGGGGTGAATTAGGTATTTGGCTAATTATTGCAAATTCAATCTTTATATATGTATAGACCTATTGCAGATTATATGAATAAGAGAGAAACAGTTTATGGCACAGCAATATAAGAAATGTAGACAAAAGAACACAAGCAATTTATAGTGGTTCGATCCTCAAGATCTACCTCCACTACCTTAAGTCCACACTTAAGGATTTCAATAACTCTACTATGTGCTCAAGTTCACAGATTACAAGAGAGGTTCACCACACTATGGATTTACACTTATAACCTCTTCTAGTAATTTTTACAAACAAGGCTCACCAACCTACGGTTTTATATCTCAAACAACCTTGAATCACAACTTCAAGGATCACCCTTATCTAAAGGGTTTTATGTTATCAAGATAACCTTGCTAGAGCTAGTAGATCAACACAATTGATTAAGTAAAGATGAGTGTGTAGATGTTACCACTTGTTGGTAGAAATTACACAAAGTTGCACCTTCACACTTTGATGTCTTTGGATTGATCAATTGAATGCACAAGACATAAGAGAGCTTGAGAAATGTTTTTGATTGACTTTAGAAAGCTTAGAGTATTCAAATATTCAAAACTTGCAAAAGATTGCAAGTTTATAGCTTTTATAGAATTTGAAAATCAGTTGAAACAGCTATAAAACGGCTAATTAACGGCTATTTTCAGGAAATTCGGACGACCGAATTCTGCGTCCGAATTTTTCTGACGACCGAATTCTTCCTGCTTCGTCCGAATCTTCGTCCGAATTTCTCTGGAACAACAGTGACCATGCTAAAGACCAAAATTCTGACGACCGAATTTTTCTTCATGCGTCCGAATCTTCTTCCGAATTTCTCTGGAAGAACAGTAGCAAACTTTTGCTACCAAATTCGGACGACCGAATTTCATGGAATTGTGTTCAAACTTTGTAAAATCATTTGAAATCAGTCTTCCAAGTATTTGAAATACATTTGGTATATATAGATAACTTATTTAGACAAACATAAGTTTGAAAACCAAAATCAAACTCATTTGATCATATAAAGTTAACTTAAAAACTTTTAGGACACAAAACCACATTTACTAAGAATTCATTCAAAAAACTTTTAAACTTAAGAAACCAATTTTATGCTCTCTTATGCATTCAATAGACTCCAAGACATACAAGTGTAGAGTTTACATAGATATTACCTATCATCATACCTACTCTACACTTCAAGTCTTCAATGCCTTGAGTTCATCTTTGAATAAACCTTAAAAGACTCATAGCTTACTGAGGTTGTTCTTGCTCTTTGTCTTGAAGGCAATGAGACTTCAAACTTCTTTCTTCACAAATCCTATCACACAATATAAGCATATTAGTTCTCATCAATATTTGTCATGAATCAAAATTACATGATTTGCCCTTAGGGCTTACAATCTCCCCCTTTTTGATGATGACAAACTTGATGCAATATGTGATGGATTTAAACAGATTAACACAAAGAAGTATTCATGTCAATGATAGAAAACAAGCAATTTAGCATATTGACATACACAAGGCTCATTATGAGCCTATGACCCAACCAACCTCCATTTACCTCCTTCCTTCCAACATAAAAACTAGGATAGAAGATATAGCATTTAATCATTTAGAAAACTTCTAAGAGAGGTTTTAAGGTTGATAAAAGCTTATCAATGCTCCCCCTTAGATTGTGCTCATTTTTCAACAAATTTGGACTAGAGATATTATGCATCCGAATTTTGACATATCAAGTCCAAACTTTAATGAAAGCTCCAAATTTTGTAAATAAGCTTTCCTAAGGTTATTCAAAACATGTAGTAAGAGATTAAAATATATTTGACTCAATTTGAACAACAAAAGAACACATTTTGACAACACAATATGGATGCATCCGAATTTTGAACCACATGCGTCCGAATTTTGAATCACATGCATCCGAATTTTTAATCTCACGTCTGAACTGCAACAGATTCAATATAATTGAAGTTTTGAAATGATATAAAGGTTTCATAATGTTGTTCAAACATAATGGAATAGATTAAGACAGATTTGAACCAATTTGGACAAACAGAAAAAAATTTTGACCATAAATATGAATGCATCCAATTCTTAAAACCTTGCATCCAAATTTTAATGCATAAAATATCATATTGTAGCAGATGCAACATTCAGTAGCATTAAATACTAAGTTCACATAAGACTAAGTTTTCACATGTATTGCATCATGTTGCATCATATTTTCTCCCCCTTTTGTCATCATAAAAAAATAAAGGGATCAATGAAAATGAGATGTTCAAGTTAGCATATAAAAGAAGCTCTCATCACTGGGATTTCATCATTGAGCTTCACTATTACATAAAAAACAGCAAAATATTTAACAAGTTCAGAATAGAAAATGCAGCAAAATGCTTAGAAAACTGAACAAAATACAGTAAAGAGATTAGAAAAGAAGGCTTAGTCTTGTGATGGTGATGTTGATGGGGAGGCTCGGCTCACTCCTTTCTTGATTGCCAAGTGCTTAACTCTTCCTTGACTGAAAGAGATTGTTGCTGGAGATACAATTGCAGCTTGAGCTACTTGACTTCCTGCCACTGGTAGATCTTCATGAGCATTTTTTCAAGAGAAGTAACTTTTATGCAAAGCTCTTTATTTTCAAAAGATGTGTTTTGTATGGTTGCATTTAAAACTTCTTTTTCAATATTAAGACAATTAATGGTCTCAAGAAGTTTACCATTTTCAGCACATAATTTTGAATTCTCATTTGACAAATCATTTATTTTTAATTTCATATCTTTATTTCTTTTTGAAGCCTTTTTTAACTCTTCATACATTTCTATAAGCAATTCACTAGGATCAACATCATCATCATAAAGATTAGAAATAGAAGGAGAAGAATGTACCTCATCATCAATAGCCATAAAACATATGTTGGCCTTTCCTTCACTTTCATCTTCGCTTTCTTGTTGATCCCACGTTCCAGCCAGTCTTTTTCCTTTCTTGGAAGATTTCTTTTTGTTCTTGCTGTCTCTTTCCCTTCCCAAAACTTTGGGATAATCAGCAACAAGATGCTCTGTACTCTTGCATTCAAAACATTGACCACTTTTCTTGGTTGGCTTTCTTCCCTTTTTGAGAAACTTTTTTTTGTAGAATCTCTTGAACTTCCTAACTGCCATAGCAATTTCCTCATCACCACTGTTACATTCTTCTTCTTCACTTGAAGATTTTTCTTGTTCACTCAAATGATTAGAAGCCTTAAGTACAACTCATTTTCTTCCCTTTTCTTCATCTTCTTTGTCATTTAATCTCTTCATCTTCATTTCATGTGTGAGCAGAGATCCAATGAGCTCTTCAAGTGGAAGAGTTTTTAAATCCTTGGATTTCTCAATAGCAAGTGTCTTCGGCTGCCAAGATTTTGGTAGAGCATCCAAAATCTTCTTGTTTTGTTCTCCCATAGTATAACTTTTACCATAAACTTTTAAGCCATTAAAAATATTAGTAAACCGTGTAAACATATCACTAATATTTTCACTTTGTTTCATGGTAAACAGCTCATAATCTCTAACAAGCATAGCAAGTTTAGATTCTTTAACTTGATATATGCCTTCATGAGTTATTTTGAGTAATCTCCACATATCATGAGCAGAGTCACAACCACTAACTCTATTATATTCAGTAACATCTAAAGCACAACTCAAGATGTTCATAGCTTGATAATTTAATGTCATTTTCTTTAAATCATGCTCATCAAATTCGTTAGTAGATTTTGGTTCTAAGTGTTAGGTTGTGGAGCCTGATTAATATTTAATTAGTTTTTTAGGTTGTACCTTTTATTCTCCGAATAGCTATTTTTATAGCATGTATTCTTGGTAACTGCATATACTCCTAAAATCATCGATATAAAACCTTACCGCCGTGGAGTTTACCTGCGGGCGTTACCACGTATTTTATTTTCTCCTCAGATTTCTCTCTCTCTTCTTCTTCGTTTATTATTTTCTTCATTAGAGATTGTATGGTGTGTTCTTGATCCTAACAACTGGTATCAGAGCAAGGAGAAATTCACCACGATCTGTTCAGATGGAGAGTACGAAGGTTGGAATCGAGAAGTTTGATGGATCCGATTTCGGTTTCTGGAAGATGCAGATTGAAGATTATCTGTACCAGAAAGATCTTCACGAACCCTTATCTGGGGTGAAGCCGGATTCCATGACCGAGGAGCAGTGGAAACTCAAAGATCGGCAAGCTCTAGGGTTGATCCGATTGACGCTGTCTAGAAACGTGGCTTTTAATATCGTCAAGGAGAAGTCAACGACAGATCTGTTGAAAGCGCTCGCGAATATGTACGAAAAACCGTCGGCTATGAACAAGGTATATTTGATGCGTAAATTGTTCAATTTACAGATGTCTGAAAGTGGATCTATTGCGAATCATATAAACGAATTCAATATGATCGTGAGTCAACTGAGTTCTGTGGATATTAATTTCGAAGATGAAATTAAAGCAATTATTTTGATGTCTTCTTTACCCGAGTCTTGGGATACTATTGTTGCTGCGATTAGTAGTTCCCGGGGGTCTGAGAAACTGAAGTTTGATGAAATCCGAGATGTTGTTCTCAGCGAAAGTATTCGCAAACGAGAAATTGGAGATTCATCGGGTAGTGCTCTCAGTGTTGACCGAAGGGGGAGAAGCAGATCAAAGGGCCAAATCAAACATGGCCGATCAAAATCACGGAACAGAGGAAAATTTCCAAACAAACCAAATGTAACGTGTTGGAACTGTGGAGAAAAAGGGAACTTTCGGACTGACTGTACAAAACCAAAGAAGAAGCAGAATTACAAATCTGGAGATGATAATGATTCTGTAAATTCAGCAGAAGATATTGGAGATGCTCTAATCCTTAGTGTGGACAGCCCGGTTGAATCCTGGATTTTGGATTCGGGTGCATCTTTTCATTCGTCTCCGAGCAAGGAATTGTTCCGAAATTTCAAGTCTGGAAATTTTGGAAAGGTGTATCTTGCTGATAATAAGAGCTTGGACATTGAAGGAAGAGGAGACGTCTGCATACAAACTCCAGCAGGAAATCAGTGGACATTGGAGGATGTCAGATATATTCCTGGTCTCAAGAAGAATCTGATCTCTGTTGGTCAGTTGGACAGCACAGGCTATGCAGCAGAGTTTGGGAAGAGTTCGTGGAAGATTGTGAAAGGTGCTATGGTAGTAGCGCGTGGCACAAAATCTGGAACCTTATACACCACTGCAGGGTGTATAAATATGGCTACTGTTGCTGAATGTGCTTCCAGTTCAAGTCTGTGGCATAACAGACTTGGACACATGAGTGCTAAAGGGATGAAGATGCTGGTTGCAAAGGGAGCTTTAGAGGGTCTGAAATCTGTTGATATGAGTTTCTGTGAGGGTTGTGTTATGGGAAAACAGAAAAGAGTTAGCTTCACGAAGGTCCCCAGAGAACCAAAGAAAGTACGGTTGGAAATGGTCCACACTGATGTTTGGGGACCATCTCCAGTTTCATCACTTGGTCGATCCAAGTTCTATGTCACCTTCATTGATGATTTCAGCAGGAAGGTATGGGTTTACTTCTTGAAACACAAGTCAGATGTGTTTGACACATTCAAGCAGTGGAAAGCTGAAGTTGAGAATCAGACCGGTTTGAAGATCAAATGCCTAAGGTCTGACAATGGAGGGGAGTACGACAAGTCAGAATTCAAAGCATTCTGTTTAGCTGAGGGAATCAGATTAATGAGGACAGTTCCTGGTAAGGCAAGGCAGAATGGAATTGCTGAGAGGATGAACAGAACATTGAATGAGCGTGCAAGGCACATGAGAATACATTCTGGATTGCCAAAGACATTTTGGGCAGATGCTGTGAGTACGGCTGCATACTTGATTAATAGAGGACCATCAGTTCCTCTAGGATTCAAGATTCCAGAAGAGGTATGGACAGGAAAAGAACTCAAGTACTCTCATTTGAGAACTTTTGGTTGCACTGCTTATGTTCATGTTGATCCGGAGAAAAGAGACAAGCTTGATGCTAAGGTTGTGAAGTGCTACTTCATAGGCTATGGTTCTGACATGTTTGGCTACAGGTTTTGGGATGACAAAAATAGAAAAATCTTGAGACACTGTGACGTGACCTTTGATGAAAATGTGTTGTATAAGGACAAAGAGAAAAATGATTCAGAGACTACAAAGCAAGTGGGAGTTGAGATTGAGTTACAAAAGAGTTTGTCCAGTGATACTGCAACGGAATCTCAAGAAACTCCGGAGATTGTTGCTGAACAACTTGAGGCGGAGCAAGTGACACCTGAGCCGGTGCTAAGGAGATCATCGAGGATTGTCAGACCACCAGATAGGTATTCACCTTCATTACATTATTTGTTACTAACTGACGAAGGAGAACCAGAGTCCTTTGATGAGGCCTTACAGGTGGAGGATTCAATCAAGTGGGAGCAAGCCATGGATGATGAGATGTACTCACTTGAAAAGAATAATACGTGGGTGTTGACTGAGTTACCTGCAGGGAAGAGAGCTTTGCTGAACAAGTGGGTGTTCAGAATCAAGGCTGAACCAGATGGCAAAAGGAGGTTCAAGGCTCGGTTAGTGGTTAAAGGATATTCACAAAGGGAAGGTTCTAGTATGAAGGAGATAAACAATCTGAAGGCAAGCTTGTCTTCTGTGTTTGAGATGAAGGATTTGGGTGCAGCGAAGCAGATTCTTGGGATGAGAATTTCTCGGAATAGATCTGCTGGTACATTAAATCTATCTCAGGAGCAGTACATTGAAAAGGTGTTGTCTAGATTCAGGATGAGTGATGCTAAACCCAGGACTACTCCATTGCCAAATCATCTCAAATTGTCAAAGGAGCAGTCGCCCAAGACAGTTGAGGAACGTAAGCACATGGCACTTATTCCATATGCTTCTGCAGTTGGGAGCTTGATGTATGCTATGATCTGCACTAGACCAGATATAGCACATGCAGTTGGAGTTGTTAGCAGGTACATGTCAAACCCGGGAAAAGAACATTGGGAAGCTGTGAAGTGGCTTCTGAGATATTTGAGAGGTACATCTAATACTTCACTCTGTTATGGAAATGACAAAGTGATTCTACAGGGTTTCGTGGATGTTGATCTTAGTGGGGATGTGGACTCGAGCAAGAGCACATCCGGGTATATTTATACTATCAATGGAACAGCAGTGAGCTGGATGTCTAGGCTTCAGAAGTGTGTTGCCCTTTCATCTACTGAGGCTGAGTATATGGCAATAGCTGAAGCTGGAAAGGAGATGATATGGCTGGCAGATTATCTGGAAGAGTTGGGTAAGAAGCAGCGCGAGAAGATTCTTTACACAGATAGTCAGAGCGCCATACAGTTGGTAAAGAACCCAGTCTATCATTCGAAAACAAAACACATAAGAAGACGGTATCATTTCACTCGCAGGATAGTGGAAGATGGTGATATGTGTTTGGAGAAGATAGAGGGTGCAAAGAATCCAGCAGACATGTTGACAAAATGTGTTGATGTTGGAAAACTGAGGTTGTGCAAAACCTTGGTTGGTCTTCTGTAGCTTCTACAGATGTTGCGGTACGGTGAAGATATTGATGATGTAGAGGAAATATTTTTTGAGAATGCATTTTCTTGGTGACTGGATCAATCTCCAAGTGGGAGAATTGTTAGGTTGTGGAGCCTGATTAATATTTAATTAGTTTTTTAGGTTGTACCTTTTATTCTCCGAATAGCTATTTTTATAGCATGTATTCTTGGTAACTGCATATACTCAAAAAATCATCAATATAAAACCTTACCGCCGTGGAGTTTACCTGCGGGCGTTACCACATATTTTATTTTCTCCTCAGATTTCTCTCTCTCTTCTTCTTCGTTTATTATTTTCTTCATTAGAGATTGTATGGTGTGTTCTTGATCCTAACACTAAGGTCATACCATCTGCTTTCATTTTCATAGGAACATAAGGACCTTTTTCAATAATATTCCACAAATCAAAATTGATAGAACAAATGTATATCTTAACTCTAGATTTTCAAAAAGTGTAATTTGTTCCATCAAACACAGGTGGTCTATTTGTGGAAGATCCTTCTTGATAAGGTAAGTTTGAGATATTAGCCACAAGATCTTTAACTTCTAGGTTGTAAAACCACATGTAAGCCCTAAGGGCAAATCATGTAATTTTGATTCATGACAAATATTGATGAGAACTAATATGTTTATATTGTGTGATAGGATTTGTGAAGAAAGAAGTTTGAAGTCTCATTGCCTTCAAAAGGAAGAGCAAAGAACAACCTCATTAAGCTATGAGTCTTTTGAGGTGTATTCAAAGCTAAACTCAAGGCATTGAAGACTTGAAGTGTAGAGTAGGTATGATGATAGGTAATATCTATGTGAACTTTACACTTGTATGTCTTGGAGTCTATTGAATGCATAAGAGAGCATAAAAGATTGGTTTCTTAAGTTTAAAAAGACTTTTGAATGAATCTCTAGAAAATATGGTTTTGTGTTCCAAAAGTTTTTAAGTAAACTTTAAATGATCAAATGAGTTTGATGATGATTTTCAAACTTATATTTGTCTATATAAGTTATCTATATATATCAAATGTATTTCAAATATTTGGAAGATTAGTTTCAAATGGTTTTACAAAGTTTGAACACAATTCCATTAAATTCGGTCGTTCGAAATTTGGTAGCAAAATTTGCTACTCGTTCTTCCGAAGAAATTCGGAAGAAGATTCGGACGCATGAAGAAAAATTCGGTCGTCCCGAAATTTTGGTCTTCAAGCATGGTTACTGTTCTTCCCGAGAAATTCAGAAAAAGATTCGGACGCAGCGGGAGAAGAATTTGGTCCTCCGAAAAAATTCGGACGCTGGGAATCGATCGTCCGAATTTCTGAAAAGTAGCTGATTAACTAGTCGTTTTATAGTCGTTTCAACTGATTTTCAAATTCTATAAAAGCTATAAATGTGCAATCTTTTACAAGGACTTACAATTTGAATATTCTAAGCTTTCAAAAGTCAATTACAAACATTTCTCAAGCTCTCTTACATCTTGTGCATTAAATTGATCAATCCAAAGACATCAAAGTGTGAAGGTGCAATTTTGTGTAAATTCTACCAACCAGATGGGTAACATCTACACACTCTTCTTTACTTAATCACTTGTATTGTTCTACTAGCTCTAGCAAGGTTATCTTGATAACATAAAACCCTTTAGATAAGGGTGATCCTTGAAGTTGTGATTCAAGGTTGTTTGAGATATAAAACCATAGGTTGGTGAGCCTTGTTTGTAAAAAATTACAAGTAGAGGTTGTACGTGTAAAACCAAAGTGTGGTGAACCTCTCCGCATGTCTGTGAACTTGAGCACATAGTAGAGTTATTGAAATCCTTAAGTGTATGCTTAAGGTAGTGGAGGTAGATCTTGAGGATCGAACCACTATAAATTGTTTGTGTTTATTTGTTTACATTTCTTATACTTGCTTTGTCATAAGCGTGGTTTATTCTCATTCACTTAATCTGCAATAGGTCTGCTCATCTATAAAGTTTTAATTTGTGAAAATTAGCCAAATACCTAATTCACCCCCCCTCTTAGGTATTTCAATTGGTATCAGAGCGGGAACTTCTTTGTGTGGCTTTACAACCTAGAAGACAAAGATCCTATGGCTAATATGTCAAATCTACCTTATCTAGAAGGATCTTCTACAAACAGACCTCCATTGTTTGATGGAACAAATTATACATTTTGGAAGTCTAGAGTTAAAATATATATTTGTTCTATTAACTTTGATTTATGGAACATAATTGAGAAAGGTCCCTATGTCCCAATGAAAATGAGAACAGATGGAGTAACTTCTGAACCCAAATCTACTGATGAATTTGATGAGCATGATTCAAGGAAAATGACTCTAAATTATCAAGCCATGAATATATTGAGCTGTGCTCTAGATGTTACTGAGTATAATAGAGTTAGTGGGTGTGATTACGCACATGATATGTGGAGATTACTTCAAATTACACATGAAGGTACTAATCAAGTTAAAGAATCTAAACTTGCTATGCTTGTTAGAGATTATGAATTGTTTACTATGAAACAAGGTGAAAATATTAGTGATATGTTTACTAGGTTTACTAACATTTTCAATGGCTTGAAAAGCTTATGGTAAAGGCTATACTATGGGAGAGCAAAACAGAAAGATCTTGGATGCTCTACCAAAATCTTGGCAGCCAAAGACACTAGCTATTGAGGAGTCCAAAGATCTAAAAACTCTTCCTCTTGAGGAACTCATTGGATCAGCTACTTACTCATGAAATGAAGATGAAGAGGTTGAATGATAAGGAAGATGAGGAAAAAGGGGAGAAAAGGAGTAGTGCTAAATGCCTCAAACAACTTGAGTGAACAAGAACAATCTTCAAGTGAAGAAGAAGGTGGAAACAGTGGAGAAGAAGAAATTGCAATGGCGGTGAAGAAGTTCAAGAGATTCTACAAAAAGGAATTTCTCAAGAAAGGAAGAAAACCAGTCAAGAAGAGTGGACAATCATCATCATATAAACCTCGGTGCTTTGAATGCAAAGAAAGTACTGAGCATCTTATTGTTGACTGTCCCGAGTGTTGGAAAGGGAAAGAGAAAGCAAAAACAGAAAGAAATCTGCCAAGAAAGGAAAAGGACTAGGCTGGAACATGGGATCAACAGGGAAAGTGAAGATGAAAGTGAAGGAAAGGCCAACTTATGCTTTATGGCCATTGATGATGAGGTACAATCTTCTCCTTCTATTTCAAATTTGTGTGATGATGATATTGATTCTAGTGATTTAATTCTAGAATTGTATGAAGAACTAAAAAAAGGCTTCAAGAAGAAATAAAGAAATAAAATCCAAAATTAGTGATCTTTCAAATGAAAATTCAAAATTATGTCTTGAAAATGATAGACTTCTTGAGACCTTAAATTCTCTTACTATTGAAAAGGAAGTTTTGAACACTACCATACAAGATGTGTCTTTTGAAAACAAAAAGCTGTGTTCAAAAATTATTTCTCTTGAATCAATGCTAAAAGATCATGAGGTTTTAAAAAGGAAAGTTAATGATCTTACTTTATGCATTGAGAAATTTACAAATGGAAGAAACAATTTAAATAAATTACTTGGGTATCAAAGATCCTCATTTGTAAAGCATGGTCTAGGTTTTACACATGATTGCCTTCATTCAAAACCAAAAGAGACATTTGTTAAAGAAGCTTCTCATTATAGATCTCATACCTGCTGTACATATTGTGGTAAGCATGGACATAAAGTGTTTAAATGCATTATAAAAAGAAAGATAGAAACTGGAGTAAAGACTATATGGAAAGTTAAAGGAACTGTCACTAACCCTCTTGGACCCAAGAAGATATGGGTACCAAAAATCACTCTTTCTAATTTGGTATAGGTACAATTTGCTTCAAGATCAAATGCCACAAAATGGTTTCTTGATAGTGGTTGTTCAAGACACATGACTGGAAATGCATCACTTGTTAGTGAGCTTCAAGCTACAAGTGAAGGCTTTGTCACTTTTTGGTGACAAGAAGAAAGGGAAAATACTTGGAATAGGTAACATTGGTAAAGGTTCATTCCCTCTTATCAAACAAGTTTTACTTATTGATGGTTTAAAAATATAATTTACTTAGCATTAGCCAATTATGTGATAATGGTTGCAAAGTAGAGTTTAAATGTGATACTTGTACTATTCTTGATAATGCAAGCAATAAAACTATCTTTGTAGCTAAAAGAGTAAGTAATGTATATGTGTTATATCTTGATGAGCTTATTACTAATGACATTAAATGTCTTGCAATACATGACAATGATGGATTTTTATGGCATAGAAGATTAGGACATGTGAGCATGGATTTATTGAACAAACTTTCTACTCAAGAACTAGTTAGAGGATTACCAAAAATGCATTTTGACAAAACTCGGATTTGTGATGCTTGTCAATATGGAAAACAATCAAAAACATCCTTCAAACCAAAGAAAATGGTGTCTACCTCAAAACCTCTTGAACTAGTTCACATGGACTTATTTGGACCTATGAGGACTACTAGTCTTGGTGGTAAAAGATATGCTTATGTGATTGCTGATGATTTTTCCAGATTTACATGGGTAATATTTTTATCACAAAAAGATGAAACATTTTATGAATTTTAAAAACTTTTTAAGAAGGTTCAAATTTCTCTTAATTGCAATCTAATATCTATTAGAAGTGATAATGGAAGAGAGTTTTGCAATCAAGATTTTACAAAATTTTGTGATGAGTATGGTATCACTCATAATTTTTCAGCAGCCAAAACACCTCAACAAAATGGAGTTGTTGAGAGGAAAAACAGAACATTACAAGAAATGGCTAGATCAATGCTTTGTGAAAACTCTTTACCTAAGTACTTTTGGGCTGAAAGTCTGTAAATACAGCATGCTATGTAATGAATAGAGTTTTACTAAGACCTTTTATAAGAAAAACACCTTTTGAACTTCTATTTGATAAAACTCCATCAATTGTTTATTTTAAAGTATTTGGTTGTAAATGCTTTATTTTAAATACTAGTGACAATCTTGGTAAGTTTGACAGAAATCGATGAAGGTATATTTCTAGGCTATTCATCTAATAAAAAAGGCTTATAGAGTCTATAATAAAAAGGACATTGTGTGTTGAAGAAACTATTCATGTCACTTTTGATGAATCTAATATTTATCTTCAAAGAAGAAATGAAGATGATACGAGGTTCATCAATGGTTGAAAATCAAACTCAACACCAAGTACCCACGTTGGAAGATCATGCTAAAGAAGAAGAAATAATGGAGCAAGAACATGATGGTCAATCAAGCAATAATCAAGAGCTTCCAAAGGATCTCACATATGCAAGAAGTCATCCTAAAGAGCAAATCATTGGTGATGTCTCTCAAGGAGTTAAAACAAGACGGTACTTTATTGATAATTTTGCACTTTTATCACATATTGAACCTAAAAATATTGATGATGCATTGTGTGATAATTTACGGATTATTGCTATGGAAGAAGAGTTAAATCGGTTTGAGAGAAATAAAGTTTGGAATCTTGTTCCTAGACCTCATGATCATTACATTATTGGTACAAAATGGATATTTAGAAATAAGTTAAATGAACTAGGAGAAGTAGTTAGAAATAAAGCTAGACTTGTTGCTCAAGGCTTCAATCAAGAAAGAAGGTATTGATTATGATGAAACTTTTTGCTCCAGATGGCAGATTAGAGTCTATCAGAATACTCTTGGCATTTGCTTGTTTTAAAGACTTTAAACTATTTCAAATGGATGTCAAAAGTGCTTTTCTAAATGGTTTTATTGAAGAAGAAGTTTATGTAGAACAACCTCCTGGATTTATTCATGAAAAATTTCCAAATCATGTTTTCAAATTATCTAAAGCTCTATATGGACTGAAACAAGCTCCAAGATCTTGGTATGAAAGATTAAGTGGTTTTCTTCTCTCAAAAGGTTTTACTAAAGGAAAAGTAGACACAACTCTTTTTATTAAAACATCTTCTAAAAGCTGATATTTTGCTTGTACAAATCTATGTTGATGATATCATTTTTGGTTCTACTAACACTTCTCTTTGTGAAGAGTTTGCTAAAACTATGCAAAATGAATTTGAGATGAGCATGATGGGAGAACTAAGTTTCTTCCTTGGACTACAAATTAAGCAAACCAAGGATGGAGTCTTCATCAATCAAGCAAAATATACTAAGGAGCTATTGAAAAGGTTTGGAATGGACCATGCAAAAGGAATTAGTACTCCAATGAGTTCATCAACTAAACTTGACAAAGATGAGAAAGGTAAAAGTATTGATGAAAAAATTATATAGAGGTATGATAGGAAGTTTACTCTATCTCACTGCTAGTAGACCAGATATTATGTTTGCTTTGTATGCTTGTGTGCTAGATTCCAATCTTGTCCTAAAGAATCTCATCTAATTTACAGTTAAGCGAATTTTTCGTTACTTGATTGATACTCATGATTATGGCCTTTGGTTTTGAAAACTTCATCTTTTGAACTTATTGGATATTCGATGCTGATTATCTTTGGATGTAAAGTTGAACGTAAAAGCACAAGTGGGCATTGTCAATTTCTTGGTAGTTGTCTTGTATCTTGGTTTAGTAAAAAAGCAAGCTTGTGTGTCTTTATCCACTGCGAAGTTTGAATACATAGCTGCAGGTAGTTGTTGTGCACAATTGTTATGGATGCAGCATACTTTACTTGATTATGGTCTTAAATTCAATTGTGTTCCCATATTATGTGATAATACTAGTGCCATTAACTTGAGCATAAATCTTATTCAACATTCTAGGACTAAGCATATAGAGATAAAACATCATTTTATTCGTGACCATGTGATTAAGAAAGATATATGCTTAGAATATATAAATACAAATGATCAAATTGCTGACATATTTACAAAGCCTTTGGGTTGAAGAAAGGTTTAATCACCTAAGAAGACTCTTAGGAATTTCAAGATTCAATGACTAATGTGTTTGTTGAAGTCATGATGAATGCGAGAAATTTTTGATTCAAAATCCGGATGCACTGCGAGAAGATTCGGTCGACCGAATTTTCCGAGTGTCAAGAAAGCGAGACTTTTGATCAAGAATTGGACGCGAGTCGAAAATTCGGTCGACCGAATTTTCGAACTGAAGAAACGAAACTTTCGCTCGAAAATTCGGACGCAGACACTGAAAAATCGGTCGACCGAATTTTACGGACGAGACTTTTTAAATAAAGCTGAAACAATCTCTTCAACATTACTACTTCCGAATTTCACATTCTTTTTAAAACATCTCACACCCATTCACATCCGAATCAAAATCCCTTCAAAATCCCACACTCTCATCCCGATTTTCCTTCATTTTTAAACGTCTAAGCCCTAATTTCATACAGAAAACAAATCCTTCTCAAGAGAAAACATCATGGTGAGAACAAAGATACCCAATGTTGAGAAAGGAAAAGGAAAGGCTAAGGAAGGAGATAGAGATCCAATCCTCAATCGACCAAGAAAGATTCGCATTCCTCAAGCACAAGGAGTTGACGAGGTTTATCTCTATCAAATCTACTCATGAATTTGATGAATGGAATAAGAATAGTAGAAAAAATCATTCACTGGATACAAGGTAGATATTGATAAGCTGTCAAATATGGATATTGTCCTATCTCATTTCAATGATATTGGTTGGAGTAGTTTGCTCTTCATTGATGAAGAATTTTATCCCACTTTGATATATGAATTCTATGCAAATCTGAAAGAGGATAGAATTGAGATGATAGGGGATAATGTGATACAATAGTATTCATCTAGAGTATCACAAATGGACATTGAATTCAATGAAGGATTGATAAATAGAATATGTGGAGTAGGAGATGAGGGAGCTAGATATTATTCAGCATCCATGCATTGCTATGATCGTGAACTATTCACACATGTTAGATTTGAAGATGCATTTACAAATGGAAGAGAGTTTAGGGCCATAAAGGAAAGGGAAATTAAGAATTTGGATGCTAGAGGTAGAGTTTTTACATCACATGGTGACCACAATGATTGTTCCTAATTTTGGACATAAGTCATCAGTTGGAAATATGCATATGGTAATCATGTTAGCCCTGCATGAAAATAGAAGGATGAATTTTGGGTATATAGCATTGAAACATATGATTGCAGCCAGAAAAACAGTAACCAAGGCATTCCCATTTGGAAGGTTATTAACCAGAATATTCAAGCATTTTAAGATCAAACTTCTGGAAGAGGGCAAACTTTTAAGAGTGGTGAAATTTATACAAATGAAACTCTTAAGAGAATGCAATTAGTTCATGATGAGGATAATGTATGGAGGACAAAAAGAAAAACTCCTCCGAAAAGGATAGAAAGAGAGAAAGCTATAGAGAGTGAAGAGGAAGAAGAAGAAGAGGATGAAGAGGAAACCCTTGCTAGGGAAATGAAAACAAAAAGAAAACATGACACCTCAAGTGAGGGGAGCAACCCCTCAACAAAAAGGAGATTATTTGAAGAAGAAGCTGGAGTTAAGTCTAGTAGTAAAGGAGTATCTAGAGGGGACACCATTATAGCCAAAACATTCCAAGAAGCCTTGAACAATCATGTCAAGGAAATGGAGAAAATGTATAAATTCTTTGAGTCATTTGCTCCAATGGTTCTTGAAAAAATTGGATGGATTGGAAAAGCAGAGTAAAACACATTGAAGATATCCTTATGAGAAATACTCAAAGTGGTGAAGGAACCTCTAAACCTCAAGATGGAAAGGAGGAGGAAAGAAAAAGAGAAGCGAGAGAAAGAAGATAATCAAGATAGCGAGTGATGAAGATGATAATAAGGGTGGAAATGAAGAGACTATAGCAGAAGAAGAAGAACAAGAACATGCTCTTGAAGATCCACCAGTGGCAGGGAGCCAAGTAGCTCAAGCTGCAATTGTATCTCCAACAACAATCTCTTTCAGTCAAGGAAGAGTCAAGCACTTGGCGATCAAGAAAGGAGTGAGCCGAGCCTCCCCATCAACCTCATCATCACAAGACTAAGCTTTCTCTTCTAATCTCTTTACTGTATTTTGTTCGATTTTCTAAGCATTTTGTTGCATTTTCTATTCTGAAATTGTTCAATATTTTTTTATGTAATAGTGAAGCTCAATGATGAAATCCTAGTGATGAGAGCTTCTTTTATATGCTAACTTGAACATCTCATTTTCATTGATCCCTTTAAATTTTTTTTATGATGACAAAAGGGGGAGAAAAATATGATGTAATATGATGCAATACATGTGAAACCTTAGTCATTATGTGAACTCGGTTCTTAATCAAATTTGGATGCAAGGTTTTAAGATTGGATGCATTTATATTTATGATCAAATTTTTTTTTCTGTTTATTCAAATTGGTTCCAATCTGTTTTACTCTACTCCATTATGTTTGAACAACAGTATGAAACCTTTATATCATTTCAAATCTTCAATTATATTGAATGCATTGCAGTTTGGACATGAGTTTAAAAAATTCGGATGCATGTGATTCAAAATTCGGACGCATGAGATTCAAAATTCGGATGCATGATATAAAAATTCGGATGCATCCATATTGTGTTGTCAAAATGTGCTCTTTTGTTATTCAAATTGATTCAAATGTGTTTTAATCTCTTCTAATATGTTTGAACAACCTTAGGAAAGCTTATTTACAAAATTTGTAGCTTTCACTTTACTTATTTTAAAGTTTGGACTTACTATGCACAAAATTCGGATGCATGATATCTCTAAGTCCAAATGTGTTGAAAAATGAGCACAATCTAAGGGGGAGCATTGATAAGCTTTTAACAACCTTAAAACCTCTCTTAGAAGTTTTCTAAATACTTAAATGCTATATCTTCTATCCTAATTGCTTTGGAAGGAAGGAGGCAAATGGAGGATGGTTGGGTCATAGGCTCATAATGAGCCTTTTGCATGTCAATGTGCTAAATTAGTTAATTTCTGTCATTGACATCCATACTTCTCTGTGCTAATCTGTTTAAATCCATCACATATTGCATCAAAGTTTGTCATCATCAAAAAGGGGGAGATTGTAAGCCCTAAGGGCAAATCATGTAATTTTGATTCATGACAAATATTGATGAGAACTAATATGTTTATATTGTGTGATAGGATTTGTGAAGAAAGAAGTTTGAAGTCTCATTGCCTTCAAAAGGAAGAGCAAAGAACAACCTCATTAAGCTATGAGTCTTTTTGAGGTGTATTCAAAAGCTAAACTCAAGGCATTGAAGACTTGA
The DNA here is from genome assembly GCA_030512225.1 of Rauvolfia tetraphylla. Classification (NCBI taxonomy): domain Eukaryota; kingdom Viridiplantae; phylum Streptophyta; class Magnoliopsida; order Gentianales; family Apocynaceae; genus Rauvolfia; species Rauvolfia tetraphylla. The sequence continues at coordinate 1,384,408 of JAJQKT010000052.1, forward strand.
AGTGTAGAGTAGGTATGATGATAGGTAATATCTATGTGAACTTTACACTTGTATGTCTTGGAGTCTATTGAATGCATAAGAGAGCATAAAAGATTGGTTTCTTAAGTTTAAAAAGACTTTTGAATGAATCTCTAGAAAATATGGTTTTGTGTTCCAAAAGTTTTTAAGTAAACTTTAAATGATCAAATGAGTTTGATGATGATTTTCAAACTTACATTTGTCTATATAAGTTATCTATATATATCAAATGTATTTCAAATATTTGGAAGATTAGTTTCAAATGGTTTTACAAAGTTTGAACACAATTCCATTAAATTCGGTCGTCCCGAATTTGGTAGCAAAAATTTACTCTTGTTCTTCCGAAGAAATTCGGAAGAAGATTCGGACGCATGAAGAAAAAATTCGGTCGTCCGAATTTTGGTCTTCAGCATGGTTACTTGTTCTTCGAGAGAAATTCGGAAGAAGATTCGGACGCAGCAGGGAAGAATTCGGTCGTCAGAAAAATTGGACGCATGAAGTCGGTCAGTCCGAATTTCCGAAAAGTAGCCGATTAACTAGCAGTTTTATAGTTGTTTCAACTGATTTTCAAATTCTATAAAAGCTATAAACGTGCAATCTTTTACAAGGACTTACAATTTGAATATTCTAAGCTTTCAAAAGTCAATTACAAACATTTCTCAAGCTCTCTTACATCTTGTGCATTAAATTGATCAATCCAAAGACATCAAAGTGTGAAGGTGCAATTTTGTGTAAATTCTACCAACCAGTGGTAACATCTACACACTCTTCTTTACTTAATCACTTGTATTGTTCTACTAGCTCTAGCAAGGTTATCTTGATAACATAAAACCCTTTAGATAAGGGTGATCCTTGAAGTTGTGATTCAAGGTTGTTTGAGATATAAAACCATAGGTTGGTGAGCCTTGTTTGAAAAAATTACAAGTAGAGGTTGTATGTGTAAAACCAAAGTGTTGTGAACCTCTCCTGTAATCTGTGAACTTGAGCACATAGTAGAGTTATTGAAATCCTTAAGTGTATGCTTAAGGTAGTGGAGGTAGATCTTGAGGATCGAACCACTATAAATTGTTTGTGTTTATTTGTTTACATTTCTTATACTGCTTTGTCATAAACTGTGGTTTATTCTCATTCACTTAATCTGCAATAGGTCTGCTCATCTATAAAGTTTTAATTTGTGAAAATTAGCCAAATACCTAATTCACCCCCCCTCTTAGGTATTTCACCACACAAAGAAGTTCCTGCTCTGATACCAATTGAAATACCTAGGGGGGGTGAATTAGCTATTTAGCTAATTTTCGCAAACAAAAACCTTTTATTAATCTAAGCAAAGAGCAAATTCTATATATCAAGTTAAATACAGTTGATAACAAAGCAATAAGGAATGTAAGAGCAAAGAACTCAAGCAATTTATAGTGGTTCGATCGTCAAGATCTACGTCCACTACCTTAAGCCAATGCTTAAGGATTTCAACCAATCTACTATATGCTCAAGGTCACAAATTACATGAGAGGCTCACCACACTATGGTTTTACACTCACAACCTCTTCTAGTAACTTTTACAAATAAGGCTCACCACACAATGGTTTTACATCTACAAACAACCTTGAATCACAACTTCAAGGATCACCCTTAACTAAAGGGTTTTATGTTATCAAGATAACCTTGCAAGAGCTAGTAGAAAAACACAATTTGATAAGAAGAAAAGAGTGTGTAGATGTTACCACTTGTTGGTAGATGTCTTACACAAAATTGCACATTCACACTTTGATGTCTGTGGATTGATCAATTGAATGCACAAGATACAAGAGAGCTTAAGAAATGTTTGCTAAAGACTTTGGAATGCTTAGAGTTCACTTAGATTCAAAACATACAAAATATTTCAAGTTTCTAGCTTTTATAGAATTTGAAAATCAGTTTTAACAGTTATAAAACGGCTAGTAACGGCTAGTTTCAGAAAATTCAGATGACCGAATTTTGCATCCGAATTTTTCAGACGTTGTTGTTACTCATTCTGGAAAAATTCGGACGATCGAATTTTTTTTTACTTCATCCGAATCTTCGTTCGAATTTCTCTGGAAAAACAGTAACTATGCTGAAGACAGAAAATTCGGACGACCGAAATTTTCTCCATGCGTCCGAATCTTCGTCAGAATTTCTCTAGAAAAACAGTAATGATTTTTGCTACAAAAACCGGACGACCGAATTTTTTGGAAGCATTTTCAAACTTTGTAAAATCATTTGAGATTTAACTTCATTAAGTTTGAAAACATCTTATATGTCTAGATAACTTATTTAGACATATATAAGCTTGAAAACCATAATAAAATTTCTTTGATCATGCAAACTTTATTCAAAATCTTTTAAGATACAAAACCACATTCATCAAAAAGTTCATTCCAAGTCATTTAAAATTAAGAAACTTATTTTATACTCTCTTATGCATTCAATAGACTCCAAGACATACAAGTGTAGAGTTTACATAGAGATTTACCTATTAGCATATATACTCTACACTTCAAGTCTTCAATGCCTTGAGTTCATCTTTGGATAACCTTCATAAGACTTCATGGCTTATTGAGGTTGTTCTTGCACTTTGGCTTGAAGGCAATGAGACTCCATACTTCTTAATTCACAAATCCTATCACACAATATATAAACATATTAGTCCTCATCAATATTTGTCATTAATCAAAACTACATGATTTGCCCTTAGGGCTAACAGTTTTCAAATGATATTAGAGTGTTAAGATTTCTAGGATATTGAAAAGTTTCAAAAAATCTAAAGTTTATAGCTTTCATAGATTTCAAAAATCGGTTTTAACAGTAATAAAACGGCTAGTAACGGCTAGTTTCTGAGGAGTTCGAACGATCGAACTTGTTCCTCTGCGTTCGAACTGTCGTCTGAACTTTACGGTTACATGTGGTCTGGAAAAATTCGAACGGCCGAATTTTTCTCAGTGCATCCGAACTTGCGTCTGAATTTCTCTGGAAGTATAGTAACCATTTTCAAAGTTTAGACGTCCGAACTTGCGTCCGAATTGTTCAAACTTTGTGAAATCATTTGAAAATCAAACTCATCAAGTTTGAAAATATTTTGTGTAAAGAGATAAGCCATTTAAACACTTTTAAACTCAAAAATCATTACCAAAACACTTTGATCATTCAAAATTTACTCAAAATCATTTAAGACTCAAAAACACACTTGTTAATGAAAAGTTCATTCAAAACCTTTTAAGATTCAAAATCAAGTTTTGTGCTCTCTTATACATTCAACAGATTCCAAGACAAACAAGTATAGAGTTTACAACGGATATACCTATTTAGCAAGTGTAAATCTACACTAGAGTCTTTAAGGCCTTCAATCCATAGGACATGGTCTACATTCTTGATCCTTGATCATACTTGAGTTGTCCTTAGTACTTTTAGCTTCAAGGCAATAAGAACTCCTTACTTCTTAATCCAACAATCCTATCACACAAATGACATAAAAATTAGTCCTCATCCATGTTTGTCATTAATCAAAACTAATCATAACCTTATGATTTGCCCTTAGGGCTAACAATCTCCCCGTTTTTGATGATGACAAACGTTGATGCAAAATGTGATGGATTTAAACAATATAGAACGAAGAAGTATTGATGTCAATGATAGATAATAACCAATTCAGCACATCGACATACAAAAGGTTCAATATGAGCCTATGGCCCAACCAACCTCCATTAACCTCCTTCCTTCTAACTAACAACTAGGATAGGATATGTAGCATTTAAGCATTAAGAAACGATTCTAAGAGAGGTTTTAAAGGTTGTAAAAGTTTAACAATGCTCCTCCTTAGTTTGTGCTTATTTTTCAGAAAATATTTGAACTAAGGACTCTTCGTTCTAACTGCAATAAATCTTACATAATGAATGTTTAAAATGAAATAAAGCTTTCCTAAGGTTGTTCAAATATAGTAGAAGAGATTAAAACATATTTGAATCAATTTGAACAACATAAGAGCACTTTTTGGTAATAAAATATGGATGCATCTGAAGTTCTGAAACATGCATCCGAATTTTTTGAATCATGCATCTGAATTTTAAGATTTCAAGTCCAAAGTGTAAAATATGTGAAATGAAAACTGCAATTTTTGAAAATAAGATTTTCTAAGAGTTTTCAAATATGATAGGAAGGATTGAGACAGTTTTCAAACAATTTGAACAACAGATAAACATTTTTGGCAAGAAAATTTTTATGCATCCGAACTTTTGGTCTGCATCAGAATTTCAGGTCTGAATTTTTTGCAACAAGTTTGAGAAAGATGATTTTGCATTTTCAAATGAATTGTAAAGATACTCAAATATGTATGTCCATAATGACACTCAGTTTAGCTTTGCAAAACCACAAAACTCATGCATTCAATTGTTTTTATGAAGTAATTCAAAATCATAGGTCAAGTCAAGAACCAAGAACAAGATTTCATTCTCAACTTAACTAAATTCCAAAATCTCAGAAAAACAACCAAAATCTCACAAATTATAACATATTCAATTTAAATTCCAAATGTAGTCAAATATTTTCATATAACTCACTCATTGTACAGCATATAGCACACACACATAGCACATTACAGATTTTATAGTCTATTACATCACATAGCACATCATTTTGCAGTCATCATTGCACATAGCACATCACACATCATTTTGCAGTCATCATTGCACATAGCACATCACACATCATTTTGCAGTCATCGTTCTTTCTCCCCCTTTTGTCATCACTCAAAGATGGGGTTAATGAAAATGAGACTAACAGTTTAGCACAATCAACTAGCCAAAGTATCATTAATAAAAGAAGCTCTCAACACTAAGGTTTCATCATTGAGGTTTATAAGCCAAACTATTACAGAAATTGCAGAAATTTAGGAAAAGCATAGAAATTTCATAAGCCAAGTCAGAAATTAAAACACATAAGTTATACTAAGTACAAATAAGTAATTAAAAATAGTAAAAAGATAAGGTTGAAGAGATACTTAGTTTTGTGATGTTAATGGAGAGGCCTTACTGAATCCTTTCTTGATTGCCAAATGCTTCACCCTTCCTTGGCTGAAGGAAATAGTTGATGGAGAGACGATTTCTGCTCTTTCAATTTGGCTTCCTCCTTCTTGTGGCTCTTCTTGTACAGCTTCATTTCCTTCTCCTTGTCTTGCCACAGACTCATTGTTGCCTCCTTGATCATCATCTCCCTTATCATTCCCATCATCACTATCATCATCCTCATCCTCTTCCTTATCTCCTTCATCATTCTTATCATCCTTATCTTGAGGCCTAGAAGGTCCTTCACCACTTTGTGTATTTCTCATCAAATTTTCCTCAATGTGCTTCACTCTATTTTCTAATCCATCCAATTTTCCAAGAACCATTGGAGCAAACGATTCAAAGAACTTGTACATTTTCTTCATTTCCTTGATATGATTATTCAAGACTTCTTGGAATGCCTTAGCCACTATGGTGTCACCTCTAGAATTCCTTCACCACTAGGATCTTCTCCAATATTTGGTTGAGATTGAGGAGTTGAGAAGTCTTCAAATAGTCTTCTTTTTTAGGGAGGTTGCTCCCCATCACTCGAAGTGTCATGTCTTCTTTTTGTTTTCATCTCTCTAGCAAGTGTTTCTTCCTCATCCGCTTCTTCCTCAACTTCCTCACTTTTTTCCACCTCTTCTCTTTTTGAAGGAGTTTCTCTGTTAGTTCTCCATATGCCATCCTCATCAAGAACTAATTGCATCATTTTAAGAGAGTCATTAATATATATCTCTCCACTCTTAAATGCTTGTCCTCTCACTGGAAGTTTAACTTGGGAATGTTTAAAATTCTTGTCAACAACCTCCCATATGGTAAAGCTTTGTTGACTGTTTTTCTTGCAGTAATCATGTGCTTTAAGGCCATAAATCCAAATTCAATCTTCTATGCTCATGCAAGGCCAACATAACCACCATATGTATGTTACCAACAGATGACTTATGTCCAAAATTGAGGATAATTATAGTAGTAATCATGTGATGCAATACTCTTCCTCTAGCATCAAATGCCTTAATTTTCCTTTCCCTAATAGACCTAAATTCTCTACTATTAGTTAAAGCCTCTTCAAATCTTTCATTTGTGAAGAGTTCATGTATATAATAATGCATTCCAGGTGAGTAATACTTTGTCCCACTATCATCTACTCCACAAATTCTATTGACCAATGCATCATTGAACTCAAAATCTACTTGGGATACTCTAGAAGAATACCATTGCACTGTATTATTTTCCCCCACATGTTCTATTCTTTCCTCTTTGAGATTTGCATAAAACTCATAAATGAGTTCAGGGTAAAATTCCTCATCAACTACTAACAAATACTCCAACCAATATCACCAAAAAGAGATAAAACTTTACCCATGTTGGAGAGATTTTCCAAGTTCACCTTGTATCTAGGAATGATTTTTCTGCTTTTCTTATTCCAATCTTCAAATTCAGAGGTTGCCTTGAGAGAGGTGAATCAGTTCACTCCATATGATGATTAAGGGACTCTAATTCTCCTTGGTTCATTCATAATCAGTCCACCGTCTCCTTCCTTTGCCTTCCCCTTTCCTTTTTCAACATTTGCTCTCTTAGTTCTCACCATTTTTGTTTGCAAGAGAGTGATTTGTAGGAAGTGTTTAGGGCTTAGAACTCAAAAATTCAATCTATTTGATGTGAAAGTTGTGAAATTTGAGAGAAATTTGTGTTTAGACGCAAGAGGGTTATGTGCGTTTTGAGAAAAGGAAGTTTGGAAGTTATAGATATGAAATATGAACGTTTGGATTCATTTAAATCACTGCAACCGCTTAGTTTGGATAACTGAATTTTCAGGTCTACGTCCGAACTTCTCTGTCCAAAATTTTCTGGAGAAAGCTTGGACGTCTGAATTTCTCTCAATGCATCCAAATTATGCGGTGTTTCTAACATACTTCAACACACACATTAGTAATTGAATTTTGAGATACCTAAAATCCTTTTTAGGTAATTAAACCTTTTCTCAGCCAAAGGCTTTGTAAATATATCAGCAATTTGATCGTTTGTATTCACATATTCCAAGCATATATCTCTTTTAGCCATAAAATGATGTTTAATCTCTATATGCTTAGTCCTAGAATGTTGAATGAGATTTATGCTTAAATTGATAGCACTGGTATTATCACATAGTATATGCACACAATTGAATTCTAGACCATAATCAAGTAGAGTGTGCTTCATCCATAACACTTGAGCACAACAACTACCGGCGGCAATATATTCAGCCTCAGCGGTAGATAAAGGCACACATGCTTGTTTTTTACTATACCAAGATACAAGACAACTACCAAGAAATTGACAATGATCACTAGTACTTTTACGCTCAACTTTACATCCGACAAAGTTAGCATCCAAATATCCAACAAGATCAAAAGATGATAATTTTGAAAACTAAAGACCATAATCATGTGTTTCAATTAAATAACGAAAGATGCGTTTAACAGAAATTAAATGAGACTCTTTAGGGCAAGATTGGAATCTAGCACATAAGCACACAACAAATATAATATCTGGTCTACTTGCTGTGAGATAGAGTAAACTTCCAATCATACCTCTATATGACTTTTCATCAACATTTTTACATTTTTTATCTGAAAGACCTAAGAAGAGGGGGGGTGAATTAGGTCTTTAGCTAATTTTCGTAAATTTTTCCTTTTACAATTCTAAGCAAGACCAGATTGTACGTGCTTTGTTAAATGAGAGAATAAGTCAATTAATAGCAAAGCAGTAAAGCAATGTAAGATCAATGAACACAAGCAATTTAGAGTGGTTCGATCTATTCAAGATCTACGTCTACTACCTTAAGCCTACACTTACGGATTTCAAACAATCTACTATATGCTCAAGTTCAACAATTACATAAGAGGCTCACCACACAATGATTTTACATTCACAACCTCTTTTAGTAATTTTACAAACAAGGTTCACCCTACCAAAAGGATTTTATATCTACAAACAACCATGAGTCAATGTCTCAAGGACCACCCTTATCCAAAGGATTTTATGTTATCAAGATAACCTTGCAAGAGCTAGTAGAAAAACACAATTTAATAAAGAGAGGAGAAAGTGTAAATGTTACCACTTGTTGGTAGATGATTACACAATGTTGCACCTTCACACTTTGTTGTCTTTGGAATCTTGAATGATTAAAATGTTTGCTAAAGGCTTTGGAATGTTTAGAGTTCTCAAAGATTCAAAACTTACAAAAAATCTGAAGTTTATAGCTTTTATAGAATTTGAAAATCAGTTTTAACAGCCATACAACGGCTAGTAACGACTAGTTTTAGAAAATTCGGACGATCGAATTTTTCTTGTGCGTCCGAACTTGCGTCCGAATTTCTCTGGAAAAACAGTAACCATTTTTTGCTATAAAAATCGGACGACCGAATTTTTTGGAAGCACAATAGCCATTTTAAAATTTGGTTTTCAAACTTTGTAAAATGATTTGAGATTTAACTTCAATAAGTTTGAAAATATTTTGTACGTATAGATAAGTTATTTAGACATATGTAAACTTAAGAACCATAATCAAAGCTCTTTGATCATGAAGAACCATAATCAAATTTCTTTGATCATGCAAAGTTTACTCAAAATCTTTTAAGATACAAAAACACATTTATTGACGCAAAGTTCATTCAAAGCCATTCAAGGTTAAGAAAAATAGTTTTATGCTCTCTTATGCATTCAATAGATTCCAAGACACACAAGTGTAGAGTTTGTGTAGAGATTTACTTATTTAGCATATATACCCTACACTTCAAGTCTTGAATGCTTTTTAATCATCTTTGAACAACCTTCTTCAAACTTCAATCACTTAGACTCATTGAGGTTATTTTTGCACTTTGGCTTGAAAGCAGCAAGACTTCATACTTCTTTAATCCACAAATCCTATCACACAACATACAAGCATATTAGTCCTTATCAATATTTGTCCTTAATCAAAAGTAATCATAACTACATGATTTGCCCTTAGGGCTAACATCATCTTTATCAAGTTTAGTTGATGAACTCATTGGAGTACCTATCCCTTTTGTTTGATCCATTCCAAATCTTTTCAATAGCTCCTTGGTATACTTTGCTTGATTTATGAAGACTCCATCCTTAGTTTGCTTGATTTGCAGCCCAAGAAAGAAATTTAGTTCTCCCATCATGCTCATTTCAAATTCATTTTGCATTGATTTGGCAAACGCTTTACAAAGATATATTAGTAGCACAAAACATAATGTCATCCACATAAATTTGCACAAGTAAAATATCATTATTACTAGAGGTTTTTATAAACAGTGTTGTGTCCACTTTTCCTTTACAAAATCCTTTTGAAAGAGGAAATCCACTTAGTCTTTCATACCAAGCTCTAGGAGCTTGTTTCAATCCATATAAAGCCTTAGTTAGCTTGAAAACATGATCAGGAAACTTTTCATGAATAAAACTGGGTGGTTGTTCCTCATAAAACTCTTCCTCAATAAAACCATTTAGAAATGCACTTTTGACATCCTTTTGAAATAGTTTAAAACCTTTAAAACAAGTAAAAACTAAAAGTATTCTTATGGAATCAAGTCTAGCTACCGGAGCAAAAGTTTCATTATAATCAATGCCTTCTTCTTGGTTGAATCCTTGAGCAACAAGCCTAGCCTTATTTTTAACAACTTCTTCTAATTCATTTAATTTATTTCTAAAGACCCATTTTGTACCAATAATGGAATGGTCATGAGGTCTTGGGACAAGAGTCCAAACTTTATTTCTTTCAAATTCATTTAGTTCCTCTTGCATAGCAATAATCCAAAAATCATCACACAAGGCATCATCAATGTTTTTAGGTTCAGTATGAGATAAAAGAGCGAAGTTGTTAATAAAGTACCGCCTTGTTTCAACTCTTGGGAAACATTACCAATGATTTGCTTCTGATGATGACCTCTTGTATATCTTAGATCCCTTGGAAGCTCTTGGTCATTGCTAGGTTGGCCATCTTGTTCTTGCTCTATTATTTCTTCTTCTTTGGAGAGTTCTTCCAAAGTAGGTGCTTGATGATGAGTTTGATTATCAATCATTGAGAAACCTACATCATCTTCATTTCTTCTTTCAAGATAAATGTTAGATTCATCAAAGGTCACATGGATAGTTTCTTCAACACATAACGTTCTTTTGTTATAAACTCTATAGGCCTTTTTATTTGATGAATGACCAAGAAATATACCTTCATCTGATTTTCTATCAAACTTTCCTAGATTGTCATGAGTATTTAAGATAAAACACTTACAGCCAAAAACCTTAATATAAACAATTGAAGGAGTTTTACCAAATAGGACTCCAAAAGGTGTTTTTCGTATGAAAGGTCTTAAGAGAAACTCTATTCATTACATAGCAAGCAGTATTTACAGATTCAGCCCAAAAATATTTTGGCAAAGAATTTTTACAGAGCATTGATCTAGCCATCTCTTGTAAGGTTCTATTTTTCCTTTCAACAACACCATATTCATCACAAAATTTTAGCAGCTGAAAAATTATGAGTAATACCATATTCATCACAAAATTTTGTAAAGTCTTGATTACAAAATTCTCTTCCATTGTCACTTCTAATAGAAATTAGTTTGTACTCAAGAGAGGTTTGGGCCTTTTTGAAAAGTTTTAAAATTCACGAAAAGCTTCATCCTTTTGAGCTAGAAAGATCACCCATGTAAATCTAGAGAAATCATCAACAATCACATAAGCATATCTTTTACCACAAAGACTAGTAGTCCTCATTGGTCCAAACAAGTCCATATGAACAAGTTCAAGAGGTTTTGAGGTAGAAACTATTTTTTTTGGTTTAAAAGATGTTTTTGATTGTTTTCCATATTGGCAAGCATCACAAAGACGAGTTTTATCAAAATGCATTTTAGGTAATCCTTTAACTAATTCTTGTGTGGAAAGTTTATTCAATAAATCCATGCTGACATGACCTAATCTTCTATGCCATAGACATCCATCATTATCATGAATGGCATGACATTTGATATCATTTGTAATAAGTTCATCAAGATATAGTACCTATGCATTTCCAGCTCTATTAGCAAAAAAAAATAGTTTTGCTACTTGCCCTATAAAAAATAGTACGTGTCACATTTAAATTCAACTTTACATCCATTATCACATAATTGACTAATGCTAAGTATATTATACTTCAAACCATCAATAAGTAATACTTGTTTAATGAGAGGGAAAGAACCTTTACCAATGTTACCGATTCCAAGTATTCTTCCCTTCTTCTTATCACCAAATGTGACAAAACCTTCACTTGTTGCTTGAAGTTCACTAACAAGTGAGGCATTTCATGTCATGTGTCAAGAAACCACTTAGTGGCACTTGATCTTGAAGCAAAATGAACCTACACTAAATTTTACAAAGTGACTTTTGGTACCCACATTTTTTGGGGTCCAAGGGGGTTAGTGAAAATTCCTTTGACTCTCCAAATAGTTTTAACACCATTTTCTATTTTTATTTTCACATAACATTTTGAAATTTTGTGTCCATGCCTACCACAATACGTACAACAAGTATGAGGCATTGAAATAGAACTTGCTTTAGCTAAGAAGTTTTTATATTTTGGAGCATTATTTTCATGAGTGTAACCAAGACCATTTTTTACATAAGAAGATCTTTGATAACCAAGTTATTTGTTTAAATTTTCTCTTCCATTTGTAAATTTTTCAATGCATAATGTAAGATCATCAACTTTATTTTTCAATATCTCATGATCACTAAGCATTTTTTCTAGGGAAATGATTTTTGTGCAAAGATCTTTATTTTCAAGAGATATGTTTTGTATAGTTACATTTAAAATTTCTTTTTCAATGTTTTGGCAATTAATAGACTCAAGAAGTTTTCCATTTTCAAAACATAACTTTGAATTCATTTAATAACTCATTAATTTTGTTTTTCATTTCCTTATTCCTTTTTGAAGCCTTTTTCAATTCTCCATACAATTCATCAAGTAAATCACTAGGATCAAAATCATCATCATAGTAAGTGGAAATAGAAGGAGTAGATAGTACCTCATCATCAATTGCCATAAAACATATGTTGGCTTTTCCTTCACTGTCATCTTCACTTTCTTGTTGATCCCAAGTGCCAGCCAGTCCCTTTCCCTTCTTGGTAGATTTCTTTTTGAGTTTGTTTCTCTTTTCCTTTCCAAGACTTTAGGACAATCGGCAACAAGATGTTCGGTGTTTTTGCATTCAAAGCATTGAGGTTTGAAAGATGATGACTGTCCACTTTTCTTGATTGGGCTTCTCCCTTTGTTGAGAAATTTCTTTTTATAGAATCTCTTGAATTTACTTACTGCAATAGCCATCTCCACTGTTTCTATCTTCTTCGCTTGATGACTTTTGTTGTTCACTAAGATGATTGGAAGTTTTGAGTACAACTCCCTTTCTTCCATTCTCTTCATCTTCAATATCATTCAATCTTTTGACCTTCATCTCATGGGTAAGCAGGGATCCAATGAGCTCTTCAAGTGGGAGAGTTTTCAGATCTTTTGATTCCTCAATAGCAAGTGTTTTTGGTTGCCAAGATTTTGGTAGAGCATCCAATATCTTTCTATTTTGCTCTCCAATTGTGTAGTTCTTCCCATAAGCTTTTAAACCATTGGAAATGTTAGTAAATCCTGTAAACATATCACTAATATTCTCACCTTGCTTCATGGTGAATAGCTCATAATCCCTTACTAGCATAGCAAGCTTTGACTCCTTTACTTGATTTGTTCCTTCGTGTGTTACTTGAAGGAATCTCCACATATCATGGGCAGTGTCACATCCACTAACTCTATTACATTCAGTTACATATAGTGCACAACTTAAAATGTTCATGGCTTGGTAGTTCAATGTCATTTTCTTTGAATCATTCTCATCAAACTCGTCTATAGGCTTTGGCTCTAAAGTTACTCCATCAGGTCTCATTTTCATTGGTATGTAAGGACCTTTCTCAACAATATTCCACAAATCAAAGTTAATAGAACAAATATATATCTTAACTCTAGATTTCCAAAATGTATAATTTGTTCCATCAAACAAAGGTGGTTTATTTGTGGAAGATCCTTCCAAATAAGATAAGTCTGAAATATTAGCCATAAGATCTTAACTTCTAGGTTGTAAAACTGCACAAAGAATCTGTTGGACTGATACCCATTGAAAGACCTAAGAGAGAGGGGGTGAATTAGGTCTTTAGCTAATTTTCGAAAACTGTCTCCTTTTTATAAATTGAGTTTGGTCAGATTATGATTACTTGTTTTAATGAGAGAATGATTAAATCAATGACAAAGCAATAAACAATTTAAGACCAATGAGCACAAGCAATTTATAATGGTTCGATCTCTTCAATATCTACGTCTACTACCTTGAGTCTACACTCAAGGATTTCAATCAATCTACTATATGCTCAAGTTCAATAATTACATAAGAGGCTCACCACACAATGGTTTTACACCAACAACCTCTTTAGTAGTTCTACACACATGATTCACCCTACCAAAGGATTTTATATCTACAAACAACCTTGAATCAATATTTCAAGGATCACCCTTACCAAAAGGATTTTATGTTTACAAGAAAACCTTGTAATTAGCAAGTAGAAAACAAGATTAAATAGAGAATGGATAGATGTTACCACTTCTTGGTAGATGATTACACAATATAGCACCACTTCACTTTGTTGTCTTTGAAATCTTGAATGATCACTTGTAAGCACAAGACAAAAGAGAACTTTGATGTTTTCAAATGATATTAGAGTGTTAAGATTTCTAGGATATTCAAAGTTACAAAAATCTGAAGTTTATAGCTTTTATAGATTTTAAAAGTCTATTTTAACAGTCATAAAACGGCTAGTAATTGCTAGTTTCTGAGGAGTTCGGACGACCAAACTTGTTCCTCTGCATCCGAACTGTCGTCCAAACTTTACTGTTATATGTTGTTTGGGAAAATTCGGACGACCGAATATTTCCCAGTGCATCCGAACTTGCGTTTGAATTTCTCTATAAGAGCAGTAACCATGTTTACAGGAAAAATTCGGACGACCAAATTTTAACCCTTGCATCCGAATTTCTCTGGAAGTACAGTAGCCATTTTCAAAGTTTGGACGTCTGAACTTGCGTCTGAACTGTTCAAACTTTGTGAAATCATTTGAAAATCAATCTCAATAAGTTTGAAAACATTTTGTATAAAGAGATAAGTCATTTAAACACTTTTAAACTAGAAAATCATTACCAAAATAGTTTGATCATTCAAAATTTACTCAAAATCATTTACTACTCAAAAACACACTTGTTAATCAAAAGTTCATTCAAAACCTTTTCTTGTAAACATAAAATCCTTTAGGTAAGGGTGATCCTTGAAATATTGATTCAAGGTTGTTTGTAGATATAAAATCCTTTTGGTAGGGTGAACCTTGTGTGTAGAATTACTAAAGAGGTTGTTGGTGTAAAACCATTGTGTGGTGAGCCTCTTATGTAATTATTGAACTTTAGCATATAGTAGATTGGTTGAAATCCTTGAGCGTAGACTCAACGTAGTGGATGTAGATCTTGAAGAGATCGAACCACTATAAATTGCTTGTGTTCATTGCTCTTAAATCGTTTATTATTTTATAATTGATTTAATCATTCTCTCATTGAAACAAGTAAATATAATCTGTCCAAACTCAATTTATAAAAAAAAGATAGTTTTCGAAAATTAACCAAAGACCTAATTCACCCCCCCCCCCACCTCTTAGGTCTTTCAATTGGTATCAGAGCAAGGGCTTCTTTGTGTGGTTTTACAACCTAGAAGTTAAGATCTTATGGCTAATATTTCAAACTTACATTATTTGGAAGGATCTTCCACAAATAAACCACCTTTGTTTGATGGAACAAATTATACATTTTGGAAATCTAGAGTTAAGATATATATTTGTTCTATTAACTTTGATTTTTGGAATATTGTCGAGAAAGGTCCTTACATACCAATGAAAATGAGACCTGATGGAGTAACTTTAGAGCCAAAGCCTATAGACGAGTTTGATGAGAATGATTCAAAGAAAATGACATTGAACTACCAAGCCATGAACATTTTAAGTTGTGCACTTCATGTAACTGAATGTAATCGAGTTAGTGGATGTGACACTGCCCATGATATGTGGAGATTACTTCAAGTAACACACGAAGGAACAAATCAAGTAAAGGAGTCAAAGCTTGCTATGCTAGTAAGGGATTATAAGATATTCACCATGAAGCAAGGTGAGAATATTAGTGATATGTTTACAAGATTTACTAACATTTCCAATGGTTTAAAGGCTTATGGGAAGAACTACACAATTGGAGAGCAAAACAGAAAGATATTGGATGTTCTACCAAAATCTTGGCAACTGAAAACATTTGCTATTGAGGAATCAAAAGATCTGAAAACTCTCCCACTTGAAGAGCTTATTGGATTACTGCTTACACATGAGATGAAGGTCAAAAGATTAAATGATATTGAAGATGAAGAGAAGGGAAGAAAGGGAGTTGTACTTAAAACTTCCAATCATCTTAGTTGAAAGACCTGGGGGGGGGGGGTGAATTAGGTCTTTGACTAATTTAAGGATTTCAATCAATCTACTATATGCTCAAGTTCAATAATTACATAAGAGGCTCACCACACAATGGTTTTACATCAACAATCTCTTTAGTAATTCTACACACAATGGTTTTACATCAAAACTTATAAAAATTCTTGAGTTTATTGCTTTTATAGATTTCAAAAATCAGTTTTAACAGTCATAAAATGGCTAGTTTCTGAGGAGTTTGGACGACCGAATTTATTCCTCTGCGTCCTAACTGTCGTCCGAACTTTACAGTTTCATGTTGTCTAGGAAAATTCGGAAGACAGAATTTTCCCCAGTGCATCCGAACTTGCATCCGAATTTCTCTAAAAAAACAGTAACCATGCTTGCAGGAAAAATTCGGACAACCAAATTTTAACCCTTACATCCAAACTTGCTTCCGAATTTCTCTGGAAGTACGGTAGCCATTTTCAAAGTTTGGACGTCCGAACTATTCAAACTTTGTGAAATCATTTGAAAATCAAACTCAATAAGTTTGAAAACTTTTTGTATAAAGAGACAAGTCATTTAAACATTTTTAAACTCAAAAATCATTACCAAAACACTTTGATCATTCAAAATTTACTCAAAATCATTTACGACTCAAAAACACACTGGTTAATCAAAAGTTCATTCAAAACCTTTTAAGATTCAAAATCAAGTTTTGTGCTCTCTTATGCATTCAATAGATTCCAAGACAAACAAGTGTAGGGTTTACAAAAGATATACTATTAAGCACATGTAACCTACACTTCATGTCTTCAAAGCCTTCAATCATCTTGAACAAACTATTTAATCTTCAATTACTTTGACATATTGGAGTTGTTCTTGCATTTTGGCTTCGAGGCAATGAGACTTCATACTTCTTAATCCAATAATCCTATCACACAAATGACATAAATATTAGTCATCATCAATATTTGTCATTAATCAAAACTAATCATAGCTTATCATCAATATTTGTCATTAATCAAAACTAATCATAGCTTATCATCAATATTTGTCATTAATCAAAACTAATCATAGCTTCATGATTTGCCCTTAGGGCTAACAATCTCCCCCTTTTTGATGATGACAAACTTTGATGCAAAATGTGATGGATTTAAACAATGTAGAACAAAGAAGTATTGATGTCAATGATAGATAATAACCAATTTAGCACATTGACATTCAAAAGGCTCTATATGAGCCTATGGTCCAACCAACCTCCATTAGCCTCCTTCCTTCCAAAAATCAACTAGGATAGGATATATAGCATTTAAGCATTAAGAAAAGATTCTAGGAGAGGTTTTAAAGGTTGTAAAAGTTTAACAATGCTCCCCCTTAGATTGTGCTCATTATTTTGAAAATATTTGAACTAAGGACTCTTCGTCCAAACTGCAATAAATCCAACATAATAAATGTTTAAAGTGAAATAAAGCTTTCCTAGGGTTGCTCAAATATAGTAGAAGAGATTAAAATATATTTGAATCAATTTGAACAACAAAAGAGCACTTTTTGACAACAAAATATGGATGCATCCAAAATTCTGAATCATGCATCCGAATTTTTTAATCATGGATCCGAATTTTGAGATTTCAAGTCCAAACTATAAAATATGTGAGATGAAGCCTTTAATTTTTAAGAATAATCTTTTCTAGGATTGTTCAAATATGATAGGAATGATTGAGACAGATTTCAAACAATTTGAACATCAGATAAACATTTTTGGCAAGAAATTTTTTATGCATCCAAAATTTTGGTTTGCATCCGAATTTCAAGCCTGAATTTTTTTATGTCCACAATGGAATTCAGTTTAGCTTTCCAAAACCACAAAATTCATGCATTCAATTGTGAAAGACCTAAGAGGGGGCGGGTGAATTAGGTCTTTGGCTAATTATCAAAAATGTTTCTCTTTTTGCAAATCCTTTGTCTTAATAAAAAATCTTCTTTAAATTCACAAACTTCAAGTTTATATGTGATTTGATGGTTGAGACAAGATGATCAAACAATAAGACCACAACCAATCAATCAACAACTAAGAACAAATAATAATAATAACAAGTATGTAAACAAGTAAAGCTATAAGAAATAAACACACGATTTATAGTGGTTTGATATCTCCAAGATTTACATCCACTACCTTGAGTCCCACACTCAAGGATTATAACCAATTTACTAAATGCTCAATCCATGCAATTACACAAGAGGCTCACCCTTCAATGGGTTTTATTACAACAACCACTATTTAATCTAATAAATAAGGTTCACTCTTATCACAAAGAGTTTATGTCACTAGACAACCTAGACTAATCTAATCCAAGGCTCACCCACACACAGGGTTTTACACCACAATCTAGATTAATCTAGTCTATGGCTCACCCTCCACAAGGGTTTTAAGTCTCTTGACAACCTTGTATCAATCACAATAATAATGTAAAGATAGAGTTTGGATGTTACCAACACTTCCTAGTGGATGAACACAATAGCTAGCACCACTTTACTTCTTGCCTTTGGAATCTTGATTTTTAACCTTTGAGCACAAGGCAATTTGAGAGCTTTTCAAATAATTTTGATGTAAAGAAAGTTAGAGATTGAAGGATTTTTAAAGTTCAAAAGTTCTATAAGAAATTTAGAGTTTATGGCTTTTATAGATTTTAAAAATTGGTTATACCAGTCATGAAATGGCTAAAAACGGCTAGTTTCTGAGAAGTTCTGACGTCCGAATTTTTACCTCCTCAAATGCGAACTTGCGTCCGAATTTTTTCTAAAAAATACTGTTCACGGAAATAGTGTCACTGTTCACATTCGGACGGCTGAATTTTTACCTCTATGTCCAAACTTGCGTCTGAATTTCTCTGGAAAAATAGTCGGTGCTGTTCACTCAACAGAAAAAATTTGGACGATCGAATTTTCTTTTATGCGTCCGAATTTTGCATCTGAATTTTTCAAACTTTGTCAAAATATATTCAAATCAATTGAAACAAGTTGGAAGACATTCTAGCCTGAAAGATAAGTCATTAAAGGCCTTTTAAGTGCAAAAAACCATTGATGAAAACTTGATAATTAAGGTAAGTTCAAAACCATTGAAACTTTTCAAATCAAGTTTTGTGCTCTCAAATAGAACTTTTAGATTCCAAGACTTAAGAGTGTAGGGTTTACAAAGTTTACCTATTAAGCACATGTAACATACACTTCATGTCTTCAAAGCCCTCAATCATCTTGAACAAACTCTTCAATCTTCAATCACTTTGACATATTAGAGTTGTTCTTGCATTTTGGCTTCAAGGCAATGAGACTTCATACTTCTTAATCCAACAATCCTATCACACAAATGAGATAAAGATTAGTCCTCATCAATGTTTGTTATTAATCAAAACTAATCATAACCTCATGACTTGCCCTTAGGGCTAACAATCTCCCGCTTTTTGATGATGACAAACTTTGATGCAAAATGTGATAGATTTAAACAATGTAAAACAGAGAACTATTGATTTCAATGATAGAAAATAACCAATTTAGCATATTGACATTCAAAAGGTTCATATGGCCCAACTAACCACCATTTACCTCCTTCCTTCCAACAAACATCTGGGACAGGATAGATAGCATTTAAGCATTAAGAAAAGATTTTATGAGAGGTTTTAAAGGTTGTAAAAGTTTAACAATGCTCCCCCTTAGATTGTGCTCATTTTTTAAAAAATATTTGAACTAAGGACTCTTCGTCCAAACTGCAATAAATCCAACATAATAAATGTTTAAAGTGAAATAAAGCTTTCCTAGGGTTGCTCAAATATAGTAGAAGAGATTAAAATATATTTGAATCAATTTGAACAACAAAAGAGCACTTTTTGACAACAAAATATGGATGCATCCAAAATTCTGAATCATGCATCCGAATTTTTTAATCATGGATCCGAATTTTGAGATTTCAAGTCCAAACTATAAAATATGTGAGATGAAGCCTTTAATTTTTAAGAATAATCTTTTCTAGGATTGTTCAAATATGATAGGAATGATTGAGACAGATTTCAAACAATTTGAACAACAGATAAACATTTTTGGCAAGAAATTTTTTATGCATCCAAAATTTTGGTTTGCATCCGAATTTCAAGTCTGAATTTTTTTATGTCCACAATGGAATTCAGTTTAGCTTTCCAAAACCACAAAATTCATGCATTCAATTGTGAAAGACCTAAGAGGGGGCGGGTGAATTAGGTCTTTGGCTAATTATCAAAAATGTTTCTCTTTTTGCAAATCCTTTGTCTTAATAAAAAATCTTCTTTAAATTCACAAACTTCAAGTTTATATGTGATTTGATGGTTGAGACAAGATGATCAAACAATAAGACCACAACCAATCAATCAACAACTAAGAACAAATAATAATAATAACAAGTATGTAAACAAGTAAAGCTATAAGGAAATAAACACACGATTTATAGTGGTTTGATATCTCCAAGATTTACATCCACTACCTTGAGTCCACACTCAAGGATTATAACCAATTTACTAAATGCTCAATCCATGCAATTACACAAGAGGCTCACCCTTCAATGGGTTTTATTACAACAACCACTATTTAATCTAATAAATAAGGTTCACTCTTATCACAAAGAGTTTATGTCACTAGACAACCTAGACTAATCTAATCCAAGGCTCACCCACACACAGGGTTTTACACCACAATCTAGATTAATCTAGTCTATGGCTCACCCTCCACAAGGGTTTTAAGTCTCTTGACAACCTTGTATCAATCACAATAATAATGTAAAGATAGAGTTTGGATGTTACCAACACTTCCTAGTGGATGAACACAATAGCTAGCACCACTTTACTTCTTGCCTTTGGAATCTTGATTTTTAACCTTTGAGCACAAGGCAATTTGAGAGCTTTTCAAATAATTTTGATGTAAAGAAAGTTAGAGATTGAAGGATTTTTAAAGTTCAAAAGTTCTATAAGAAATTTAGAGTTTATGGCTTTTATAGATTTTAAAAATTGGTTATACCAGTCATGAAATGGCTAAAAACGGCTAGTTTCTGAGAAGTTCTGACGTCCGAATTTTTACCTCCGCGTCTGAACTTGCGTCCGAATTTTTTCTAAAAAATACTGTTCACGGAAATAGTGTCACTGTTCACATTCGGACGGCTGAATTTTTACCTCTATGTCCAAACTTGCGTCTGAATTTCTCTGGAAAAATAGTCGGTGCTGTTCACTCAACAGAAAAAATTTGGACGATCGAATTTTCTTTTATGCGTCCGAATTTTGCATCTGAATTTTTCAAACTTTGTCAAAATATATTCAAATCAATTGAAACAAGTTGGAAGACATTCTAGCCTGAAAGATAAGTCATTAAAGGCCTTTTAAGTGCAAAAAACCATTGATGAAAACTTGATAATTAAGGTAAGTTCAAAACCATTGAAACTTTTCAAATCAAGTTTTGTGCTCTCAAATAGAACTTTTAGATTCCAAGACTTAAGAGTGTAGGGTTTACAAAGTTTACCTATTAAGCACATGTAACATACACTTCATGTCTTCAAAGCCCTCAATCATCTTGAACAAACTCTTCAATCTTCAATCACTTTGACATATTAGAGTTGTTCTTGCATTTTGGCTTCAAGGCAATGAGACTTCATACTTCTTAATCCAACAATCCTATCACACAAATGAGATAAAGATTAGTCCTCATCAATGTTTGTTATTAATCAAAACTAATCATAACCTCATGACTTGCCCTTAGGGCTAACAATCTCCCGCTTTTTGATGATGACAAACTTTGATGCAAAATGTGATAGATTTAAACAATGTAAAACAGAGAACTATTGATTTCAATGATAGAAAATAACCAATTTAGCATATTGACATTCAAAAGGTTCATATGGCCCAACTAACCACCATTTACCTCCTTCCTTCCAACAAACATCTGGGACAGGATAGATAGCATTTAAGCATTAAGAAAAGATTTTATGAGAGGTTTTAAAGGTTGTAAAAGTTTAACAATGCTCCCCCTTAGATTGTGCTCATTTTTTAAAAAATATTTGAACTAAGGACTCGTCCAAACTGCAATAAATCCTACATAATGAATGTTTAAAGTGAAATAAAGCTTTCCTAAGGTTGTTCAAATATAGTAGAAGAGATTAAAACATATTTCAATCAATTTGAACAACAAAAGAGCACTTTTTGACAACAAAATATGGATGCATCCGAATTTCTGAATCACGCATTTGAATTTTCGAATCATGCATCTAAATTTTGAGATTTCAAGTCCAAACTATAAAATATGTGAGATGAGGCTTTAATTTTTGAAAATAAGCTTTTCTAAGGTTGTTCAAATATGATGGGAAAGATTAAGACAGTTTTCAAATAATTTGAACAATAGAAAAAGCATTTTTGGCAAGAAAGTTTGGATGCGTCCGAACTTTTGGTCTGCATCCGAATTTCAAGTCCGAATTTTTGGTCATAAGTTTGAAATGATGATTTTGCATTTAAAAGAACTATAGAAGTACTAAAATATGTATAGTCACAATGGCACTTAATTTAGCTTTGCAAAATCATAAAAATCATACATTCAATTGTTTTCATGAAGTATCCTAAAATCATAGGTCAAGTCAGGAGCCAAGATCAAGATTTTAAAATCTCAACTTAACCATATTCAAAATCTCAGAAAACAACCAATTTCAATTGAAATCCCAAGTGCAGCCAAAATAAACAACTAACTGTGAAATATAACACAGTTTACACAAATTATAGCACATGAACAACTAACTGTAAAATATAACACAGTTTACACAAAATATAGCATATTTTGTAACATTTTGCACAGTTTACACAACATATAGCACATTTTGTCATCATTCTTTCTCCCCCTTTTGTCATCACTCAAAGGTGGGGTTAATGAAAATGAGACAGCATGTATCACATATAAGCAGTATATTGACCAACATTTGATTTTGTCATCACTCAAATCAAATAATTAACATTCTAACAACAATAAGCATCATGTAACAGTTTAACAACAATAAGCAATATGTAGTATCTCAACAACAACAAATCTACTTTTTCCTCCCCTTTTTAGCGGCAATTAAACTTGGGGTGAGAGTTCTTGGACAACAAAAGTGAAACAAAAGAAGCTCTTAACACAAGGATTTCACATATTAAGCTTCAAAACATTATAATGACTAGAAAGGCACAAGTAAATTTCAATGTTAAAGCATAACATGTGCATCAAGGCATAAACTAAAATAAGCAAAAAAATAGAGTTTAGGGATAGAAAGGCTTAGTCTTGGATGCGCTTCATGGTCTTCGCTTCCAAATCTGTTTGTTATGATGGCCATGTTTCCCTTGATCCCTATATGATGGGGTCTTTCATTTGCTGACTCTTTGCCAGTGTAGTTCGACTTTGGAAAGTTACCAATCTAGAGAATATTTGGATCTACTTCCTTTGAACCACATTTTTCTCCTCCCTTGGCTGAAGGAAATTGGTGATGGATTGTGATTTGACTTTGTTAAACTCCTTTCACCTCATTCTTCTTGCTTGTTCTCTTGGGCTTTACCTTTTTTTTCTTCATTCTCATGCTCTTCTTCTTCTTGGGTTGCTTCACTGCCTTTTCCTTCATCTTTGTCTTCTTCTTTAGCAACAAATTGATAGCTATCTCAATTTTCACTGTCATTATTATCATCCTTATTGCTGCCATCTCCACCCCTATTATCTTCTTGATCTTCTTCATTCCTTTACATGGTTGTTCAATGTCTCGTGAAACACCTTGGCAACTATGGCATCACCTCTAGTGAGATTATCACCTTCAACTTCTTTTCCTTCAATAGAGGGTACCTCTTCAAATAGTCTTCTTTTGTGGAAGGTTGCTCCCCCTCACTAGATAACTCATGCCTCATTTTGGTTTTCCTTTCTCCAGCAAGGATTTCCTCTTCATCCTCTTCTTCTTCTTCTTCATTTTCTTCTTCCTCAACCTCCTCACTTTCTTCAACCTCTTCTCTTTTTGAAGGAGTTTCTCTTTTTGTTCTCCATATACCATCTTCATCAAGAACTAATTACATCCTTCTAAGAGAGTCATTAGTATAGATTTCTCCACTCTTGAAAGCTTGTCCTCTTACAGGAAGTTTGACTTGGAAGTGTTTGCAAATTCTTGTTATTAGTCTCCCATATGGTAAGGCTTTGTTGGCTGTTTTTCTTGCACTAATCAAATGCTTCAATGCCATGAATCCAAAGTTTAGTCTTCTATGCAAGGCAAGCATAATCACCATATGCATAGTGGTAATCATGTGATGCAAAACCCTTCCTCTAGCATCAAAGGCTTTGATTTCTCTTTCCCTAATGGACCTAAATTGTCTATCATTTATGAAAGCCTCTTCAAATCTTTCATTTTTGAACAATTCATGAATAAAGCAATGTTGTCCCAATGAGTAATACCTTGCCTCTTTATCATCTACCCCACAAATTCTGTTCACTAAGGCATCATTAAACTCTAAATCCAGTTGATATATACTCTAGAGGAATACCATTGAACTACATTATTTTCCCTCATGTTCAATTCTCTATTCTTTAAGATTTGCATAAAACTCATATATAAGGGCAAAATAAAATTCTTCATCAACTACTAGTAAATTGTTCCAATCAATATCATCAAATAGATATAGAACATTTCCCATATTGGAGAGTTTATCCAAGTTTATTTTGTTTCAAGGAATAATTTTTCTGTTCTTCTTGCTCTATTATATTCTTTAGCACTATATATCCAAAATTCATTTTTCTTTTCTTATGCATGGCTAGCATAATTATAGCATATATATATTATCTATAGAAGATTTTTGCCCAAAGTATGCTATAATCAAGGTAGTAAGCATGTGATACAAAATTCTTTTACTAGCATAAAAAACTTTTATCTCTCTCTCCTTTATAATCTTGAGGCTGCCACCATTTGTACTGGCATTCTCAATCCTTTCATTTGAGTTAACTTACTTATAAAACAGTGTCCCCCGGAAGAATAATGCCTAAACCCAACATCCTCAACATCACAAATTCTATTGAAAAATGCATTATCAATCTCAAAAATCAACTTGTGATATTCTTGAAGAATACCACTGAATAGTTTTATTACCAATTTTCTCAACCCTTTTTTTTTTTTAAATATAAACTTCATAAACTAAGGAAGGTAATAGCATTCATCAAACACAAGCAAACTAGTCCAGCTCACATCATTTAAAAATGAGAGTATATTACCCATTTCGGATAGTTTGATGACATCCACCTTGTGGCTTGGATTTATCTTATGGTTCCTTTTTGTCCAATCATCCGATTCAATAGCAACCTCCACTGTTAAAAATCTATCCAGCTATGACATGCTTTGAGAAACATGAAGCTTCCTTAGTTCATTGATCACTGGTCCTCCTCTTTCTTTGGCTTTTCCCTTTCCTTTTCTCATGCTAGGCTTCTTTGTCCTCATCTGGAGCTACCACACTTTAATACACTCATTAGTTATTGAATTATTATTATTATTATTATTATTTTAAATCCCTAAGCTTCTTCAAAGATTGGTCAAACCTTTCTTCGGCTAATGGCTTAATAAAAATATCATTAATTTGTTCATTAATGCAAACATGCTTTAAACAAATATTACCCTTAGTAGAATGATCTCTAATGAGATAAAGTTTGATCTCTATATGCTTAGTCCTAGTTTGTTGAATAGTATGATGGTCAAATTTGTTGCATTAGTGTTATCACATAACATAGCCATACATTTGAAATACAGACATAATCACTTAGAGTATCAATAAGGTAATAGAGAATGTTTTTAACAACAATCAAATGAGACTCTTTAGGATAAGATGAAATGTAGCACACAAGCACATGACAAACATAATATTTGGTGTACTTGTGGTAAGATAAAGTAAACTAACAATCATACCTCTATATACCATCTCATTAATATTTTTACCTTTTTCTTATTTATCAAGTTTGATTGATGAACTCATTGAAGTGCTTATACCTTTTTCTTGATCCATTTCAAATCTTCTTCAAAAACTCTTTGGTATATTTGGATTGATTTATAGAAGTGTCATCCTTGGTTTGCTTGATTTGTAATCCAAGAAAGAAGTTGAGTTCTCCCATCATGCTCATTTCGAACTCGCTTTGCATCAACTTGGCAAATTTCTCACAAAGTAAAACATTAGTAGCATCAAATATGATATTATCAACATACATATTTGCACAAGTAAAAGATCATTGTTGCAAGAGGTTTTTATGAAAAGAGTAGTGTCAACCTTTCCTCTTGAAAATTCTTTTGAAAGAAGAAAACCACTCAATTTTTCATACCAAGCTCTAGGAGCTTGTTTTAAATCATACAAAGCTTTGGATAATTTGAAACATGGTTAGGAAACTTTTCATGATCAAAACCGGTTGATTGTTCCACATAAACCTCTTCCTCAATAGAACCATTTAGAAAAGCACTTTTGACATTTATTTGAAATAACTTAAAACTTTTAAAGCAAGTAAAAGTCAAAAGCATTCTTATGGACTTAAGTCTAGCATTCAAAGCAAAGGTTTCATCATAATCAATCCCCTCTTCTTCATGTAATCCTCGGGTGACAAATCTAGATTTATTTCTTACATCTTCCCCGGATTCATTGAGTTTATTTCTAAAAACCATTTAGTTCCAATAATGGAATGATCATGAGATTTAGGAATTCTCAAATTTTGTATCTTTCAAATTGACTTAATTTCTCTTGCATAGTAATAATCCAAAAATCATCACACAATACATCATTAATACTTTTAAGCTCATATGAGATAAAAAAAATAAAGTTATTGATAAAGTACCGCCTTATGTTTACTCCTTGGGAGATATCACCAATGATTTACTCCTTAGGGTGGCCTCATGGATATCTTAAGTTCTTTGGGAGCTCTTGGTCACCACTAGATTGGTCGTCTTGATTTTGTTCAATCATTTCTTCCTCATTGGTATGGTCCTCCAATGTTGGTGCTTGAAGATAGGTTTGATAGTTATTCATAGATGTACCTACATCATCTTCTTCTTTTCTTTCCAAGCAAATGTAAGATTCATCGAAACTAACATGAATGGTTTCCTCATCATATAAGGTTCTTTTCATTATAAACTCTATAGGCTTTTTGTTAGAAGAATAGTTAAGAGATATACCTATATCCGGCTTTCTATCAAATTTAGGTAAGCTATCACAAGTATTCAAGATAAGACATTTAAAAACAAACACTTTAAAATATGCAATTTGAGGAGTTCTACAAAAGAGAACTTCAAAAGATGTTTTTCTTCAAAATAATCTTAAAGAATTCTATTCATCATAGCATGCATTGTTTATGGCTTCGGCTCAAAACATATTTTTAAAGAAGAATTTTCTCAAAGCATAGATCCAACCAATTTTTGTAATGTGCAAATTTTTTTTTTAAACTTATGAAACACTTCATCTTTTTGAGCAAAGAAGAATGCTAAAGTGAATATTGAGAAATCATCAACTACTACTAAGGCATATTTCAAGTCATCAATACTAGAGTTCCTCATGAGTCCAAATCAATCCATATGAACATGCTCAAGATGTTTTGAGGTCTAAAAGCATTTTCATGGGTTTGAAAGATTCTTTTGTTTGTTTTCCATATTGACAAGTATCTCAAAGACAATTTTCTCAAAACACATTTTTAGCAATCCTCCAACTAAATCTTGAGAGGAAAGTTTGTTCAACAAATCCATGCTCACGTGACCAAATCTTCTATGCCATGAAAATCCATCATTATCATAAGCAACAAGACATTCAAGCTTATCAAGATAAAACACACATTCAAAAGTTTTGTAATTGATTGATCAAAATCACAAAATATCATTTTGTCATACAAGTTCGGGCGACCGAACTTGTGGTCTACATCCAAATTTCAAGTCCGAACATTTGGTAAAGTTTCATAAAGATTTTTTTGCAAAGCAAATGCATAGATATTCAATCATATCTATTTTAATCATTTTATCATGACATATAATCAATTTCAAGAACATATCAACCATGAATTCAATCTCATATCATCAATGTTACCTAATCAACTTCATAGAAGCAATTGACAAGTCATGGTTGGCAAATTTTCAAATCTTAACAAAAGGGATTCTCAACTGAAACTTCACATGTTGGCATTTAACTTCATATTCATTGTCACACGATTGACTAATGCTAAGCAAGTTATAGTTCAAATTAGTACTAAGCAACATTTGTTTAAAAGGAAGAGAGGAACCTTTACCAACATTGGTTACTCCAAGAATTCTTCCTTTCTTCTTGTCTCAAAAACAAATCCTTCATTGGTTGCTTTGACCTTGATTATGAATGAGGTATTTTCCGTTAATCTTTAAGCCAACATCATCAATATACCACTTAGTGGTGCTTGAGTTTTGAATTGAAGAGTACCTACAATAAAGGAGAGGAAGTATCCTTTGGTACCCATACTTTCTTGGTTTTGTGGGGGTTAGTAATAGTTCCCTTAACTCTCCAAATGGTTTTTACATCATTCTCTACTTTTCTTTTAACATAACATTTGGTGACTTTATGTCCATGTTTTCCACAATAAGTACAACAAGTATGATGCATGGAAGTGGAAGTAGCTCTAAGAAAGAAGTTGTTATATTTAGGCACATTGCTTACATAATTATAACCAAGACCATTTTTGACAAGAGGAGATCTTTGAGCTCCAAGAATTTTATCAAGATTGTCCCTTCCTTTTGTAAATTTTTCTATACATGATGTAAGGTCATCAAGATTCTTTTTCAAAGTCTCATGATCAACAAGCATTCTTTCAAGAGACAAAATCTTTTCACAAAGAATCTTATTTTCAAGGGACATGTTTTGTAAAGAGACATTTAAAACTTCTTTTTCAATATTCAAACAATCAATAGATTCAATAAGTCTTTTGTTTTCACAATAAAATTTTGAATTTTCATTCAATAACTCATTAATTTTGAATTTCATTTCCTTATTTCTTTTGAAGCCTTTTTTATTCTTCATACATTTCAACAAATAATTCACTGGGATCATCAATATCATCATCACAACAAGTAGAAGTAGAGGAAGTGGATTGTACCTCATCATTTATTGCCATAAAGCACATATTGGCTCTTTCCTCATGTGTTACTTGAAGAAGTCTCCACATATCATGAGTGGTTCCGCATTCACTCACTCGATTGTATTCATTCACGTCCAATGCACGACTCAAGATGTTCATTGCTTGGTAGTTTAAAGTTATCTTTCTTGAGTTGTTCTCATCAAGTTCCTCCATAGGCTTTAGTTCCCTTGTAATTCCATCAGTTTTTATTCTCATAGGCACATAGGGACCTTTCTCAATGATACTCCACAAATCAAAGTTAATAGAACAAATAAAAATTCTAATTCTAGATTTCCAAAATGTATAATTAGAACCATCAAACAAAAGAGATCTATTTGTAGAGGAACCTTCCATATAAGACAAGTTTGATAAACTAGCCATATAATCTTTACTTCTAGGTTGTTAGACCTTAAAAAGAAGACCTTGCTCTGATACCAAATGAAAGACCTAAGGGGGGGGGGGGTGAATTAGGTCTTGGGCTAATTATCAAAAACTTTTCTCCTTTTGCAAATCCTTTGCCTTAATAAAAGCTCTTCTTTAAATTCAGAAACTTGAAGTTTATGTGTGATTTGATGGTTGAGCAAGATGATCAAACAATAAGACCACAACCAATCAATCAACAACTAAGAACAACTAATAATAATAACAATTATGTAAACAAGTAAAGCTATAAGGAAATAAACACACAATTTATAGTGGTTTGATATCTCCAAGATTTACATCCACTACCTTGAGTCCACACTCAAGGATTTTAACCAATTTACTAAATGCTCAATCCAAGCAATTACACAAGAGGCTCACCCTTCAATGGGTTTTACCACAACAACCTCTATTTAATCTAATAAACAAGGTTCACTCTTATCACAAAGAGTTTTATGTCACTAGACAACCTAGACTAATCTAATCTAAGGCTCACCCACACACGGGGTTTTACACCACAATCTAGATTAATCTAGTATATGGCTCACCCTCCACAAGGGTTTTAAGTCTCTTGACAACCTTGTATCAATCACAACAATAATGTAAAGATAGAGTTTGGATGTTACCAATACTTCTTGGTGGATGAACACAATAGCTAGCACCACTTCACTTCTTGCCTTTGGAATCTTGAATTTTAACCTTTGAGCACAAGGCAATTTGAGAGCTTTTGAAATAATTTTGATGTAAAGAAAGTTAGATATTGAAGGATTTTTAAAGTTCAAAAGTTCTATAAGAAATCTGGAGTTTATGGCTTTCGGACGGCCGAATTTTCTTTTATGCGTCCGAATTTTGCATTCGAATTTTTCAAACTTTATCAAAACATATTCAAATCAATCCAAAAAAGTTGAAAAACATTCTAGCTTAAAAGATAAGTCATTAAAGGCCTTTTAAGTGCAAAAAACCATTGATGAAAGCTTGATAATTAATGTAAGTTCAAAACCATTGAAACTTTTCAAATCAAGTTTTGTGCTCTCAAATGCAACTTTTAGATTCCAAGACTTAAGAGTGTAGGGTTTATAAAGTTTACCTATTAAGCACATGTCACCTACACTTCATGTCTTCAAAGCCTTCAATCATCTTGAACAAACTCTTCAATCTTCAATCACTTTGACATATTTGAGTTGTTCTTGCATTTTGGCTTCAAGGCAATGAGACTTCATACTTCTTAATCCAACAATCCTATCACACAAATGACATAAAGATTAGTCCTCATCAATGTTTGTCATTAAGCAAAACTAATCATAACCTCATGATTTGCCCTTAGGGCTAACAAATTGTTTTCATGAAGTAATTCAAAATCATAGGTCAAGTCAAGAACCAAGATCAGGATTTCAACCTCAACTTAACCATATTCAAAAAACTCAGAAAACAACCAAAATCTCACATATGCATTTTAAACTCTATCTCACATATGCAATTTAAACTCTAAATGCAGTCAAATAGTTTCACATAACACACTCATTACACAGCATACATATAGCATATTACAGCACATAGCAGGTTGCACAGCATATATCACGTCATTTTGCAGTCTCATTCTTTCTTCCCCTTTTGTCATCACTCAAAGTTGGGGTTAATGACAATGAAACTAACAGTCTAGCACATATGACTAGGGTCAAAGTATCATTAGCTCTCAATACTAAGGTTTCATCATTGAGCTTCATAAATCACACTTTTACAGAAATTGCAGAAATTTAAAGCATAAAAAGTTCATAGGCCAAGTTGGAAATTTAAAACACATAAGTTCCAAGTACAAATAATTAATTTAAAAACAGTAATGAGATAGGCTTGAAAAGATGCTTAGTCTTGTGATGTTGATGGAGAGGCTTTGCTAAATCATTTTTTGATTGCCAAATGCTTCACTCTTCCTTGGCTGAAGGAGATGGTTGATGGTGAGACGATTTCTGCTCTTTCAATTTGACTTCCTCCTTCTTGTGGCTCTTCTTGTACAGGTTCCTTTTCTTCTTCTTGTCTTGCCACATACTCACTATTGCCTCCTTGATCATCATCCCCATTATCACTCCCATCATCACTGTCATCATATTCATCTTCTTTCTTATCTTCTTCATCCCTATTATCCTTATCATCCCTATCTTGATGCCTAGAGGGTCCTTCATCACTTTGTGTATTTCTCATCAAGTTTTCTTCAATGTGTTTCACTCTATTGTCTAATCCATCCAGTTTTCCAAGAACCATTGGAGCAAAGGATTCGAAAAACTTATACATTTTCTCCATTTCCTTGATATGATTTTTCAAGGCTTCTTGGAATGCCTTAGCCACTATGGTGTCACCTCTAGTAATTCCTTCACCACTATGATCTTCCCCAACATTTGGTTGAGATTGAGGAGTTGTGACCTCTTCAAATAGTCTTCTTTTTGAGGGCAGTTGCTCCCCCTCACTCGAAGTGTCATGTTTTCTTTTTGTTTTCATCTCTCTAGCAAGAGTTTCTTCCTCAACTTCCTCACTTTCTTCAATCTCTTCTTTTCTTGGGGGAGTTTCTCTTTTAGTTCTCCATATGCCATCTTCATCAAGAACTAGTTGCATTCTTTTAAGAGAGTCATTAGTATAAATCTCTCCACTCTTAAATGCTTGTCCTCTCACTGGAAATTTAACTTGAAAATGTTTAAAGATTCTTGTTAACATCCTCCCATATGGTAAAGCCTTCTTGACTGTTTTCCTTGCACTCATCATATGCTTTAAGGCCATATATCCAAAATTCAATCTTCTATGCTCATGCAAGGCTAATATAATTACCATATGCATGTTACCAATAGATGACTTATATCCAAAATTGGGGATAATCATAGTAGTAATCATGTGATGCAATACTCTTCCTCTAGCATCAAATGCCTTAATTTCCCTTTCTCTAATAAGCTTAAATTCTCTGCCATTTTAAAGGCCTCTTCAAATCTTTCACTTATGAAGAGTTCATGTATATAACAATGCATTCCAGGTGAGTAATACTCTGCCCCATTATCATATACTCCACAAATTCTATTGATCAATGCATCATTGAACTCAAAATCTACTTGAGATACTCTAGAAGAATACCATTGCACTACATTTTTTCCCCCCAACTGTTCCATTCTTTCATCTTTGAGATTTGCATAAAACTCATAAATAAGTGCAGGATAATATTCCTCATCAATTACCAACAAATTATTCCAACCAATCTCACCAAAAAAAGATAAAACATTACCCATGTTGGGGAGTTTCTCCAAGGGCACCTTGTATCTAGGAATAATTTTTCTACTTTTCTTGTTCCAATCATCAAATTCTGAGGTTGCCTTGAGAGTGGTGAATCTGTCCACTCCAGATGATGATTGAGGGACTCTAATTCTCACTGGTTCGTTCAGAATCAATCCACCATCTCCTTCATTTGCCTTCCCCTTTCCATTTTCAACACTTGCACTCTTAGTTCTCGCCATTTTAGATTACAAGATAGTGATTTGTATGAAGTGTTTAGGGCTTAGAACTCAAAAATTCAATCGGTTTGATGTGAGGATTGTGAAATTTCAGAGAAATTTGTGTTTGGATGCAAGAGGGTTAAGTGGGTTTTGAGAGAAAAAGAAGTTTGGAAGTTATAGATATGAAATATGACTGTTCAGATTCATTTAAATTGCTGCAACCGCTCAGTTTGGACGATCAAATTTTTAGGTCTACTTCCGAACCTGCGTCTAAACTTCTCTGTTTCTTCAGTTTCAAAAAATTCGAACGACTGAATTTTCTGTCATGCGTCTGAATCTTTCTGTCCAAAATTTTCTAGAAAAATTTTGAATGTCCGAATTTCTCTCAATGCATCCAAATTATGCTTCCGAATATTCCCTGTTTCTAACATACTTCAACACACATATTAGTAATTGAATTTTGAGATGCCTAAAAGCCTTCTTAGGTAGTTAAACCTTTCCTCAGCCAAAGGCTTTGTAAATATATCAGTAATTTGATCAGTTGTATTCACATGTTCCAAGCATATATCTCTTTTAGCTACATGATCACGAATAAAGTGATATTTAATCTCTATATGCTTAGTCCTAGAGTGTTGAATGGGATTTAAGCTTAAATTGATAGCACTGTTATTATCACATAATATAGGCACACAATTTAATTCTAGACCATAATCAAGTAGAGTGTGCTTCATCCATAGCACTTGAGCACAACAACTAGAGGCGGCGATATATTCAGCCTCAGTGGTAGATAAAGACACACATGTTTGTTTTTTACTATATCATGATACAAGAAAACTACCAAGAAATTGACAATGACCACTAGTACTTTTATGCTCAACTTTACATCCGGCAAAATCAGCATCCAAATATCCAACAAGATCAAAAGATGAAGATTTTGAAAACCAAAGGCCATAGTCATGTGTATCAATCTAATAACAAAAAATGTGTTTGATAGAAATTAGATGACATTCTTTAGGACAAGATTGGAATCTAGCACATAAGAACACAGCAAACATAATATCTGGTCTACTTGCTGTGAGATAGAGTAAACTTGCAATCATACCTCTATATGACTTTTCATCAACATTTCTACATTTTTCATCTTTATCAAGTTTAGTTGATGAACTCATTGGAATACCTATCCCTTTTGCTTGATCCATTCCAAATCCTTTCAATAGCTCCTTGGTATACTTTGCTTGATTTATGAAGACTCCATCCTTAGTTTGCTTGATTTGCAGCCTAAGAAAGAAATTTAGTTCTCCTATCATGCTCATTTCAAATTCATTTTGCACTGATTTGGCAAATTCTTCACAGAGAAATGTATTAGTAGCACCAAAAATAATGTCACCCACATAAATTTGCACAAGTAGAATATCGTTATTGCTAGAGGTTTTTATAAATAGTGTTGGGTCTACTTTTCCTTTTGAAAATCTTTTTGATAGAAGAAATCCACTTAGTCTTTCATACCAAGCTCTAGGAGCTTTTTTCAATCCATATAAAGCTTTTGTTAGCTTGAAAACATGATTAGGAAACTTTTCATGAATAAAACTGGGTGTTTGTTCCACATAAACCTCTTCCTCAATAAAACCATTTAGAAATGCACTTTTGACATCCATTTGAAATAGTTTAAAACCTTTAAAACAATCAAAAGCTAAAAGTATTCTTATGGATTCAAGTCTAGCTACCGGAGCAAAAGTTTCATCATAATCAATGCCTTCTTCTTTGGTTGAAACCTTGAGCAACAAGCCTAGCCTTATTTCTAACAACTTCTCCTAGTTCATTTAATTTATTCCTAAAGACCCATTTTGTACCAATAATGGAATGATCATGAGGTCTTGGGACAAGAGTCCAAACTTTATTTCTTTCAAATTGATTTATTTCCTCTTGCATAGCAATAATCCAAAAATCATCACACAATGCATCATCAATATTTTTAGGCTCAATATGAGACAAAAGAGCAAAGTTGTCAATAAAGTACCGTCTTGTTTTAACTCCTTGGGAGACATCACCAATGATTTGCTCCTTAGGATGACCTCTTGCATATCTTAGATCATTTGGAAGTTTTTGGTCATTGCTAGGTTGACCATCTTGTTCTTGCTCTATTATTTCTTCTTCTTTGGCATGTGAAATACCTAAGAGGAGGGGTGAAATAGGTATTTGGCAAAGCTGTTAAACAATGTAAGAGCAATGAGCACAAACAATTTATAGTGGTTCGATCTCTTCAAGATCTACGTCCACTACCTTAAGCCTACACTTAAGGATTTCAAACAATCTACTATATGCTCAAGTTCACAAATTACATAAGAGGCTCACCACACAATGGTTTTACACTCACAATCTCTTTAGCAATTCTATAAACAAGGTTCACCCTACCAAAGGATTTTATATCTACAAACAACCTTGAATCACAATTTCAAGGATCACCCTTATCTAAAGGATTTTATTTTATCAAGATAACCTTGCAATGAGCTAGTAGAAAACACAATTCAATAAAGAGAGGAGAATGTGTAGATGTTACCACTTATTGGTAGATGATTACACAATGTTTCACCTTCACACTGTGTTGTCTTTGGAATCTTGAATCATCAATTGAAAGCACAAGACAAAAGAGAGCTTAAAATATTTGCTAAAGGCTTTGGAATGTTTAGAGTTCACAAAGATTCAAAACATACAAAAGATATCAAGTTTATAGCTTTTATAGAATTTGAAAATCAGTTTTAACAGCTATAAAATGACTAGTAACGACTAGTTTTAGAAAATTTGGACGACCAAACTTTTCTTGTGCGTCCAAATTTATCGTCCGAATTTTTTTCGTGTGTACAAATCTTCGTCCAAATTTCTTTGGAAAAACAGTAACCATGCTGAAGACAATAATTCGGACGACCGAATTTTTTTTATGCGTCGGAATCTTCGTCCGAATTTCTCTAGAAAAACAGTAACCATTTTTTGATACAAAAATCGGATGACCGAATTTTTTGGAAAACCTTTCAAACTTTGTAAAATCATTTGAGATTTAACTTGAATAAGTTTGATAACATTTTGTATGTATGGATAAGTTATTTAGACATATATAAGCTTGAGAACCATAATCAAATTTCATTGATCATGCAAAGTTTACTCAAAATCTTTTAAGATACAAAAACACTTTCATCAAAAAGTTCATTCAAAGCCATTTAAGATTAAGAAAACTAATTTTATGCTCTCTTATGCATTCAATAGATTCCAAGACATACAAGTGTAGAGTTTACATAGAGATTTACCTATTTAGCATATATACCCTACACTTCAAGTCTTCAATGCCTTTAGATCATCTTTGAACAATCTTCTTCAAACTTCAATCACTTTGGCTTATTAAAGTTGTTCTTGCACTTTGGCTTGAAGGCAATGACACTTCATACTTCTTAGTTCACCAATCCTATCACACAATATATAAGCATATTAGTCCTCATCAATATTTGTCATTAATCAAAAACTACATGATTTGCCCTTAGGGCTAACAATCTCCCCCTTTTTGATGATGACAAACTTTGATGCAAAATGTGATGGATTTAAACAGTGTAGTACAAAGAAGTATTAATGTCAATGATAGATAATAACCAATTTAGCACATTGGCATTCAAAAGGCTCAATATGAGCCTATTACCCAACAAACCTCCATTAACCTCCTTCCTTCCACTAACTAGGATAGAAGATACAACATTTAAGCATTTAGAAAAGATTCTAAGAGAGGTTTTAAGGTTTTAAAAGTTTAACAATACTCCCCCTTTGATTGTGCTCATTTTTCAACACATTTGGGCTAGAGATACTATGCATCTGAATTTTAACATACCAAGTCCAAACTTTAAAATAAGATAAATAAGAGCTCCAAATTCTGTAAATAAGCTTTCCTAAGATTGTTCAAACATATTATGAGAGCATAAAACGTATTTGAATCAATTTGAACAACAAAAGAGCACATTTTGGTAACAAAATATGGATGCATCCGAATTTTTTTGTCCAAATTTTTGGCAATAAGTTTGAAAAGGTGATTTTGCATTCAAATGAAATGTTGAAGTACTCAAATATGTATGTCCACAATAGCATTCAGTTTTTGTTTAAAATCAAATGACAAGTCAAGAATCAACCACTTAATTGGATTTTAGAAAACAAGCAAGATTTTAAAGTTTCAGACTTTAAAGCACAAAATACAGTTATAGCATAATACATTTTTCAAATTATAGTCATCACATAATATATTTAGCAAATCACAGTAGCATAATGCATTTTGCACAGATAATACATTTTGCACAGTCATCATTTTTCTCCCCCTTTTGTCATCACTCAAAAGGGATCAATGAAAATGAGACTAACAATTTAGCACATATAATAGTTATAAAAAAAAGGAAGCTCTCATCACTGAGATTTCATCATTGAGCTTCACTATTACATAAAATACAGCAAAATACTTAACAAGTTCATAACACATAACACATAATAAAAAAAACATAATACAAATACGCAATTTAAAAAAAATAGTAAAAAGATAAGATGGAAGGAATGCTTAGTCTTGTGATGTTGATGGAGAGGCTTTGCTAAATCCTTTCTTGATTGCCAAATGCTTCACTCTTCCTTGGCTGAAGGATATGGTTGAAGGTGAGACGATGTCTGCTTTTTCAATTTGACTTCCTCCTTCTTGGGGCTCTTTATGAACTGGTTCACTTTCTTCTTCTTCTTCCCTTGCCACATTTTCTTCATTGCCTCCTTGATGATAATCCCCATCATCACTGTCATCATCTTCATCTACTTTCTTTCCTTCCTTATCTCCATCATCCTTGTAAGACCTAAGAGGGGGGGGGGGGTGAATTAGGTCTTTGGCTAATTTTCAGAAATCTTTTCCCTTTTTGCAAATCCTTTGCCTTAATAAAAGCTCTTCTTTAAATTCATAAACTTCAAGTTTATATGTGATTTGATGGTTCAGACAAGGTGATCAAACAATAAGACTACAACCAATCAATCAACAACTAAGAACTAATAATAATAATAATACAAGAATGTAAACAAGTAAAGCTATACGAAAATTGAACACACGATTTATAGTGGTTCGATCTCTCCAAGATCTACATCCACTACCTTGAGTCCACACTCAAGGATTTTAACCAATTCACTAAATGGTCAATCCAAACAATTGCACAAGAGGCTCACCCTTCAATGGGTTTTACCACAACAACCTCTATTCAATCTAATAAACAAGGTTCACTCTTGTCACTAAGAGTTTTGTGTCACTAGACAACTTGACCAATCTAATCCAAGGCTCACCCTCACCAATGGGTTTTACACAACAACCTTGATTAATCTAGTCTATGGCTCACCCTCCACAAGGGTTTTAAGTCTCTTGACAACCTTGTATCAATCACAACAAAAATATAAAGAGAGAATTTGAATGTTACCAACACTTCTTGGTGGATGAATACAATTGCTAGCACCATTTCACTTCTTGCCTTTGGAATCTTGAATTTCAACCTTTGAGCACAAGGCAATTTGAGAGCTTTTCAAATAATTTTGATGTAAAACAAGTTAGAGCTTGGAGGATTTTGAATGTTCAAAAGTTGTTTGAAAATTTTGGAGTTTGTGGCTTTTATAGATTTGAAAAATTGGCTTTAACAGTCATAAAACGGCTAGTAACGGCTAATTTCAGAAAATTCGAACGGCCGAATCTTTCGTCGAATTTTTTGCGACAAAAATCAGACGATCGAATTTTTTTCATGCTTTCGAATTTTCTTTCGAATTTCTCTGGAAGAACAGTGATCATGCTGAAGGCCAAAATTCGGACGACCGAATTTTTTTTCATGCGTCTGAATCTTCTTCCTAATTTCTCTGGAAGAATAGTAGCAAACTTTTGCTACAAAATTCAGACGACTGAATTTTTTGGAAGCATATTCAAACTTTGTAAAATCATTTGAGATTTAACTTCAATAAGTTTGAAAAACATTTGGTATGTATAGAAAACTTATTTAGACATATATAAGTTTGAAAAACCAAAATCAAATTCCTTTGATCATATAAAGTTTACTTAAAAACTTTTAGGACACAAAACCACATTCATCAAAAAATTCATTCAAAACCTTTTAAGATCATAAGACTCATTTTATGCTCTCTTATGCATTCAATAGATTCCAAGGCTTAAGAGTGTAGAGTTTACAAAGTTTACCTATTAAGCACATGTAACCTAAACTTCATGTCTTCAAAGCCTTCAATCATCCTGAACAAACTCTTCAATCTTCAATCACTTTGACATATTGGAGTTGTTCTTGCATTATGGCTTCAAAGCAATGAGACTTCATACTTCTTAGTTCACAAAACCTATCACACAACATACAAGTATATTAGCCCTCATCAATATTTGTCATTAATCAAAACTACATGATTTGCCCTTAGGGCTAACAATCTCCCCCTTTTTGATGATGACAAACTTTGATGCAAAATGTGATAGATTAAAACAATGTAGTACACAGAAGTATTAATGTCAATGATAGAAAATAACCAATTTAGCATATTGACATACAAAAGGCTCAATATGAGCCTATGACCCAACCAACCTCCATTTACCTCCTTCCTTCCAACAACTAGGATAGAAGATATAGCAGTTAAGCATTTAGAAAAAGGTCTAAGAGAGGTTTTAAGGTTGTAAAAGTTTAACAATGTTTCCCCTTAGATTGTGCTTATTTTTTAACAAATTTGAACTTGAGATACTATGCATCCAAATTCTGACATATCAAGTCCAAACAATAAAATAAGTGAAATGAAAGTTGCAATTTTTGAAAATAAGTTTTCCTAAGGTTGTTCAAACATATTAGAAGAGATTAAAACATATTTGAATCAATTTGAACAACAAAGGAGCACATTTTGGTATCAAAATATGGATGCATCCGAATTTCAGAACATGCATCCGAATTTTGAGATTTCAAGTCCAAACTGCAATAAATTCAATATAATGAATGTTTAAAGTGAAATAAAGCTTTACTAAGGTTGTTCAAACATAATGGAAGAGATTAAAACATATTTGAATCAATTTGAACAACAAAAGATCACTTTTTGGCAACAAATATGCATGCATCCGAATTTCTGAAACATGCATCCGAATTTCAAGTCCAAATTTTTTTGCAACAAGTTTGAAAATGTGATTTTGCATTTTCAAATGAAATGTTGAAATACTCAAATATGTATGTCCACAATGGCACTCAGTTTAGCTTTGCAAAATCACAAAATTCATGCATTCAATTATTTTCTTGAAGTAATTCAAAATCATAGGTCAAGTCAAGAACCAAGTTCAAGATTTCAATCTCAACTTAACCATATTCCAAAATCTAAGAAAACAACTAAAACCTCACATATTATAACACTTTCAATTTAAATTCTAAATGCAGCCAAATATTTTTACAGTACACATTCATTTTACATTTCGACCTATAGCACACATACGTAGCACATTTACATCAAGCGCATTGCATTACATAACACATTGTAGCCATCATTCTTTCTCCCCCTTGACATATTCTATTCATGCATGAGAAATTCCACCGTTATTTCACATTTTCACACATTTTGTCATCACATTTCTTCTCCCCCTTTTGTCATGAATTAAAGATGGGGTAAGAGTACTTTGACAACAAAAGTGAAACAAAAGAAGCTCTTATCACAAAGATTTCACATTCAATGTTAAAGCATAACATGTGCATCAAGGCATAAACTAAAATAAGCAACAAAATAGAGTTTAGGGATAGAAAGGCTTAGTCTTGGATGCACTTAATGGTCTTCACTTCCAAATTTGTTGTGATGGCCATGTTTCCTTGATCTCTATATGATGGGGTCCTTTATTTGCTGACTCCTTGCCCACGTAGTTCGGCTTTGGAAAGTTAGCGATCGAGAGGATCTTTGGATCTTCTTCCTTTGAACCACATTTTCCTCCTCTCTTGGCTGAAGGAAATTGGTGATGGATTTATGATTTGACTTTGTTAAACTCCCTTCACCTTCTTCTTCTTGCTTGTTCTCTTGGGCTTTACCTCTTTGTTCTTCGTTCCCACTCTCTTCTTCTTCTTGGGGTGCTTCACTGCATTCTCAGTCATCTTTGTCTTCTTCTTTAGCAACAAATTGATAGCCATCTCAATTTTCACTGTCATTACTATCATCCTTATTGCTGCCATCTCCTTCCATATTTTTTACTCTAGTTTCTAAATCATCAAATTTTCCAAGAATCATTAGAGCAAAGAACTCGAAGAATTTGTCCATCTTCTTCATTTCCTTTACATGGTTGTTCAATGTCTCTTGAAACACCTTGGCAACTATGGTATTACCTCTCGTGAGATTATCACCTTCAACTTATTTTCCTTCAATAGAAGATGCTCTTCAAATAGTCTTCTTTTTGTGGGGAGTTACTCCCCCTCACTTGGAGACTCATGCTTCTTTTTTTTTTTTTTTCCCCTTTCTCTAGCAAGGATTTCCTCTTCATCCTCTTCTTCTTCTTCATTTTCTTCTTCCTTCTCTTCATTATCACTAGCATCTCTTCTATCACCCCTTAGAGGAGTTTCTCTTCTAGTCCTTCATACATTATCATCATCAAGGGTCCAAGGAATTCTCTTTAGTGAGTTGTTGGTGTAGACTTCTTCACTTTTTTTTGGTAAACCACTAGAAGACAATTGCACTTAGAGATACTTGAAAATTCCTGTTAATAACCTTCCATACGGCAATGCCTTATGCTCGGTTCTTCTAGCTACCATTATATTCTTTAGCACTATATATCCAAAATTCATTTTTCTTTTCTTATGCATGGCTAGCATAATTACAACATACATATTATCAACATAAGATTTGTTCCCAAAGTATGCTATAATCAAGGTAGTAAGTATGTGATGCAAAACTCTTTCACTAGCATCAAAAAACTTTTATCTCTCTCTTCTTTCTAGTCTTGAGGCTTCTACCATTCTTAATTCTTTCATGTGAGTATAACTCACTTATAAAACAATGTCCCCCAGAAGAATAATGCCTAAACCCAACATCCTCAACATCACAAATTCTATTAAGCAATGCATTATTAATCTCCAAAATCAACTTGTGATATTCTTGAAGAAAACCACTGAATAGCTTTATTACCAATTTGCTCAAATTGTTTTTTAATATTTGCATAAACTTCATAAACTAAGGTAATAACATTCATCAAGAACAAGCATACTAGTCCAGCTCACATCATTTAAAAATGAGAGTATATTACCCATTTCGGATAGTTTGATGACATCCATTTTGTAGTTTGGATTTATCTTATGGTTTCTTTTTGTCCAATCATCAAATTCAGTAGCAGCCTCCACTGTGACAAATCTATCCATCCATGACAAGCTTTGAGGAACATGAACCTTCCTTGGTTCATTGATCACTGGTCCTCCTTCTCTTTATTTGGCTTTTCCCTTTCCTTTTCTCATGCCAGGCTTCTTTGTCCTCACCTGGAGCTACAACACTTGAATACACTCATTAGTTATTGAATTTTGAAATCCCTAAGCTTCTTCTAAGATTGGTCAAACCTTTCTTCGGCCAATGGCTTAGTAACGATATCATTAATTTGTTCATTAATGCAAACATGCTTTAAATAAGTATTACCCTTAGTAGAGTGATCTCTATATACTTTGACCTAGTTTGTTGAATAGTATGATGATCAAATTTATTACATTATTGTTATCACATAACATAGCCACACATTTGAAATATAGACCATAATCACTTAGAGTATCAATAAGGTAATAGAGAATGTGTTTAACAACAATCAAATAAAATTCTTTAGGACAAGATGAAATCTTGCACACAAGCACATGCCAAACATAATATTGGCTCTACTTACTGTCAAATATAGTTAACTACTCCTATGAAACCTTTTTTTTTTTATTTATTCTTGTCAAGCATAGTTGATAAACTTATAGAAGTGCTTATACCTTAACTTGATTCATGAAAGTGCCATGCTTGGTTTGCTTGATTTGTAGGCCAAGAAAGAAATTGAGTTTTTCTATCATGCTTATTTCAAATTTACTTTGCATCAACTTGGCAAACTCATCACAAAGTGAAGTATTAGAAGTACCAAAAATTGTTCCATATATTTGGACAAGTTATAGATCATTGTTACAAGAGGTTTTTATAAAAAAAAATAGTGTCAACCTTTTCTCTTGAAAATCCTTTTGAAAGAAAAAAACACTCAACTTTTCATACCAAGCTCTAGGAGCTTGTTTTAAATCATACAAAGCTTTGGATAATTTGAAAACATGGTTAGGAAAATTTTCATGATCAAAACCGGGTGATTGTTTCACATAAACCTTTTCCTCAATAGAACCATTTAGAAAAGCACTTTTGACATTCATTTGAAAGAGTTTGAAACTTTTAAAACATGCAAATGCCAAAAGTATTCTAATTGATTTAAATCTACTAACCGGAACTAAAGTCTCATTATAATCAATGCCCTCTTTTTGATTGAATCTTTGGGCGACAAGTCTAACCTTATTTCTAATAACTTCTCCGAATTCAATAAGTTTATTTCTAAAAACCATTTAGTTCCAATAACGGAATGATAATGAGATTTAGGAATATCCAAATTTAATATCTTTCAAATTTACTTAATTCCTCTTGCATAGCAATAATCCAAAAATCATCACACAATGCATCATCAATACTTTTAGGCTCATATGAGATACAAGAATAAAGTTATTGATAAAGTACCACCTTATGTTTACTCCT
This sequence comes from Rauvolfia tetraphylla, assembly GCA_030512225.1. Classification (NCBI taxonomy): domain Eukaryota; kingdom Viridiplantae; phylum Streptophyta; class Magnoliopsida; order Gentianales; family Apocynaceae; genus Rauvolfia; species Rauvolfia tetraphylla. Next base: position 1,427,861 of record JAJQKT010000052.1, read on the forward strand.
TGAGAGATATCACCAATGATTTGTTCCTTAGGGTGGCCTTTTTGGATATCCTAAGTTCTTTGGGAGCTCTTGGTCACCACTAGGTTGGTCATCTTGATTTTGTTCAATCATTTCCTCCTCATTGGTATGATCCCCCAAAGTTGGTGCTTGAAGATGGGTTTGATATTCATTCATAGATGTACCTACATCATCTTCATCTTTTCTTTCCAAGTAAATGTAAGATTCATCAAAACTAACATGAATGGTTTCCTTATCATGTAAGGTTCTTTTTGTTATAAACTCTATATGCCTTTTTGTTAGAAGAATAGCTAAGAGATATACCTATATTCGTCTTTCTACCAAATTGAAGTAAGTTATCACAAGTATTCATGATAAGACATTTATAACCAAACACTTTAAAATATGCAACTTGAGGAGTTATATAAAAAAGAACTTCAAAAGATGTTTTTCTTCAAAATGATCTTAAAAGAATTCTATTCATCATAGCATGTGTTGTTTATGGCTTCGGCTCAAAACATATTTTTGAAGAAGAATTTTCACAAAGTATAGATCTAACCAATTTTTGTAAAGTTCAAATTTTCCTTTTAATAACACCATTTTGTTGTGGGGTTTTAACAGTTGAAACAATTATATGAAATTCAATTTTCATTACAAATTTTGTAAAGACTTGGTTGTAAAATTCTCCAATTGTCACTTCTAATGGAAATCAATTTTGCACTCAAGAGAGGTTTGAATCTTTTTGAATAGTTTTACAAACTTATGAAACACTTCATCTTTTTGAGCAAAGAAGACTACTAAAGTAAATATTGAGAAATCATAAACTACTACTAAGGCATACTTCATGTCATCAATACTAGAGTTCCTCATGTCCAAATCAATCCATATGAACAACCTCAAGATGTTTTGAGGTATAAAAGCATTTCATGGGTTTGAAAAATTCTTTTGTTTATTTTCCATATTGACAAGTATCTCAAAGAAAATTTTCTCAAAACACATTTTAGCAATCCTCCAACTAAATCTTGATAGAAAAGTTTGTTCAATAAATCTATGTTCACGTGACCAAATCTTTATGCCAAGAAAATAATTATCATAAGTAGCAAGACATTCAAGCTTATCAAGATAAAGCACACATTGAAGCATTTTGTGAGTAATTGATCAAAATCACAAAATATCATTTTGTCATACAAGTTCGGGCTACCATACAAAATATGCATCAAACTTCAAATCCGAACATTTTGTGAAGTTTCATAAAGATGTTTCATGACATATAATCAATTTCAAGAAGTAATGAGGTGAAAATCATTTTCTTAGGTTTGAAAGAAAATTTTGTTTGTTTTTCATATTGGCGAGAATTACAAGGATGATTTTTCTTAAAACGAATTTTTGATAATCCTTTAACAAGTAAAAACAATATTCAACAAGTCCATGCTAACATGATCAAGTTTACTATGCCGTAAATAACCATCATTATCATGAGTGGAAAATCATCTAACTTTATAAGCAACAAGTTCATCAAGGCAAGGCACATAACCATTACAATACAATTTGCAACAAAAATAGTTCTACCATTGACAACATCAAGTATAGTGCAAGAATTACATTTAAATTCAACTTTTCAATCATTGTCACATGATTGACTAATGCTAAACAAGTTATAGTTCAAATCGGCACTAAGCAACTTTAGTTTAAAAAGAAGAGAGGAACCTTTACCAACATTGATTACTCCAAGAATTCTTTCTTTCTTCTTGTCTGAAAAACAAATCCTTCATTGGTTGCTTTGACCTTGTTTATGAATGAGGTATTTTCCATTATTCTTTAGGCCAACATCATCAATGTACCATTTAGTGATTCTTGAGTTTGAATTGAAGAGTACCTGCAATAAAGGAGAGGAAGTATCCTTTGGTACGCATACTTTCTTGGGTCCGTGGGGGTTAGTAATAGTTCCCTTAACTCTCCAAATGGTTTTTACACCATTCTCTACTTTTCTTTTAACATAACATTTGGTGACTTTATGTCCATGTTTTCCACAATAAGTACAAGAAGTATGATGGAAGGAAGTAGAAGTAGCTCTAACAAAAAAGTTATTATGTTTAGGCACATTATTGACATAATTGTAACCAAGACCATTTTTAGCAAGAGAAGATATTTGAGATCCAAGTAGTTTGTCAAGATTGTCTCTTCCATTTGTAAATTTTTCAACACATGATGTAAGATCATTAATTTTCTTTTTCAAAATTTCATGATCACTAAGCATTTTTTCAAGAGAAGAAACTTTTGTACAAAGAGATTTATTTTCAAGAGATATGTTTTGTAAAGAAACATTTAACACTTCTTTTTCAATATTTAAATAATCAATAGATTCAAGAAGTTTTTTGTTCTCACAAAATAATTTTGAATTTTCATTCAATAATTCATTAATTTTGAGTTTCATTTCCTTATTCTTTTTCGAAGCTTTTTTTAATTCTCCATACATCTCAACAAGTAATTCACCAGGATCATCAATATCATCATCATAAGAAGTAGAGGTAGATGAAGTAGGTTGTACCTCATCTTCTATTGCCATGAAGCACACATTTGCTCTTTCTTCCTCATAAGTGACTTGAAGTAGCTTCCACATTTCATGAGCGGAATCACATTCCATCACTCTATTGTATTCATTGACAACCAACGCACAACAAAGAATGTTCATTGCTTGGTAGTTTAATGTCATCTTCCTTGAATCGCTCTCATCATACTCCTCCATGGACTTCGGTTCCCTTGTAACTCCATCGGCTTTCAATCTCAATGGCACATAGGGACCTTTCTCAATAATATTCCACAATTCATAGTTAATAGAACAAATGTAAATCTCAATTCTAGACTTCCAAAAAATATAATTAGAACCATCAAACAATTGAGGTCTATTAGTGGAGGAACCTTCCGTATAAGGCAAATTTGATAAACTATCCATATAATCTTTACTTCTAGGTTGTTAGACCTTAAAAAGAAGACCTAGCTCTGATACCAATTGTAAGACCTAAGAGGGGGAGTGAATTAGGTCTTTGGCTAATTTTCAAAAATCTTTTCCCTTTTTGCAAATCCTTTGCCTTAATAAAAGCTCTTCTTTAAATTCATAAACTTCAAGTTTATATGTGATTTGATGGTTGAGACAAGGTGATCATACAATAAGACTACAACCAATCAATCAACAACTAAGAACTAATAATAATAATAATACAAGAATATAAACAAGTAAAGCTATACGAAAATTGAACACACAATTTATAGTGGTTCGATCTCTCCAAGATCTACGTCCACTACCTTGAGTCCACACTCAAGGATTTTAACCAATTCACTAAATGGTCAATCCAAACAATTGCACAAGAGGCTCACCCTTCAATTGGTTTTACCACAACAATCTCTATTTAATAAACAAGGTTCACTCTTATCACTAAGAGTTTTATGTCACTAGACAACCTAGACCAATCTAATCCAAGGCTCACCCTCACCAATGGGTTTTACACAACAACCTTGATTAATCTAGTCTATGGCTCACCCTCCACAAGGGTTTTAATTCTCTTGACAACCTTGTATCAATCACAACAAAAATGAAAAGAGAGAATTTGAATGTTACCAACACTTCTTGGTGGATGAATACAATTGCTAGCACCACTTCACTTCTTGTCTTTGGAATCTTGAATTTCAACCTTTGAGCACAAGGCAATTTGAGAGCTTTTCAAATAATTTTGATGTAAAACAAGTTAGAGCTTGGAGGATTTTGAATGTTCAAAAGTTGTTTTAAAAATCTGGAGTTTGTGGCTTTTATAGATTTGAAAAATTGGCTTTAAAAGTCATAAAATGGCTAGTAATGGCTAGTTTTAGAAAATTCGGACGACCGAATTTTTCGTCGAATTTTTTGCTACAAAAATTGGAAGACCGAATTTTTTCATGCGTCAGAATTTTCGTCCGAATTTCTCTGGAAGAACAGTGATCTTGCTGAAGGCCAAAATTCGGACGACCGAATTTTTCTTCATGCTTCCGAATCTTCTTCCGAATTTCTCTGGAAGAACAGTAGCTAACTTTTGCTACAAAATTCGGACGACCAAATTTTTTGGAAGCATATTCAAACTTTGTAAAATCATTTGATATTTAACTTCAATAAGTTTGAAAACATTTGGTATGTATAGAAAACTTATTTAGACATGTATAAGTTTGAAAAACCAAAATCAAATTCCTTTGATCATATAAAGTTTACTTAAAAACTTTTAGGACACAAAACCACTTTCATCAAAAAATTCATTCAAAACCTTTTAAGATCATAAGACTCATTTTATGCTCTCTTATGCATTCAATAGATTCCAAGGCGTAAGAGTGTAGGGTTTACAAAGTTTACCTATTAAGCACATGTAACCTACTGTTCATGTCTTCAAAGCCTTCAATCATCTTGAGCAAACTCTTCAATCTTCAATCACTTTGACATATTGGAGTTGTTCTTGCATTATGGCTTCAAAGCAATGAGACTTCATACTTCTTAGTTCACAAAACCTATCACACAACATACAAGCATATTAGTCCTCATCAATATTTGTCATTAATCAAAACTACATGATTTGCCCTTAGGGCTAACAATCCTTATCTCTATCTTGATGCCTAGAGGGTCCTTCACCACTTTGTGTATTCTTGATCAGAATTTCTTCAATATGCCTCACTCTCTGTCTAATCCATCTAGTTTTCCAAGAACCATTGGAGCAAAAGATTCAAAAAACTTATACATTTTCTCCATTTCCTTGATATGATTATTCAAGGCTTCTTGGAATGCTTTAGCTACTATGGTGTCACCCGTAGTTATTCCCTCACTTCTAGAATCAATTCCAATATTTGGTTGAGGGACTTCTTCAAATAATCTTCTTTTTGAGGGAGGTTGCTCCCCCTCACTTGAAGTATCATGTTTCCTTTTAGTTTTCATCTCTCTTGCAAGAGTTTCTTCTTCATCCTCTTCTTCCTCAGTTTCTTCACTTTCTTTAATCTCCTCTCTTCTTGGAGGGGTTTCTCTTTTAGTTCTCCATATGCCATCATCATAAGAACTAGCTGCATTCTCTTAAGAGTTTCATTAGTATAAATCTCCCTACTCTTAAATGCTTGTCCTCTTCCTGGAAGTTTAACCCAAAAATGCTTAAAAATCCTTGTCAACATCCTTTCAAATGGGAATGCCTTGGTTACAGTTTTCCTTAAAGTAATCATGTGCTTTAAAGCTATGTATCCAAAATTCAATCTCTTATGTTCATGCAAGGCTAACATGATTACCATGTGCATGTTACCAACAGATGATTTATGTCCAAAATTAGGAACAATCATAGTAGTAATCATGTGATGCAATACTCTACCTCTAGCATCTAAGCTCTTGATTTCCCTTTCTCTAATGGACCTAAATTCTCTGCCATTAGTGAATGCCTCTTCAAATCTTTCATTTGTGAAGAGTTCACGATTATAAAAATGCATAGAAGGTGAGTAATATCTTGTCCCACTATCACCTACTCCACAAATTCTGTTAATCAAGGCATCACTGAATTCAAAATCCACTTGGGATTCTCTAGATGAATTCCAATGAATCACATTATCCCCTACAAGCTCAGTTCTTTCTTCTTTTAGGTTTGCATAGAATTCATATATGAGTGTAGGATAGAATTCTTCATCAATGAATAACAGGCTACTCCAACCAATATCACTAAAACATGATAGAACAATATTCATACTTGATAGTTTATCAACATTCACCTTATACCCAGGGATAATTTTTCTGCTATTTTTGTTCCATTCATCAAATTTATGAGCAGCCTTGATTGAAACAAACTTGTCAATTCCAGACAAAGCTTGAGAAATTCGAACTCTTCTTGGTTGATTGATGATTTAGTCTCCATCTCCTTCCTTGGCTTTTCCTTTTCCCTTTTCAACATTTGGCTTCTTTGTCCTCACCATGATGTTGTTGCTTAAGAAAGAAAATTGATTTTTCGGATGTGTATAGGGTTTGGGATTCAAAAATGAAAGCAGTTCAAAGAGAAAATGATGAAATTTTAGAGAGATTATGATTCAGACGTGGATGGGTAAGGTTGGTTTTGAAATAGGAGAGAATTCGAAAGTTGAAGTGTTAAGAGAAACTGATTCGGCTTTTTTTAAAACGTTGCATCTGCAAAATTCAGACGACCGATTTTTCAGGTCTGCGTCCGAATTTTTGGTCAAAAGTCTCTGTTTCTTCAACTCAGAAAATTTGGTCGACCGAATTTTCTGTTATACGTCCGAATACTGCGTCCGAAAATTTCCTCTATATGATTTCTCATCAACATTTTTACCTTTTTCATCTTTATTAAGTTTGGTTGATGAGCTCATTGGAGTACCTATCCCTTTAGCTTGATCCATTCCAAATCTTTTCAAGAGCTCCTTGGTATACTTTGCTTGATTGATGAAGACTCCATCCTTGGTTTGCTTAATTTGCAGCCCAAGAAAGAAATTCAGTTCTCCCATCATGCTCATTTCAAATTCATTTTGCATAGATTTGGCAAAGTCTTCACAAAGAGATATGTTAGTAGCACCAAAAATAATATCATCAACATAAATTTGCACAAGTAAAATATCATTATTAGTAGATGTTTTTATAAAAAGAGTTGTGTCCACTTTTCTTTTTGCAAAACCTTTTGAAAGAAAAAATCTACTTAATCTTTCATACCAATCTCTTGGGGCTTGTTTCAATCCATATAGAGCTTTCGTTAACTTAAAGACATGATTTGGAAATTTTTCATGAATAAAACCAGGAGGTTGTTCTACATAAACCTCTTCGTCAATAAAACCATTTAGAAAAGCACTTTTGACATCCATTTGAAATAGTTTAAAACCTTTGAAACAAGCAAAATTCAAGAGTATTCTTATAGATTCCAATCTGGCTATTGGAGCAAAAGTTTCATCATAATCAATGCCTTCTTCTTGGTTGAAGCCTTGAGCAACAAGTCTAGCCTTCTTTCTAACAACTTCTCCTAATTCATTTAATTTGTTTCTAAAAACCTATTTTGTACCAATAATGGAATGATCATGAGGTCTTGGAACAATTGTCCAAACTTTGTTTCTTTCAAACTGATCTAACTCTTCTTCCATAGCAATGATCCAGAAATTATCACACAATGCATCATCAATATTTCAGGTTCAATGTGAGATAAAAGAGCAAAGTTATCAATAAAGTACCGCCTTGTTTTAACCCCTTGGGAGACATCACCAATGATTTGCTCCTTAGGATGGCCTCTTGCATATGTTAGATCCTTTGGAAACTCTTGATCATTGCTTGGTTGACCATCTTGTTCTTGCTCCATTATTTCTTCTTCCTTGGCATGTTCTTCCAATGTGGGTACTTGATGATGAGTTTGATTTTCAATCATTGAGGAACCTACATCATCTTTATTTCCTCTTTGAAGATAAATGTTAGATTCATCAAAAGTTACATGTATGGTTTCTTCAACACATTATGTTCTTTTGTTATAAACTCTATATGCCTTTTTATTTGATGAATAGCCAAGAAATACTCCTTCATCAGATTTTCTATCAAATTTTCCCAGATTATCACTGGTATTTAAAATAAAACATTTACAACCAAACGCTTTCAAATAAACAATTGAAGGAGTTCTATTAAATAGAAGTTCAAAAGGTGTTTTTCTTATAAAAGGTCTTAATAAAACTCTATTCATTACACAGCAAGCAGTATTTACAGCTTCAGCCCAAAAGTATTTTGGCAAGGAATTTTCACAAAGCATTGATCTAGCCATCTCTTGTAAAGTTCTATTTTTCCTTTCAACAACACCATTTTGTTGAGGTGTTTTAGCAGCTGAGAAATTGTGAGTAATACCATATTCATCACAAAATTTTGTAAACTCTTGATTGCAAAATTCTCTTCCATTGTCACTTCTAATAGAAATCAGTTTATATTCAAGGGATGTTTGAACCTTTTTGAAAAGTTTTGCAAATTCATGAAATGTTTCATCCTTTTGAGCTAAGAAGAGCACCCAAGTAAATCTTGAAAAATCATCTACAATCACATAAGCATATCTGTAATACCTAAGAGGGTGGTGAATTAGGTATTTGGCTAATTTTCACAAATTAAAACCTTTTATACATCTAAGCAAAGAACAGATTATATGAGTCAAGTTATAAGCAATTTATAGCACAGCAATGCAAGAAAGCAAGATCAAAGAACACAAGAAATTTAGAATGGTTCGATCCTCAAGATCTACGTCCACTACCTTAAGCCTACACTTAAGGATTTCAACCAATCTACTATATACTCAGTTTTACAAATTACAAGAGAGGCTCACCACACTATGGTTTTACACTCACAACCTCTTCTAGTAACTTTTACAAACAAGGCTCACCACACACAATGGTTTTATATCTCAAACAACCTTGAATCACAACTTCAAGGATCACCCTTATCTAAAGGGTTTTATGTTATCAAGATAACCTTGCAAGAGCTAGTAGAAAAATACAATTTAATAAAAAGATAAGAGTATGTAGATGTTACCACTCGTTGGTAGATTTTTATACAAACTTGCACCTCTACACTTTGATGTCTTTTGGATTGATCAATTGAATGCACAAGACATAAGAGAGCTTAAGAAATGTTTGTAAAAGGCTTTAGAATACTTAGAGTTTTCAAGAATTCAAAACCTACAAAAGATTACACGTTTATACCTTTTATAGAATTTGAAAATAAGTTTTAACAGTTATAAAACGGCTAGTTAATGGCTATTTTCAGAAAATTTGGACGATCGAATTCTGTATCCGAATTTTTTGGACGACCAAATTCTTCCTGCTGCATCCGAATCTTCGTCCAAATTTCTCTAGAAAAATAGTGACCATGCTGAAGGCCAAAATTCGGACGACCGAATTTTTCTTCATGCGTCAGAATCTTCTTCCAAATTTCTCTGGAAGAACAGTAGCAAACTTTTGCTACAAAATTCGGACAACCGAATTTTGTGGAAGCATATTCAAACTTTGTAAAATCATGTGAGATTTAACTTCAATAAGTTTGAAAAACATTTGGTATGTATAGAAAACTTATTTAGACATATATAAGTTTGAAAACCAAAAACAAATTCCTTTGATCATATAAAGTTTACTTAAAAACTTTTAGGACACAAAACCACATTCATCAAAAAATTCATTCAAAGCCTTTTAAGATCATAAGACTCATTTTATGCTCTCTTATGCATTCAATGATAACCAAGACATACAAGTGTAGAGTTTACATAGAGATTTACCTACTAAGTATATACACTCTACACTTCAAGTCTTCAATGCCTTTAGATCATCTAAGAACAACCTTCTTCAAACTTCAATCACTTTGCTTTACTGAAGTTGTTCTTGCACTTTGGCTTCAAAGCAATGAGACTTCATACTTCTTAGTTCACAAAACATATCACACAACATACAAGCATATTAGTCCTCATCAATATTTTTCATTAATCAAAACTACATGATTTGCCCTTAGGGCTAACAATATCTTTTACCACCAAGACTAGTGCTCCTCATTGGTCCAAATAAGTCCATGTGAACTAGTTCAATAGGTTTTGAAGTAGAGACCATTTTCTTTGGTTTAAAAGATGTTTTTGATTGTTTTCCGTATTGACAAGCATCACAAAGACGTGTTTTATCAAAATGCATTTTGGGTAATCCTCTAACTAGCTCTTGTGTAGAAAATTTATTCAATAAATCCATGCTTACATGTCCTAATCTTCTATGCCACAGAAATCCATCATTATCATGAATGGCAAGACATTTGATATCATTTGTGATCAGTTCATCAGGATATAACACATATACGTTTCTAACTCTTTTAGCAACAAAGATGGTTTTGCTACTTGCACTATCAAGAATAGTCCAAGTATCACATTTGAATTCTACTTTACATCCATTGTCACATAATTGACTAATGCTAAGTAAATTATAATTTAATCCATCAATGAGCAATACTTGTTTAATAAGAGGGAAGGAACCTTTACCAATGTTACCTATTCCAAGTATTTCTCCTTTCTTCTTATCACCAAATGTGACGAAACCTTCACTTGTTGCTTGAAGCTCACTAACAAGTGAGGCATTTCCTATCATATGTCTTGAACAGCCACTGTCAAGAAACCATTTTGTGGCACTTGATCTTGAAACAAAGTGAACCTACACCAAATTAGAAAGAGTGATTTTTGGTACCCATATTTTCTTGGGTCCAAGGGGGTTAGTGAAAGTTCCTTTGACTTTCCAAATGGTCTTAACACCATTTTCAATCTTTCTTTTTACAAAACATTTTGATACCTTGTTTCCATGCTTATCGCAGTAGGTACAACAAATATGAGGCCTAGAATTAAAAGTTTCTTTAGCAAAAGAGTTTTTATATTTTGGAGCATAGCTATCATGAGTATAACCAAGACCATGTTTTGCAAATGAAGTTCTTTGATAGCCAAGTAATTTATTTAAATTTTCTCTTCCATTTGTAAACTTTTCAATGCATGATATAAGATTCTTAACTTTCCTTTTTAAAATCTCATGATCATAAGCATCGTTTCAAGAGAAACAACTTTTATGCAAAGCTCTTTATTTTGAAAAGATATGTTTTGTATGGTTGCATTTAAAACTTCTTTTTCAATGTTTAGACAATTAATGGTCTCAAGAAGTTTCCCATTTTCAACACATAATTTTGAATTCTGATTTGATAAATCACTAATTTTGAATTTCATTTCTTTATTTCTTTTAGAAGCCTTTTTTAATTCTTCATATATTTCTACAAGTAATTCACTAGGATGAACATCATCATCATAGATATTAGAAATGGAAGGAGAAGATTGTACCTCATCATCAATTGCCATAAAGCATATGTTGGCCTTTTCTTCACTATCATTTTCACTTTCTTGTTGATCCCATGTTCCAGCCAGTCCTTTTCCTTTCTTGGAAGATTTCTTTTTGTTCTTGTTGTCTCTTTCCCTTTCCAAAACTTTGGGACAATCAGCAACAAGATGTTCTGTACTCTTGCATTCAAAACATTGAGGTTTGAAGGATGAAGACTGTCCACTCTTCTTGGTTGGCTTTCTTCCTTTCTTGAGAAACTCCTTCTTCTAGAATCTTTTGAATTTCCTAACAGCCATGACAATCTCCTCTTCTCCACTGTTTCCATTTTCTTCTTCACTTGATGATTTTTCTTGTTCACTCAAGTGATTTGAAGTTTTGAGCACAACTCATTTTCTTCCTTTTTCTTCATCTTCTATGTCATTTAATCTCTTCATCTTCATCTCATGCGTGAGGAGTGATCCAATGAGCTCTTCAAGTGGAGGAGTTTTCAAATCCTTTGATTCCTCAATTGCAAGTGTCTTTGGTTGCCAAGATTTTGGTAAAGCATCCAAGATTTTTCTGTTTTGCTCTCCAATTGTATAGTTCTTCCCATAAGCTTTCAGACCATTAAAAATGTTAGTAAATCTAGTAAACATATCACTAATATTCTCACCTTGCTTCATGGTAAATAGCTCATAGTTCCTAACTAACATAGCAAGCTTTGACTCTTTAACTTGGTTTGTACCTTCATGTGTTATTTGAAGTAATCTCCACATATCAAGAGCAGTATCACAACCACTAACTCTACTATATTCAGTTACATCTAATGCACAACTTAAGATGTTCATTGCCTGATAATTTAATGTCATTTTCTTTGAATCATGTTCATCAAATTCGTCAGTAGACTTTGGTTCTAAGGTTACTCAATCAGCTCTCATTTTCATATATAAGGACCTTTCTCAACAATATTCCATAAATCAAAATTGATAGAACAAATATATATCTTAACTCTAGATTTCAAAAAGGTAAAGTTTGTTCCATCAAACAAAGGTGGTCTATTTGTGGAAGACCTTTCTAGGTAAGGTAAGTTTGAATTATTAGCCATAAGATCTTTAACTTCTAGGTTGTAAAACCACACAAGAAGTCCTTGCTCTGATACCAATTGAAATACCTAACAGGGGGGTGAATTAGGTATTTGGCTAATTTTTACAAATAAAGTCCTTTTATAATTCTAAGCAAAAAACAGATTGTGTGAGCTTGGTTCAATAAGAGAATTAAATGATTAATAGCAAAGCTGTTAAACAATGTAAGAGCAATGACCACAAACAATTTATAGTGGTTCGATCTCTTCAAGATCTACGTCCACTACCTTAAGCCTACACTTAAAGATTTCAAACAATCTACTATATGCTCAAGTTCACAAATTACATAAGAGGCTCACCACACAATGGTTTTACACTCACAACGTCTTTTACAATTCTACAAACAAGGTTCACCCTACCAAAGGATTTTCTATCTACAAACAACCTTGAATCACAATTTCAAGGATCACTCATATCTAAAGGATTTTATGTTATCAAGATAACCTTGCAATGAGCTAGTAGAAAACACAATTCAATAAAGAGAGGAGAATGTGTAGATGTTACCACTTTTTGGTAGATGATTACACAATATTTCACCTTCACACTTTGTTGTCTTTGGAATCTTGAATCATCAATTGAAAGCACAAGACAAAAGAGAGCTTAAAATGTTTGCTAAAGGCTTTGGAATGTTTAGAGTTCACAAAGATTCAAAACTTACAAAAGATATCAAGTTTATAGTTTTTATAGAATTTGAAAATCAGTTTTAACAGCTATAAAACGGCTAGTAAAGGCTAGTTTCATAAAATTCGGACGACCGAATTTTTCTTGTGCGTCCGAATTTATCGGTCGAATTTTACTGTTGCATGTTTCTGGAATGACCGATTTTTTTCCTGCGTCCGAATCTTCGTCTGAATTTCTCTGGAAAAATAGTAACCATGCTGAAGACAAAAATTCGGACGATCGAATTTTTTTCATGCGTCCGAATCTTCGTCTGAATTTCTCTGAAAAAACAGTAACCATTTTTTGCTACAAAAATCAGACGACTGAATTTTTTGGAAACACTTTCAAACTTTGTAAAATCATTTGAGATTTAACTTTAATAAGTTTGACAACATTTTGTATGTATAGATAAGTTATTTAGACATATTGAAGTTGTTCTTGCACTTTGGCTTGAAGGCAATGAGACTTCATACTTCTTAGTTCACCAATCCTATCACACAATATATAAGCATATTAGTCCTCATCAATATTTGTCATTAATCAAAAACTACATGATTTGCCCTTAGGGCTAACAGCATGTTCTTCCAAAGTAGATGCTTGATGATGAATTTGATTATCAATCATTTAGGTCACATGTATAGTTTCTTCAACACATAATGTTCTTTTGTTATAAACTCTATAGGCCTTTTTATTTGATGAATAGCCAAGAAATACACCTTCATCCAATTTTCTATCAAACTTTCCCAGATTGTCATGAGTATTTAAGATAAAACACTTATATCTAAATTCCTTAAAAAAAACAATTGAAGGAGTTTTATCAAATAGGAGTTCAAAAGGTGTTTTTCGTATGAAAGGTCTTAAGAGAACTCTGTTCATTACATAGCAAGCAGCATTTGCAGCTTTAGCCAAAAAATATTTTGGCAAAGAATTTTCACACAACATTGATCTAGCCATCTCTTGTAAGTTTCTATTTTTCCTTTCAACAACACCATTTTGTTGGGGTGTTTTAGCAGCTGAAAAGTTATGAGTAATACCATATTCATCACAAAATTTTGTAAAATCTTAATTACAAAATTCCCTTCCATTATCACTTCTAATAGAAATTAGTTTATACTCAAGGGAGGTTTGGACCTTTTTGAAAATTTTTACAAATTCATGAAAAGTTTCATCCTTTTGAGCTAAAAAGATCACCCATGTAAATCTAGAGAAATCATCAACAATCACGTAAGCATATCTTTTACCACCAAGACTAGTAGTCCTCATTGGTCCAAACAAGTCCATATGAACAAGTTCAAGAGGTTTTGAGGTCGAACCATTTTATTTGGTTTAAAAGATATTTTTGATTGTTTTCCATATTGACAAGCATCACAAAGACGAGTTTTATCTAAATGCATTTTAGGTAATCCTGTAACTAATTCTTGTGTGGAAAGTTTATCAATAAATCCATGCTGACATGACCTAATCTTCTATGCCATAGATATCCATCATTATCATGAATAGCAAGACATTTGATATGATCTGTAATAAGTTCATCAAGATATAGTACATATACATTTCCAACTCTATTAGTAAAAAAAATATGTGTCACATTTAAATTCAACTTTACATCCATTATCAAATAATTGACTAATGCTAAGTAGATTATACTTCAAACCATCAATAAGTAATACCTGTTTAATGAGAGAGAAAGAACCCTTACCAATGTTACCGATTCTAAGTATTCTTCCCTTCTTCTTATCACCAAATGTGACAAAACCTTCACTTGTTGCTTGAAGTTCACTAACAAATGGGGCATTTCTTGTCATGTGTCTTGAACAACCATTGTCAAGAAACCACTTAGTGGCACTTGATCTTGAAGCAAAACGAACCTACACCAAATTTTAGAAAGTGACTTTTGGTACCCACATTTTCTTGGGTCCAAGGGGGTTAGTGAAAATTCCTTTGACTCTCCAAATAGTTTTAACACCATTTTCTATTTCTCTTTTCACATAACATTTTGAAATTTTGTGTCCATGTCTACCACAATATGTACAACAAGTATGAGGCATTGAAATAGAAGTTGCTTTAGCTAAAAAGCTTTTATATTTTGGTGCATTATTTTCATGAGTGTAACCAAGACCATTTTTTACATAAGAAGATCTTTGATAACGAAGTAGTTTGTTTAAATTTTCTCTTCCATTTGTAAATATTTCAATGCATACTGTAAGATCGTTAACTTTATTTTTCAATATCACATGATCACTAAGCATTGTTTCTAGGGAAATGATTTTTGTGCAAAGATCATTATTTTCAAGAGATATGTTTTGTATAGTTACATTTAAAATTTCTTTTTGAATGTTTAGGTAATTAATAGACCCAAGAAGTTTTCCATTTTCAAAACATAACTTTGAATTCTCATTTAATAACTCATTAATTTTGGTTTTCATTTCCTTATTCTTTTTTGAAGCATTTTTCAATTCTCCATACATTTCATCAAGTAAATCACTAGGATCAATATCATCATCATAGTAAGTGGAAATAGAAGGAGTACATTGTACCTCATCCTCAATTGCCATAAAACATATGTTGGCTTTTCCTTCACTGTCATCTTCACTTTCTTGTTGATCTCAAGTGCCAACTAGTCCCTTTCCCTTCTTGGTAGATTTCTTTTTGAGTTTGTTGTCTCTTTTCCTTTCCAAGATTTTAGGACAATCGGCAACAAGATGTTCGGTGCTTTTGCATTCAAAGCATTGAGGTTTGAAAGATGATGACTGTCCACTTTTCTTGATTGGCCTTCTCCCTTATTCCATTTTGAAAGACCTAAGAGGAGGGGAGGTGAATTAGGTCTTTGGCTAATTTTCGAAAACTATTTCCTTTTATAAATTTAGCTAGAGCAGATTATGAATACTTGTTTCAATGAGAGAAAAGTTAAATCAATGACAAAGCATTAACCAATCTAAGATCAAAGAACACAAGCAATTTATAGTGGTTCGATCTCTTGAAGATCTACGTCCACTACCTTGAGTCTACACTCAAGGATTTCAATCAATCTACTATATGCTCAAGTTCAACAATTACATAACAGGCTCACCACACAATGGTTTTACACTAACAAACTCTTTTGCAATTCTACAAACAAGATTCACCCTACCAAAGGATTTTATATCTACAAACAATCTTGAATCAATGTCCCAAGGATCACCCTTATCTAAAGGATTTTATGTTTACAAGAAAACCTTGTAATGAGCTAGTAGAAAACAAAATTAAATGGAGAATGCATAAGATGTTACCACTTTCTTGGTAGATAATTACACAATGTTGCACCTCTTCACTTTGTTGTCTTTGGAATCTTTAATGATCAATTGAAAGCACAAGACAAAAGAGAGCTTTGATGTTTGCTAAAGATTTTGGAATGTTAAGATTTCTCAAAGATTAAAAGCTTACAAAAATTCTTGAGTTTATGGCTTTTATAGATTTCAAAAATCAATTTTAATAGTCATAAAACGGCTAGTTTCAGAGAAGTTCGGACGTCCGAACTTGGTCCTATGCGTCCGAACTTTCGTCCGAACTTTACTTTGACAAGTTGTTTGGAAAAGTTTGGACATCCGAACTTTTCCTTCTGCGTCCGAACATTCGTACAAATTTCTCTGGAAAAACAGTAACCATGCTATCAGGGGAAATTTGGATGTCCGAACTTTATCCTTTGCGTCCAAACTTGCGACCGAATTTTTCTGGAAGCACAGTAGCCATTTTCAAATTTTGGACATCCAAACTTGCATCCAAACTTGTCAAAATTTGTCAAATCATTTGAAAATCAACCTTACTAACTTTAAAAACATTTTGTATAAATAGCTAAGTCATTTAAACACTTTTAAACTCAAAAACCGTTACTAAAACACTTTGATCATACAAAGTTTACTCAAAATCATTTTAGACTCAAAAGCATACTTGTTATTCAAAAGTTCATTCAAAGCCATTTAAGATTCAAAACAAGTTTTGTGCTCTCTTATGCATTCAACAGATTCCAAGACATACAAGTGTAGGGTTTACAAAAGAATATACCTATTAAGCATATGTAACCTATACTTCAAGTCTTCAATACCTTTAATCATCTTTGAACAAAACTCTTCAATCTTCAATCACTTTGACATATTGGAATTGTTCTTGCATTTTGGCTTTAAGGCAACAAGACTTCATACTTCTTAATGCAACAATCCTATCATATAAATGACATAAAGATTAGTCCTCATCAATGTTTGTCATTAATAAAAACTTAATCAAAACCTCATGATTTGCCCTTAGGGCTAACAATCTCTCCCTTTTTGATGATGACAAACTTTGATGCAAAATGTGATGGATTTAAACAATGTAGAACAGAGAAGTATTGATGTCAATGATAGATAATAACCAATTTAGTATATTGACATTCAAATGGCTCAATAAGAGCCTATGGCCCAACCAACCTCCATTTAACTCCTTCCTTCCAACAACCAATTAGGATAGGATATCTAGCATTTAATCATTTAGAAAAGATTCTAATAGAGGTTTTAAAGGTTGTAAATGTTTAACAATGCTCCCCCTTAGATTGTGCTCATTTTTCAACAAGTTTGGACTTGAGATGTTGTGAATCCGAATTTTGACATATCAAGTCCGAACTATAAAATAAGGGAAATGAAAGCTGCAATTTTTTAAAATAAGGTTTCTTAAGGTTGTTCAAACATAGTAGAAGAGATTAAAACATATTTAAATCAATTTGAACAACAAAAGAGCACTTTTTGGCAACAAAATATGGATGCATCTGAATTTTTGACTCATGCATTTGAATTTTGAAATTTCAAGTCCAAACTGTAAAATATGTGAGTTGAAAGCTGCAATATTTGAAAATAAGCCTTCCTAAGGTTGTTCAAATATGATAAGAAGGATTAAAATAGCTTTCAAACAATTTGAATAACAAAAAAATATCTTTGGTAAGAAAGTTTGGATGCGTTCGAACTTTTGGTCTGCATCCGAATTTCAAGCCCGAATTTTTAAAAGATGATAACCCTTTCACATATTATAACCCTTTCAATTTAAATTTCAAATGCAGAAATGCAACCAAATTTTCACATTCACATTACTCATTATTGCACATCAGCACATACATAGCACACATATCAACACATATATAGCACACATTGCAGCACATAGCACACATTACACACTGCAGCATGATTCTTTCTCCCCCTTTTGTCATCACTGAAAGATGGGGTAATGAAAATGAGACTGATAAGTTAGCATATTCAACTATAGCCAACAGAAATAGTGAGTAACAGTTTATAGCAATTAAGCTTGTAAATCAACTTCTTCTCCGCTTTAATAGCAGCAATTTAGCTTGGGGTGATCAAAGTATCAATAAAAAAAGCTCTCAACACTAAGGTTTCATCATTGAGCTTCACACAACTATTACACAAGCCACATTAAAACAGTAATAAAGTTCAGAAATTTAAAGAAAAAACATAGAAATTGCATAAACCAA
Organism: Rauvolfia tetraphylla; assembly: GCA_030512225.1. NCBI lineage: Eukaryota > Viridiplantae > Streptophyta > Magnoliopsida > Gentianales > Apocynaceae > Rauvolfia > Rauvolfia tetraphylla. Next base: position 1,445,987 of record JAJQKT010000052.1, read on the forward strand.
GCTAGTAATTGTTCATAAGTCATACTAAGCATATCAAAAATATATAAAAGTAGTAAATAGAGATAAGATTAAAGAGATGCTCAGTCTTTTGATGTTGATGGAGAGTCCTTTCTTGATCTCTTCTTGATTGCTACATGCTTGACTCTTCCTTGGCTGAATGTTGGATTGGATGGTGTTGTCACTTCAGCTCTTACAATTAGACTTCCTTCTGGGCTAATTCCAGCTTGTTGCGTTCCTTGATCTTCTCTTTGTGACTCCACAGCTTCTGCCATCCCCTTGGTCACCATCATCATCATCATCTTCATCATCACTAACATCATCTCTATCTTTTTCCTTTTTCTTGTCTTCTTCATCATCTATTTCTTCTTGAGTTCTAGAAGGCCCTTCACCACTTTGAGTATTTCTCATGAATATTCCCTCAATGTGCTTGACTCTATTTTCTAAACCGTCTAATTTTCCAAAAACCATACGAGCAAAAGTTTCAAAGAACTTATACATTTTCTCCATCTCCTTGATGTGGTTGTTCAAGGCTTCTTGAATTTTGTCTCCTCTTGAAATTCCTTCAACACTAGGACCTTCTCCAACATTGGGATGTGATTGGTCTCCTCTTGAAATTCCTTCAACACTAGGACCTTCTCCAACATTGGGATGTGATTGAGGAGTAGGCACTTCTTCAAAGAGTCTTCTCTTGGAGGGAGGTTGCTCCCCCTTACTTGATGAATCATGCCTCCTCTTTGTCTTCATTTCCCTTGCCCACGTTTCAGCTTCATCATCTTCTTCTTCAGTTTCCTCACTATCTTCAACCTCTACTCTTTTTTGTGGAGTTTCTCTTTTAGTTCTCCATACACCATCTTCATCAAGAGTTAATTGTATTCTTTTAAGAGAATCATTAGTATAGATTTGTCCTCTCTTGAAAGCTTGTCCCCTAACAGGAAGTTTAACTTGAAAATGCTTGAAAATTCTTGTTAAAAGTCTCCCATATGGTAAAGCTTTGTTGTCTATTTTTCTAGAACTAATCATATGCTTCAATGCTATATACCCAAAATTTAATCTTCTATGCTCATGCCAAGCAAGCAGAATCACCATATGTATATTTCCAACAAATGTATATGTCCAAAATTAGGGATAATCATGGTTGTTATCATATGATGCATAACTCTTCCCCTAGCATCAAAAGCTTTGATTTCCCTTTCTCTAATGGACCTAAACTCTCTACCATTTGTGAAGGCCTCTTCAAATCTTTCATTTGTAAATAACTCACGAATATAACAGTGTTGTCCCATAGAGAAATACCTTGCTCCAATATCACTTACTCCACAAATTCTATTCACTAATGCATCATTAAACTCAAAGTCTACTCGAGATACTCTAGACGAATACCATTGAATTACATTGTCCCACTTTTTTTCAACTCTTTCTTCTTTAAGATTTGCATAAAACTCATATATGAGAGAAGGATAAAATTCTTCATCAATAACCAGTAAATTGCTCCAGCAAATATCACCAAATAAAGATAGAACGTTGCCCATTTTGGTGAGTTTGTCAATGTCCACTCTATTTCCAGGAATGATCTTTTTGGATTTCTTGCTCCATTCTTCTAATTCTGATGCAGCTTTGATGGAGACAAATCTGTCTACTCCAGATGATGATTCAGGAACTCTGATTCTTCTAGGTTCATTGAGAATCGGTCCTCCATCTCTGTCCTTTGCTTTCCCTTTTCATTTCTCAACATTTGCTCTCTTAGTTCTCACCATGGTGTTTTTCTATTTGAAATGCAGTGAAATCCGAGAAGTGTTTAGGGTTAGGAACTCAAAAATCCAAGTGGTTTGATGTGAAAATTCTGAAATTGCAGATAGATTTAGGTTTGGACGTAGATGGGTAGAGTGGAATTTGAAAAGAGAGAGAGTTCGGATGATAAATAATATGTGTAACGGCCGTTCGATTTCTTTAAAACAGCTGTAACCACAAAATTTGAACGACCAAATTTTTTGGTCTGCATCCGAACTTGCGTATGAACTTCTCTGTTTCTTCAGTTTTAGAAAGTTCAGATGTCCGAACTTTCTGTCACACGTCCCAACATGTGTCCGAACTTTTCTGTCCAGAAATTTCTGGAGAAAGTTTGGACGTTCCATTTGCACTCAATGCATCCGAATTTTCCCTGTTTTTGTCACACTTAAGTACACACACATTAGTAATTGAATTTTGAAATTCCTAAAGGTCTTCTTAGATAGCTAAACCTTTCCTTAGCCAAAGGCTTGGTAAATATATCAGCAATTTGATCATTTGTATTCACATAATCCAATCATATATCTCCTTTAGCCACATGATCACGAATAAAATGATGCTTAAACTCTATATGCTTAGTTCTAGAATGTTGAATGGTGTTTATGTTTAAATTGATAGCACTAGTATTATCACATAGTATAGGCACACAATTGAATTTAAGACCATAATCAAGTAGAGTATGATGCATCCATAGTATTTGAGCACAACAACTACCAGCTGCAATATATTCAGCTTTAGCAGTAGATAAAGACACATATGCTTGTTTTTTACTATACCAAGACACAAGAAAACAACCCAGAAATTGACAATGACCGCTAGTACTTTCGCGTTCAACTTTACATCCGGCAAAATCAACATCTGAATATCCAATAAGATCAAAAGACGAAGACGAAGATTTTGAAAACCAAAGGCCATAGTCATGTGTATCAATCAAATAACGAAAAATACGTTTGACAAAAATTAGATGAGACTCTTTAGGATAAGATTGAAATCTAGCACATAAGCACACAACCAACATAATATCTGGTCTACTTGCTGTGAGATAGAGTAAACTTCCAATCATACCTCTATATGAATTTTCATCAACATTTTTACCTTTTTCATCTTTATCAAGTTTAGTTGATGAACTCATTGGAGTACCTATCCCTTTTGCTTGATCATTCCAAATCTTTTCAATAGCTCCTTGGTATACTATGCTTGATTTATGAAGACTCCATCCTTAGTTTGCTTGATTTGCAGCCCAAGAAAGAAATTTAGTTCTCCCATCAAGATCATTTCAAATTTATTTTGCATTGATTTGGCAAACTCTTCATAAAGAGATTTATTAGTAGCACCAAAAATAATGTCATCAACATAAATTTGTACAAGTAAGATATCATTATTACTAGAGGTTTTTATAAATAGTGTTGTATCCACTTTTCCTTTTGAAAATCCTTAATTAGGAAACTTTTCATGAATAAAACCTGGAGGTTGTTCTACATAAACCTCTTCTTCATTAAAACTATTTAGAAATGCAATTTTCACATAAATTTGGAATAGTTTAAAACCTTTAAAACAGGCAAAAGCCAAGAGTATTCTTATGGATTCAGGTCTAGTTACCGGAGCAAAAGTTTCATCATAATCAATGCCTTCTTCTTGGTTGAGGTCTTGGGACAAGAGTCCAAACTTTATTTCTTTCAAATTGATTTAGTTCCTCTTGATAAGCAATAATCCAAAAATCATCACACAATGTATCATCAATGTTTTTAGGCTCAATATCAGACAAAAGAGCAAAGTTGTCAATAAAGTACCGCCTTGTTTTAACTCCTTGGGAGACATCACCAATGATTTGCTCCTTAGGATGACCTCTTGCATATCTTAGATCCTTTGGAAGCTCTTGATCATTGCTAGGTTGGCCATCTTGTTCTTGCTCTATTATTTCTTCTTCTTTGGCATGTTCTTCCAAAGTGGGTGCTTGATGATGAGTTTGATTATTTATCATTGAGGAACCTACATCATCTTCATTTCTTCTTTCAAGATAAATGTTAGATTCATTAAAGGTCACATGTATAGTTTTTTCAACACATAATGTTCTTTTGTTATAAACTCTATAGGCCTTTTTATTTGATGAATAGCCGAGAAATACACCTTCATCCAATTTTCTATCAAACTTTCCCATATTATCATTAGTATTTAAGATAAAACAGTCACAACCAAATACGTTAAAATAAACAGTTGAAGGAGTTTTGTCAAATAGGAATTCAAAACGTGTTTTTCTTATGAAGGGTCTTAAGAGAACTATATTCATTGCATAACAAGCAGTATTTATAGCTTCAGCCCAAAAATATTTTGGCAAAGAATTTTCACACAGCATTGATCTAGTCATCTCTTGTAAGGTTCTATTTTTCCTTTCAACAACACCATTTTTTTGGAGTGTTTTAGCAGCTGAGAAATTGTGAGTAATACCATATCCATCATGTTAGCCCTATGGGAAAATCATGTAGTTTTGATTAATGACAAATATTGATGAGGACTAATATGTTTATATATTGTGTGATAGGATTTGTGAACTAAGAAGTATGGAGTCTCATTGCCTTCAAGCCAAAGTGCAAGAACAACTTCAATAAGCCATAGTGATTGAAGTTTTATGAAGGTTGTTCAAAGATGATCTAAAGGCATTGAAGACTTGAAGTGTAGAGTATATATTCTAAATAGGTAAATCTCTGTGTAAACTCTACACTTGTGTGTCTTGGAATCTATTGAATGCATAAGAGAGCATAAAATAAGTTTCTCAATTTTAAATGGCTTGGAATGAACTTTTTGACAAATGTGGTTTTGTATCTTAAAAGATTTTGAGTAAACTGTTTTTCCAGAGAAATTCGGACGAAGATTCAGACGCATGAAGAAAAATTCGGTCGACCGAATTTTTGTCTTCAGCATGGTTACTGTTTCTCTAGAATAATTCTGACGAAGATTCGGACGTAGGGAAAAAATTCGGTCATCCGAATTTTTCCAGAATGTGCAACAGCAATGTCCGAAAAATTCGGATGCAAAATTCAGTCATCCGAATTTTCTGAAACTAGCTGTTACTAGCCGTTTTATGACTGTTAAAGCCAATTTTTCAAATCTATAAAAGCCACAAACTCCAGATTTTTGAAAGAACTTTTGAACATTCGAAATTCTTCAAGCTCTAACTTGTTTTACATCAAAATTATTTGAAAAGCTCTCAAATTGCCTTGTGCTCAAAGGTTGAAATTCAAGATTCCAATGGCAAGAAGTGAAGTGGTGCTAGCAATTGTATTCATCCACCAATAAGTGTTGGTAACATTCAAATTCTCTCTTTACATTTTTTGTTGTGATTGATACAAGGTTGTCAAGAGACTTAAAACCCTTGTGGAGGGTGAGCCATAGACTTGATTAATCAAGGTTGTTGTGTAAAACCCATTGGTGAGGGTGAGCCTTGGATTAGATTGGTCTAGGTTGTCTAGTGACATAAAACTCTTAGTGATAAGGGTGAACCTTGTTTATTAGATTGAATAGAGGTTGTTGTGGTAAAACCCATTGAAGGGTGAGCCTCTTGTGTAATTGTTTGGATTGACCATTTAGTGAATTGGTTAAAATCCTTGAGTGTGGACTTAAGGTAGTGGATGTAGATCTTGGAGAGATCGAATCACTATAAATCGTGTGTTCATTTTCGTATAGCTTTACTTGTTTACATACTTGTATTATTATTATTAGTTCTTAGTTGTTGATTGATTGGTTGTAGTCTTATTGTTTGATCATCTTGTCTCAACCATCGAATCACATATAAACTTGAAGTTTATAAATTTAAAGAAGAGCTTTTATCAAGGCAAAGGATTTTCAAAAAGGGAAAAGATTTTTGATAATTAGCCAAAGACCTAATTCACCCCCCTCTTAGGTCTTACAATTGGTATTAGAGCAATGTCTTCTTTTTAAGGTCTAACAACCTAGAAGTAAAGATTATATGTCTAGTTTATCAAATTTGCCTTATACAGAAGGTTCCTCCACTAATAGACCTCCATTGTTTGATAGTTCTAATTATATTTTTTGGAAGTCTAGAATTGAGATTTACATTTGTTCTATTAACTATGAATTGTGGAACATTATTAAGAAAGGTCCCTATGTGCCATTGAGATTGAAAGCCGATGGAGTTACAAGGGAACCGAAGTCCATGGAGGAGTATGATAAGAGGGATTCAAGGAAGATGACATTAAACTACCAAGCAATGAACATTCTTTGTTGTGCATTGGTTGTCAATGAATACAATAGAGTGATGGAATGTGATTCCGCTCATGAAAAGTGGAAGCTACTTTAAGTCACTTATGTGTGCTTCATGGCAATAGAAGATGAGGTACAACCTACTCCATCTACCTCTACTTCTTATGATGATGATATTGATGATCCTAGTGAATTACTTGTTGAGATGTATGGAGAATTAAAAAAAGCTTCGAAAAAGAATAAGGAAATGAAACTCAAAATTAATGAATTATTGAATGAAAATTCAAAATTATTTTGTGAGAACAAAAAACTTCTTCATTGTATTGATTGTTTAAATATTAAAAAAGAAGTGTTAAATGTTTCTTTACAAAACATAACTCTTGAAAATAAATCTCTTTGTACAAAAGTTTCTTCTCTTAAAAAAATGCTTAGTGATCATGAAGTTTTGAAAAAGAAAATTAATGATCTTACATCATGTGTTGAAAAATTTACAAATGGAAGAGACAATCTTGACAAACTACTTGGATCTCAAAGATCTTCTCTTGCTAAAATTGGTCTTGGTTACAATTATGTCAATAATGTGCCTAAACATAACAACTTCTTTGTTAGAGCTACTTCTACTTCCATCCATCATACTTGTTGTACTTATTGTGGAAAACATGGACATAAAGTCGCCAAATGTTATGTTAAAAGAAAAGTAAAGAATGGTGTAAAAACCATTTGGAGAGTTAAGGGAATTGTTACTAACCCCCACGGACCCAAGAAAATATGGGTACCAAAGGATACTTCCTCTCCTTTATCGCAGGTACACTTCAATTCAAACTCAAGAATCACTAAATGGTACATTGATGATGTTGGCCTAAAGAATAATGGAAAATACCTCATTCATAAGCAAGGTCAAAGCAACCCATGAAGGATTTGTTTTTGAGACAAGAAGAAAGGAAGAATTCTTGGAGTAACCAATGTTGATAAAGGTTCCTTTCTTCTTTTAAAACAAATGTTGCTTAGTGCTTATTTGAACTATACCTTGCTTAGTATTAGTCAATCGTGTGACAATGAATAAGAAGTTAAATGCCAATATGTAAAGTTTCAGTTAAGAATCCCTTTTGTTAAGAATTGAAAATTTGCCAACCATGACTTGTCAATTGCTTCTATGAAGATGATTAGCTAAGATTGATGATATGAGATTGAATTCATGGTTGATATGTTCTTGAAATCGATTATATGTCATGATAAAATTATTAAAATAGCTATGATTGAATATCTATGCATTTGCTTGGCCAAAAACATCTTTATGAAACTTTACAAAATGTTCGGACTTGAAGTTTGAATGTAGACCATAAGTTCGGTCGCCCGAACTTGTATGACAAAATGATATTTTGTGATTTTGATAAATTACTCACAAAATGTTTCAATGTGTGTTTTATCTTGATAAGCTTGAATTTCTTGTTGCTTTTGATAATGATTGATTTTCTTGACATAGTAGATTTGGTCATGTGAGCATGGATTTGTTGAACAAACCTTTCTCTCAAGATTTAGTTGGAGGATTGCTAAAAATGTATTTTGAGAAAATTGTCTTTGAGATACTTGTCAATATGGAAAACAAACAAAAGAATCTTCCAAACCTAAGAAAATGATTTTCACTTCAAAATCTCTTAAAAATTGTTTATATGGATTGTTTAGACCAATGAGGATCACTAGTCTTGATGGTAAGATGTATGCATATATGATTGATGATGATTTCTCTAGATTTACATGGGTGATCTTTCTAGCTCAAAAGGATGAAGTTCTTTTCAAGAATTTGTAAGACTTTTCAAAAGGGTCCAAATCTCTCTTGAGTGCAAATTGATTTCTATTAGAAGTCACAATGGGAGAGAATTTTACAATCAAGATTTTACAAAACTTTGTGATGAGAATGGGATTGCTCACAAACGTTTTGGCTGACAAAACACCTCAACAAAATGGAGTTATTGGAAAGAAAAATTGTGCCTCACAAGAAATGGTTAAGTCTATACTTGGAGAAAATTCTTTACCAAAATATTTTTGGGACAAAACTGAAAACACTACATTGTTATTTTTTTAATAGAGTTCTTTTGAAGTCATTTTTTTTAGAAAAATATCTTTTGAACTTCTATTTGATAGAATACTCTAGAATTTAAACATACATGACAGGTTGTATCAAATATACATGAATATGCACAACAAAGTACTTTATATTGAATACTACTAGTTTGTATTGCCTATTTCAAAATATTTGGTTGCAAGTGCCTTTTATTGAATATGTGCGATAACTTGAAAATTTTGATAGAAAATCGAATGACGGGATATTCCTTGGTTATTCGTCTAACAACAAGGCTTATAGAGTTTATAACAAAAAAAAAAAAAGAACCTTACATGATGAGGAAACTATTCATGCTAGTTTTGATGAATCTTACATTTACTTGGAAAGAAAAGATGAAGATGATATAGGTAAATCTATGAATTACTATCAAACCCATCTTCAAGCACCAACTTTGGAGGATCATACCAATGAGGAAGAAATGATTGAACAAAATCAAGATGACCAACCTAGTAGTGACCAAGAGCTCCCAAAGAACTTAAAATATCCAAGAGGCCACCCTAAGGAGCAAATCATTGGTGATATCTCCCAAGGAGTAAAAATAAGGAGGTATTTTATCAATAACTTTATTCTTTTATCTCATATGAGCCTAAAAGTAATGATGATGCATTGTGTGATGATTTTTGGATTATTGCTATGCAAGAGGAAACTATTTTCATAAAAACCTCTTGTAAAAATGATCTGTAAGTTGTCCAAATATATGATACAATTTTTGGTACTTCTAATACTTCACTTTGTGATGTGTTTTCCAAGTTAATGAAAAGTAAATTTGAAATGAGCATGATAGGAAAACTCAATTTCTTTCTTGGCCCACAAATCAAGCAAACCAAGGATGGTACTTTCATGAATCAAGTTAAGGTATAAGCACTTCCATAAGTTTATCAACCATGCTTGATAAGAATAAAAAGGTTTCATAAGAGTAGTCAACTCTATTTGACAGCAAGTAGAGCCAATATTATGTTTGTCATGTGCTTGTGTGCTAAATTTCATCTTGTCCTAAAGAGTTTCATTTTATTGTTGTTAAACACATTCTCTATTACCTTATTGATATTCTAAGTGATTATGGTATATATTTCAGATGTGTGGCTATGTTATGTGATAACACTAATGCAATAAATTTGATCATCATACAATTCAACAAACTAGGACAAAGCATATAGAGATCAAACTTCATCTCATTAGAGATCACTCTACTAAGGTTAATACTTGTTTAAAGCATGTTTGCATTAATGAACAAATTAATGATATCATTACTAAGCCATTGGCCGAAGAAAGGTTTGACCAATCTTAGAAAAAGCTTAGGGATTTCAAAATTCAATAACTAATGAGTATATTCAAGTGTTGTAGCTCCAGGTGAGGACAAAGAAGCATAGCATGAGAAAAGGAAAGGAAAAAACCAAAGAAAGAGAAGGAGGACCAGTAATCAATGAACCAAGGAAGGTTTATGTTCCTCAAAGCATGTCATGGCTGGATAGATTTGTCACAGTGATGGCTGCTACTGAATTTGATGATTGGACAAAAAGGAACCATAAGACAAATCCAAGCCACAAGGTGGATGTCATCAAACTATCCGAAATGGGTAATATACTCTCATTTTTTAAATGATGTGAGGACTAGTTTTCTTGTGTTTGATGAATGCTATTACCTTCCTTAGTTTATGAAGTTTAAGCAAATATTAAGGAAGAAAGAGTTGAGCGAGTTGGTAATAAAACTATTCAGTGGTATTCTTCAAGAATATCACAAGTTGATTTTTGAGATTGATAATGCATTGCTCAATAGAATTTGTGATGTTAAGGATGTTGGGTTTAGGCATTATTCTTCCGGGAGACATTGTTTTATAAGTGAGTTATACTCACATGAAAGAATTGAGAATGCCTATATAAATGGTAGAAGTCTCAAGACTAGAATGGAGAGAGAGATACTAAACTTATCACAAATAAATGAAAACAGTAAATAAAGATGAAAGTGAAGATATGCTTAGTCTTTTGACGTTCATGGAGAGTCCTTTCTAGGTTTCTTCTTGACAGCAACATGCTTGACTCTTCCTTGGCCGAATGTTGGATTAGATGGAGTTGTTATTTTAGCTCTTGCAATTTGACCTCCTTCTTGACTAATTCCAGCTTGCTGCATTCCTTGATCTCCTCTTTGTGACTCCAAGACCTATTCATTTCCATCCCCTTGGTCACCATCATTATCATCATCTTCATCATCACTGCCTTCTTCATTTTTCTTGTCATCTTCACCATTCTTATCATCATCCGTTTCTTCTTGAGTCCTAGAAGTCCCTTCACCATTTTGAGGATTTCTCATCAATATTTTCTCAATGTGCTTGACTATATTTTCTAAACTGTCCAATTTCCCAAGAACCATAGGAGCAAACGTTTCAAAGAATTTGTACATTTTCTCCATCTCCTTGATGTGGTTGTTTAAAGCTTCTTAAATTTTATCTTCACTTGAAATCCCTTCAGCACTAGGTCCTTCTCCAATATTAGGATGTGATTGAGGGGCTAGTTCTTCTTCAAAGAGTCTTCTTTTGGAGGGAGATTGCTCCCTCTCACTTGTTGAATCATGCCTCCTCTTTGTTTTCATCTCTCTTGCCCATATTTCTGCCTCATCTTCTTCTTTCTCAGTTTCCTCACTTTCCTCAGCTTCTATTCTTTTTGGAGGAGTTTCTCTTCTAGTTCTCCATACTCCTCATTATCAAGAGTTAATTGCATTCTTTTTAGATAGTCATTGGTATAGATTTGTCCTCTTTTGAAAGATTGTCTTCTAACAGGAAGTTTAACTCGAAAATATTTGAAAATTCTTGTCAAGAGTCTTCCATATGGTAAAGCTTTATTGTCAGTTTTCCTAGCTCCAAACATATGCTTTAGTGCCATAAACCCAAAGTTCAGTCTCCTATGCTCATGCAAAGCAAGCATAATCACCATATGTATATTTCAAACAAATGATTTATGGCCAAAGTTAGGGATTATCATGGTTGTTATCATATGATGGATAACTCTTCCCCTAGCATCAAAGACTTTAGTTTCTCTTTCTCTAATGGTCATAAACTCCCTACCATTGGTGAAAGCTTCTTCAAATCTTTCATTTGTAAATAGCTCTCTAATATAGCAGTGTTGTCCCATAGAGAAATACTTTGCTCCCCTATCACTCACTCCAAAGATTCTATTTACTAATGCATCATTGAATTCAAAGTCTATTTGAGACACTCTAGAGGAATACCATTGAATAACATTGTCCCCCTCATGTTCAACTCTTTCTTCTTTCAGATTTGCATAGAATTTATAAATGACAGAGGGATAATACTCTTCATCAATAACCAATAAATTACTCTAGCGAATATCACCAAATAAAGATAGGATATTACCCATATTTGTGAGTTTGAAAAAATCTACTCTATTTCCAGGGATGATTTTTATTGATTTCTTTCCAATCTTCGAATTCTGATGCAGCCTTGATAGAGACAAATCTGTCTGCTCCAGATGATGATTGAGGAACTCTAATCCTCCTTGGTTCATTGAGAATTCGTCCTCCTTCTCTATCCTTCGCTTTCCCCTTTCCTTTCTCAATATTTGCTCCCTTAGTTCTCACCATAATGTTTTTCTAATAGAAAAGTAGTGAAATCTGAGAAGTATTTAGGGTTAGGAATTCAAAAATCCAAGTGGTTTGATGTGAAAATGATGAAATTTCAGATAGATTTAGGTTTGGACGCAAATGGGTAGAGAGAAATTTGAAAAGAGAGAGTTCGGATGATAAAAATTGTGAAATTTTTAAATAGATTTAGGTTTGGTTGCAAATGGGTAGAGAGAAATTTGAAAAGAGAGAGAGTTCAGATGATGAGTAACGGCTATTTTGGTCTCTTTAAAACTGTTGTAAACGCAAAGTTTGGACGACCAAACTTTTTGGTCTGCGTCCGAACATGCGTTTGAACTTCTCAGTTTCTCCAGTTTTAGAAAGTTCGGACGTCAGAACTTTTTATCATGTGTCCGAACATGCGTCTGAACTTTTCTGTCCAGAATTTTCTGACTAAGTTTGGACATTCCATTTTCACTCAATGCATCCAAATTGTGCATCCGAATTTTTCCTGCTTTTGTCACACTCAAATAAACATATTAGTAATTGAATTTTGAGATTCCTAAGAGCCTTCTTAGGTGATTAAACCTTTCCTCAGCCAAAGGCTTTGTAAATATATCAACAATTTGATCATTTGTATTTATATATTCCAAGCATATGTCTCTTTTAGCAACATGATCACGAATAAAATGATGCTTTTAATCTCTATATGCTTTGTTCCAGAATGTTGAATGGGATTTATGCTCAAATTGATAGCACTAGTATTATCACATAATATTGGCACAATATATTCAGCTTCAGCAGTAGACAAAGACACACATGCTTATTTTTTTACTATACCAAGACACAAGACAACTACCAAGAAATTGACAATGACCACTTGTACTCTTTCGTTCAACTTTGCATCCAACATAATCAGCATCTGAAAATCCAATAAGTTCAAAAGATGAAGATTTTGAAAACCAAAGACCATAGTCATGTGTATCAATCCAATAACGAAAAATACGTTTGACAGAAATTAGATGAGATTCTTTAGGACAAGATTGAAATCTAGCACATGAGCACACAGCAAACATAATATTTGGTCTACTTGCTGTGAGATCGAGTGAACTTCCAATCATACCTCTATATGACTTCTCATCTTTATCATCTTTATTGTTACTTTTTCATCTTTATCAAGTTTAGTTGATGAGCTCATTGGAGTACCTATCCCTTTTACTCTATCCATTCCAAATCTTTTCAATAGCTCCTTGGTATACTTTGCTTGATTTATGAAGACTCCATCCTTAGTTTGCTTAATTTGCAACGCAAGAAAGATATTTAGTTCTCCTATCATACTCATTTCAAATTCATTTTGCATTGATTTGGCAAATTCTTCACAAAGGGATGTGTTAGTAGCATCAAAAATAATGTCATCAACATAAATTTGCACAAGTAGAATATCATTATTGTTAGAGATTTTTATAAAAAGTGTTGTGTCCACTTTTTCTTTTGCAAATCCTTTTGAATGAAGAAAACCACTTAATCTTTCATACCAAGCTCTTGGAGCTGTTTCAATCCATATAGAGCCTTGGTTAACTTGAAAACATGATTAGGAAATTTTTCATGAATAAAACCAGGTGGTTGTTCTACATAAACTTCTTCTTCAAAAAAACCATTTAGAAATGCACTTTTAACATCCATTTAAAATAGTTTAAAACCTTTAAAACAAGCAAAAGCCAAAAGTATTCTTATCGATTCTAGTCTAGCTACCGGAGCAAAAGTTTCATCATAATCAATGCCTTCTTCTTGGTTAAAACCTTGAGCAACAACTCTAGACTTATTTCTAACAACTTCTCCTAGTTCATTTAATTTATTCCTAAATACCCATTTTGTACCAATAATAGAATGATCATGAGGTCTTGGGACAAGATTCCAAACTTTATTTCTTTCAAACTGATTTAACTCCTCTTCCATAGGAATAATCCAAAAATTATCACACAATGCATCATCAATGTTTTTAGGTTCAATGTGAGATAAAAGACAAAGTTGTCGATAAAATACCACCTTGTTTAACTCCTTGGGAGACATCACCAATGATTTGCTCCTTAGGATGACCTCTTGCATATCTTAGATCCTTTGGAAGTTCTTGATCATTGCTAGGTTGACCATCTTGTTCTTGCTCTATTATTTCTTCTTCTTTGGCATGTTCTTCCAATGTGGGTGCTTGATGATGTGTTTGATTATCAAACATTGAAGAACCTACATCATCTTCATTTCTTCTTTCCAGGTAAATGTTAGATTCATCAAAAGTTACATGTATGGTTTCTTCAACACATAATGTTCTTTTGTTATTGAAAGACCTAAGAGGGGGGGGGGGGTGAATTAGGTCTTTGGCTAATTATCGAAAATCTTTTTCCTTTTTACAAATCCTTTGCTTTAATAAAAGCTCTTCTTTAAATTCACAACCTTCAAGTTTATATGTGATTTGATGGTTAAGACAAGATTATCAAATTATAAGACCACAACCAATCAATCAACAACTATGAACAAATAATAATAACACAAGTATGTAAACAAGTAAAGCTATAAAGAAATGAACACACGATTTATAGTGGTTCGATCTTTTCACGATCTACATCCACTACCTTGAGTCCACACTCAAGGATTTCAACCAATTCACTATATGCTTAATCCAAGCAATTACACAAGAGGCTCACCCTTCAATGGGTTTTACCACAACAACCTCTTTTCAATATAATAAACAAGGTTCACTCTTATCACTAAGAGTTTTATGTCACTAGACAACCTAGACCAATCTAATCCAAGGCTCACCCTCACCAATGGGTTTTACACAACAACCTTGATTAATCTAGTCTATGGCTCACCCTCCACAAGGATTTTAAGTCTCTTGACAACCTTCTATCAATCACAACAAAAATATAAAGAAAGAATTTGAATGTTACCAACACTTCTTGGTGGATGAATACAATTGTTAGCACCACTTCACTTCTTGCCTTTGAAATCTTGAATTTCAATCATTGAGCACAAGGCAATTTGAGAGCTTTTCATATAATTTTGATGTAAAACAAGTTAGAGCTTCAAGGATTTTGAATGTTCAAAAGTTCTTTCAAAAATCTAGAGTTTCTAGCCTTTCTAGCCTTTATGAATAGTGGGTAGTGTTCATTGTGCAAGAAAATTCGGACGACCGAATTTTTCATCCTGCGTCCGAATCTTGCATCCGAATTTTTCAAACTTTGTCAAAACATGTTCAAATCAATTCTAACAAGTTGGAAAACCTTCTAGCCTAAAAGATAAGTCATTAAAGACCTTTTAAGTGCAAAAATCATGTATGAAAACTTGATAATTTAGATAAGTTCAAAACCATTGAAACCATTTAAATCAAGTTTTGTGCTCTCAATTGCAACTCATAGATTCCAAGGCTTAAGAGTGTAGGGTTTACAAAGTTTACCTATTAAGCACATGCAACCTACACTTCATGTCTTCAAAGCCTTCAATCATCTTGAACAAACTCTTCAATCTTCAATCACTTTGACATATTGGAGTTGTTCTTGCATTTTAGCTTCAAGGCAATGAGACTTCAAACTTCTTAATCCACAAAACCTATCACACAACATATAAGCATATTAGTCCTCATCAATATTTGTCATTAATCAAAACTACATGATTTGCCCTTAGGGCTAACAATCACCATTTTTACTTTGATTTGCTTTCATTTTTTAATTCCAAACCCTAGATACATGATGTGAACCCTAGGTATAGAAACCTAGAACCCAACAACAAACTTCCACAAATGCCCAAGGATGTGTGAAAAAGGCTTCAAGTACCCTTAACCCGTTGGATATATGACCCAAGAACCAAAGGTATAAACAGAAACCCTAAACCCGTTATCTATAAAGATAAGAACTTAAGGTATAATTCAAATAACCCACAAGTTGAATAACTTGATAAATTCAAGAAGTTCTTTCAAGAACCAAAAAGAGAATGTATTCTCACAAAAATATTAATGACCTCATGTTTATCCTCTTTTTTCCTAAAAAGATCATATATAAATAGACACTCAAAACCCTAACCTAATTGGTTTTGGATTTAGAGTTGGTGGCTGAAACACAAGTCCTTAATGGGCTTGGATTTGCAGCTAATTAAATCCAACTAAGACTAAAATACAACAATGGATATGGGCTTCAATAATTAACAGTTCTTAGCCCAAACAAGCTTAAAAAATAATTAAAAGACTCCTAAATTTTAGAAAATTTCGTCCAAGCCTTAAGCTGAATTTTTTTAGCCCATCAATTTGGTAGCCCAATGGACTCCAAAGTAGTTGGACGGCTTGCTTGTAGTAAATTAATGATTGTTGATCCATCTTGTACATAATATAGCCTTGAAAAACTCATTTGTTATGGGACTAATGGACATCTTCAATGGATCTTGATCACCTAAGTTTGGCGCCTCTTGATTCTCATCATTCCCTCTTTCCTCGAAAAGATTCGTCCTCGAATCTAGTCCTACATCATCAGAGCACGTAATAAGTTCAAAAGAAACAAACGCAAAAAAAAACACTTCTTGGTGGATGAATACAATTGCTAGCACCACTTCAGTTCTTGCATTTGGAATCTTGAATTTCAATCTTTGAGCACAAGGCAATTTGAGAGCTTTTCATATAATTTTGATGTAAAACAAGTTAAAGCTTCAAGGATTTTGAATGTTCAAAAGTTCTATAAAACATTTGGAGTTTGTGGCTTTTATAGATTTGAAAAATTGGCTTTAACAGTAATAAAACGGCTAGTAACGGCTAGTTTCAGCAAAATTCGGACGACCGAATTTTTGATCGAAAAATTTCGGACGCACTGTTCACTACTGTTCACTATGTGGGGGAAAATTCGGACGACCGAATTTTTCCAGCTACGTCCGAATCTTCTTCCGAATTTCTCTGGAAAAATAGTTGGTACTGTTTACATGAATAGTATTACTGTTCACCGTGCAAGGAAAATTCGGACGACCGAATTTTTCATGCTGCGTCCGAATCTTCTTCCAAATATCTTTGGAAGAACAGTTGGTACTGTTCACCTAAATAGCGGTACTGTTCACCGTGCAATAAAATTCGGACGACCGAATTTTTCATCCCGCGTCCGAATCTTGCATCCGAATTTTTCAAACTTTGTCAATACATGTTCAAATCAATTCAAACAAGTTGGAAAACCTTCTAGCCTAAAAGATAAGTCACTAAAGGCCTTTTAAGTGCAAAAACCATTTATGAAAACTTAATAATTTAGATAAGTTCAAAACCATTGAAACCATTTAAATCAAGTTTTGTGCTCTCAATTGCAAATCATAGATTCCAAGGCTTAAGAGTGTAGGGTTTACAAAGTTTACCTATTAAGCACATGCAACCTACACTTCATGTCTTCAAAGCCTTCTAACATCTTGAACAAACTCTTCAATCTTCAATCACTTTGACATATTGGAGTTGTTCTTGCATTTTAGCTTCAAGGCAATGAGACTTCAAACTTCTTAATCCACAAATCCTATCACACAACATACAAGCATATTAGTCCTCATCAATATTTGTCATTAATCAAAACCAATCATAACTACATGATTTGCCCTTAGGGCTAACAGTTATAAACTCTATAAGCCTTTTTATTTGATGAATACCCAAGAAATACACCTTCATTTGATTTTCTATCAAATTTTCCTAGATTATCACTGGTATTTAAGATAAAACACTTACAACCAAATACCTTAAAATAAACAATTGAAGGAGTTTTATCAAATAGGAGTTCAAAAGGTGTTTTTCTTATGAAGGGACTTCATAGAACTTTATTCATTATATAGCAAGTAATGTTTAAAGCTTCAGCCCAAAAATATTTTGGCAAAGAGTTTTCACAAAGCATTGATCTAGCCATCTCTTGTAAGGTACTATTTTTCCTTTCAACAACACCATTTTGTTGGGGTGTTTTAGCAGCTTAAAAATTATGAGCTATACCATATTCATCACAAAATTTTGTAAAGTCTTGGTTGCAAAATTCTCTTCCATTGTCACCTTTAATAGAAATCAATTTATACTCAAGAGAAGTTTGAACCTTTTTGAGAAGTTTTACAAATTCATGAAACGTTTCATCCTTTTGAGCTAAGAAAATCACCCATGTAAATCTTGAAAAATCATCAACAATCACATAAGCATATCTTTTACCACCAAGACTAGTGGTCGTCATTGGTCCAAACAAGTCCATATGAATAAGTTCAAGAGGTTTTGAGGTGGAAACCATTTTCTTTGGTTTAAAAGATGTTTTAGATTATTTTCCATATTGACAAGCATCACAAAGACGAGTTTTATCAAAATGCATTTTAGGTAATCCTCTAACTAGCTCTTGTGAGGAAAGTTTATTTAATAAATCCATGCTCACATGACCTAATCTTCTATGGATATTATCATGAATGGCAAGACACTTTATATCATCTGTGATAAGTTCATCAAGATATAATACATATACATTTCCAATTCTATTTGCAACAAAGATAGTTTTGCTACTTGCACTATCAAAAATAGTACAAGTAGCACATTTAAATTCTACTTTACATCCACTATCACATAGTTAACTAATGCTAAGTAAATTATACTTCAAACCATCAATAAGTAATACTTGCTTAATAAGAGGGAAAGAACCTTTACCAATGTTACCTATTCCAAGTATTTTTCCTTTCTTCTTATCACCAAATGTGACAAAACCTTCACTTGTTGCTTGAAGCTCACTAACAAGTAAGGCATTTCCTGTCATGTGTCTTGAACAGCCATTGTCAAGAAACCATTTTGTGGCACTTGATCTTGAAGCAAAATGAACCTACACCAAATTTGAGAGAGTGATTTTTGGTACCCATATTTTCTTGGGTCCAAGGGGGTTAGTGAAAGTTCCTGTAACTTTCCAAATAGTCTTGATACCATTTTCTATTTTTCTTTTTACATAACATTTTGACACTTTGTCTCCATACTTGCCACAATATGTACAACAGATATGAGGCCTAGAATTAAAAGTTTCTTTAGCTAAGGGGTATATTGTTAGCCCTAAGGGCAAATCATGTAGTTATGATTAGTTTTGATTAATGACAAACATTGGTAAGGACTAATATGCTTGTATGTTGTGTGATAGGATTTGTGGATTAAGAAGTATGAAGTCTCATTGCCTTGAAGCCACAATGCAAGAACAACTCAAGTATGTCAAAAGTGATTGAAGATTGAAGAGTATGTTCAAGATGATTGAAGGCTTTGAAGACTTGAAGTGTAGGGTACATATGCTAAATAGGTTTATTTTTCTGTAAACTGTACACTTGTATGTCTTGGAATCAGTTGAATGTATAAGAGAGCACAAAAACTTGTTTTGAATCTTAAATGGCTTTAAATGAATTTTTTAATAACAAGTATGTTTTTGAACCATCAAATGATCTCAAGTAAACTTTATATGATCAAGGTATTTTAGTAACTGTTTTTGAATTTGAAAATGTTTTAAATGGCTTATCTATTTATACAAAATGTTTTCAATGTTATTAAGGATGATTTTTAAATGATTTGACAAAGTTTGATAAGTTTGGATGCAAGTTTGGACGTCCAAACTTTGGAAATGATCACTGTTCTTCCAAAAAAATTCGGTCACAAGTTCGGATGCATGAGAAAAAGTTTGAACGTCCAAACTTTCTCTGATAGCATGGTTACTGTTTATTCAGAAAATTTCAGATGAATGTTCAGACGTCCGAACCTTTCTAGATGAGAGCTTTAATGTTCACCCTACCAAAGGATTTTATATCTACAAACAACCTTGAGTCAATGTCTCAAGGCTCACCCTTATCCAAAGGATTTTATGTTATCAAGATAACCTTGCAAGAGCTAGTAGAAAACAGAATTTAATAAAGAGAGGAGAATGTGTAGATGTTACCACTTGTTGGTATATGATTACACAATGTTGCACCTTCACACTTTGTTGTCTTTGGAATCTTGAACGATCAATTGAAATCACAAGACAAATGAGAGCTTTAATGTTTGCTAAAGGCTTTGGAATGTTTAGAGTTCTTGGAGATTCAAAACTTACAAAAATTCTTGAGTTTATAGTTATTATAGAATTTGAAAATCAGTTTTAACAGCCATAAAACGGCTAGTAAGGGCTAGTTTCAGAAAATTCGGACGACCGAATATTTCTTGTGCGTCCGAACTTATCGTCCGAATTTTACTGTTGCATGTTTCTAGAAAAATTCGGACAACTGAATTTTTTCCATGCGTCTGAACTTTTGTCCGAATTTCTCTGGAAACGCAATAACCATGCTGAAAACAAAAATTCGGAAGACCAAATTTTTTTCATGCGTACAAACTTGGGTCCGAATTTCTCTGGAAAAACAGAAACCATTGCTGGTTATAAAAATCGACGACCAAATTTTTTGGAAGCACAATAGCCATTTTAAAGTTTGGTTTTCAAACTTTGTAAAATCTTTGAGATTTAACTTCAATAAGTTTGAAAACATTTTGCATGTATAGATAAGTTATTTAGACATTTTTAAACTTAAGAACCATAATCAAATCTCTTTGATCATGCAAAATTTACTCAAAATCTTTAAGATACAAAAACATATTTATTAACAAAAAGTTCATTCAAAGCCATTTAAGATTAAGAAAAATAATTTTATGCTCTCTTATGCATTCAATATATTTCAAGGCACACAAGTGTGGGGTTTACAAAAGAATATACCTATTTAGCATATTTGACCTACACTTCAAGTCTTCAATGCCTTTTAATCATCCTTGAACAAACTTCTTCAATCTTCAATCACTTTGACTCGTTGAAGTTGTTCTTGCACTTTGGCTTGAAGGCAACAAGACTTCATAGTTTTTTAATCCAATAATCCTATCACACAATTGACATAAAGATTAGTCCACAACAATGTTTGTCATTATTCAAAACTCAATAAAAACTTTCATGATTTGCCCTTAGGGCTAACAATCTCTCCCTTTTTCATGGTGACAAACTTTGATGCAAAATGTGATGGATTTAAACAATGTAGTATAAAGAAGTATTAATGTCAATGATAGATAATAAGCAGTTTATCACATTGACATATAAAAGACTCAATAAGAGCCTATAACCCAACCAACCTCCATTAACCTTCTTCCTTCCAAATAGGATAGAAGATATAGCATTTAATCATTTAGAAAACTTCTAAGAAAGGTATGAAAGGTCAAAAAAGATTAACATTGCTCCCCCTTAGATTGTGCTCATTTTACAACAAATTTGGACTTGAGATACTAAGCATCTGAATTCTGACATATCAAGTCCAACTTGTAAAATAAGTGAAATGAAAGTTGCAATTTTTGAAAATAAGCTTTCCTAAGGTTGTTCAAACATATTAGAAGAGATTAAAACATATTTGAATCAATTTGAACAACAAAAGAGCACTTTTTGGCAATAAATATGGATGCATCCGAATTTCTGAAACATGCATCTGAATTTTTAAATCATGCATTCGAATTTTTAAATTTCAAGTCCATACTGTAAAATATGTGAGATGAAGACTTTAATATTTGAAAATAAGCCTTCCTAAGGATTTTTAACTATGATAGAAAGGATTGAAACAGTTTTCAAACAATTTTGAATAACAGAGAAGCATTTTTGGCAAGAAATCTTGATGCGTCCAAATGTTTTTGGTCTGCATCCGAATTTTAAGTCCAAAATTTTTGCAACAAGTTGAAATAATGTGTGATTAAGTTGCAGTAATACATGTTGCACATAACACATACAGTACATAGCACAGTAGTCATCATTTGCACATAACACATACAGTACATATCATAGTAGTCATCATTATTTCCCCCCCCCCCCCCCCCTTTTGTCATCACTCAAAGATGGGATCAATGAAAATGAGATCAACAATTTAGCATGTATAACAGTTGAAAAGAAGCTCTCATTACTGAGATTTCATCATTGAGCTTCACTATTACATAAAATGCAGCATAAGGCCTAACAAGTTCATAAGTTGGATATTTAAAACACATAAGATAAACTTAGTACAAATAAGTAATTAAAAAGCAATAAAAAGATAAGGTTGAAGAAATGCTCAGTCTTGTGATGTTGATAGAGAGGCATTGCTAAATCCTTTCTTGATTTCCAAATGCTTCACTCTTCCTTGGCTGAAGGAGATGGTTGAAGGTGAGACGATTTCTGCTTTTTCTATTTGACTTCCTCCTTCTTGTGGCTCTTCATGTACTGGTTCATTTTCTTCTTCTTCTTGTCTTGCCACATTCTCATCATTGCCTCCTTGATCATCATCCCCATCATCACTGTCATCATCTTCATCTTCTTTCTTTCATTCCTTATCTCCATCATCCTCATCCCTATCTTGATGCCTAGAGGGTCCTTCACTACTTTGTGTATTCCTCATCAGAATTTCTTCAATATGCTTCACTCTACTGTCTAATCCATCTAGTTTTCCAAGAACCATTGGAGCAAAGGATTTTAAAAACTTATACATTTTCTCCATTTCCTTGATATGATTATTCAAGGCTTCTTGGAATGCCTTAGCTACTATGGTGTCACCTCTAGTTATTCCTTCACTTCTAGAATCAATTCTGACATTTGGTTGAGGGACCTTTTCAAATAATCTTCGTTTTGAGAGAGGTTTCTCCCCCTCACTTGAAGTATCATGTTTCCTCTTAGTTTTCATCTCTGTCGCAAGAGTTTCTTCTTCATCCTCTTCCTCCTCAACTTCTTCACTTTCTTTACTCTCCTCTCTTCTTGGAGGGGTTTCTCTTTTAGTTCTCAAAATGCCATCATCATCAAGAACTAGTTGCATTCTCTTAAGAGTTTCATTAGTATAAATATCTCCACTCTTAAATGCTTGTCCTCTACCTAGAAGTTTAACTTCAAAATGCTTAAAGATCCTTGTTAATATCCTTCCAAATGGAAAAGCCTTGGTTACAGTTTTTCTTGCAGTAATCATGTGCTTTAAAGCTATATATCCAAAATTCAATCTTCTATGTTCATGCAAGGCTAACATAATTACCATGTACATGTTACCAACAGATGACTTATGTCCAAAATTAGGGACAATCATAGTAGTAATCATGTAATGCAGTATTCTTCCTCTAGCATCTAAACTCTTAATTTCCCTCTCCCTAATGGACCTAAATTCTCTGCCATTAGTGAATGCCTCTTCAAATCTTTTGAAATACCTAAGAGGGGGGGGGGGGGTAAATTAGGTATTTGGCTAATTATTGCAAATTCAAACTTTATATATGTATAGACCTATTGCAGATTATATGAATAAGAGAGAAACAGTTTATGACACAGCAATATAAGAAATGTAGAACACAAGCAATTTATAGTGGTTCGATCCTCAAGATCTACCTCCACTACCTTAAGTCCACACTTAAGGATTTCAATAACTCTACTATGTGCTCAAGTTCACAGATTACAAGAGAGGTTCACCACACTATGGATTTACACTTATAACCTCTTCTAGTAATTTTTACAAACAAGGCTCACCAACCTACGGTTTTATATCTCAAACAACCTTGAATCACAACTTCAAGGATCACCCTTATCTAAAGGGTTTTATGTTATCAAGATAACCTTGCTAGAGCTAGTAGATCAACACAATTGATTAAGTAAAGATGAGTGTGTAGATGTTACCACTTGTTGGTAGAAATTACACAAAGTTGCACCTTCACACTTTGATGTCTTTGGATTGATCAATTGAATGCACAAGACATAAGAGAGCTTGAGAAATGTTTTTGATTGACTTTAGAAAGCTTAGAGTATTCAAATATTCAAAACTTGCAAAAGATTGCAAGTTTATAGCTTTTATAGAATTTGAAAATCAGTTGAAACAGCTATAAAACGGCTAATTAACGGCTATTTTCAGGAAATTCGGACGACCAAATTCTGCGTCCGAATTTTTCTGACGACCGAATTCTTCCTGCTTCGTCCGAATCTTCGTCCGAATTTCTCTGGAACAACAGTGACCATGCTAAAGACCAAAATTCTGACGACCGAATTTTTCTTCATGCGTCCGAATCTTCTTCCGAATTTCTCTGGAAGAACAGTAGCAAACTTTTGCTACCAAATTCGGACGACCGAATTTCATGGAATTGTATTCAAACTTTGTAAAATCATTTGAAATCAATCTTCCAAGTATTTGAAATACATTTGGTATATATAGATAACTTATTTAGACAAACATAAGTTTGAAAACCAAAATCAAACTCATTTGATCATATAAAGTTAACTTAAAAACTTTTAGGACACAAAACCACATTTACTAAGAATTCATTCAAAAAACTTTAAACTTAAGAAACCAATTTTATGCTCTCTTATGCATTCAATAGACTCCAAGACATACAAGTGTACAGTTTACATAGATATTACCTATCATCATACCTACTCTACACTTCAAGTCTTCAATGCCTTGAGTTCATCTTTGAATAAACCTCAAAAGACTCATAGCTTACTGAGGTTGTTCTTGCTCTTTGTCTTGAAGGCAATGAGACTTCAAACTTCTTTCTTCACAAATCCTATCACACAATATAAACATATTAGTTCTCATCAATATTTGTCATGAATCAAAATTACATGATTTGCCCTTAGGGCTTACAATCTCCCCCTTTTTGATGATGACAAACTTTGATGCAATATGTGATGGATTTAAACAGATTAACACAAAGAAGTATTCATGTCAATGATAGAAAACAAGCAATTTAGCATATTGACATACACAAGGCTCATTATGAGCCTATGACCCAACCAACCTCCATTTACCTCCTTCCTTCCAACATAAAAACTAGGATAGAAGATATAGCATTTAATCATTTAGAAAACTTCTAAGAGAGGTTTTAAGGTTGATAAAAGCTTATCAATGCTCCCCCTTAGATTGTGCTCATTTTTCAACAAATTTGGACTAGAGATATTATGCATCCGAATTTTGACATATCAAGTCCAAACTTTAATGAAAGCTCCAAATTTTGTAAATAAGCTTTCCTAAGGTTGTTCAAACATGTAGTAAGAGATTAAAACATATTTGACTCAATTTGAACAACAAAAGAACACATTTTGACAACACAATATGGATGCATCCGAATTTTATAGCATGCATCCGAATTTTGAACCACATGCGTCCGAATTTTGAATCACATGCATCCGAATTTTTAATCTCATGTCCAAACTGCAACAGATTCAATATAATTGAAGTTTTGAAATGATATAAAGGTTTCATAAAGTTTTGAAACGGTTGAATGACAAGGAAGATGAAGAAAAGGGAAGAAAAGGAGTTGTACTCAATGCTTCAAATCACTTAAGTGAACAAGAACTATCTTCAAGTGAAGAAGAAGGAGGAAACAGTGGAGAAGAAGAGATTGCAATGGCAGTGAAGAAGTTCAAGAGATTCTACAAAAAGGAGTTTCTCAAGAAAGGAAGAAAGCCAGTCAAGAAGAGTGGACAATCCTCATCCTATAAACCTCAATGTTTTGAATGCAAGAGCACAGAGCATCTTATTACTGACTGTCCCAAAGTGTTAGAGGGGGAAAGAGACAGTAAAAACAGAAAGAAATCTGCCAAGAAAGGAAAAGGATTAGCTGGAACATGGGATCAACAAGAAAGCGAGGATGACAGTGAAGGGAAGGCCAACATATGCTTTATGGCCATTGATGATGAGGTACAATCTTCACCTTCTATTTCAAATTTCTATGATGATGGTATTGATTCTAATGATTTGATTGTAGAACTGTATGAAGAGTTGAAAAAGGCTTCAAAAAGAAACAAAGAAATGAAATTCAAAATCAATGATTTATCAAATGAGAATTCAAAATTATGTGTTGAAAATGATAAACTTCTTGAGACCATTAATTGCCTTACCATTGAAAAAGAAGTTTTGAATACAACCATACAAAACGTATCTTTTGAAAACAAAAAGCTTTGTACAAGAATTATTTCTCTTGAATCAATGCTAAAAGATCATGAGCCTTTGAAAAGGAAAGTTAATGATCTTACTTTATGCATTGAGAGATTTACAAATGGAAGAGAAAATTTAAATAAACTACTTGGTTATCAAAGATCTTCATTTGTAAAACATGGTCTTGGTTTTACACATGATTGTTTTGATCCAAAACAAAAAAAGTTATTTGTTAAAGAATCTTCTCATTCTAGGTCTCATATTTGTTGCACATATTGTGGCAAGCATGGACACAAGGTTTCTAGATGTTTTATAAAAAGAAAGATAGAAAATGGTGTTAAGACCATTTGGAAAGTCAAAGGAACTATTACTAACCCCCTTGGACCCAAGAAGATATGGGTACCAAAAATAACACTTTCTAATTTGGTATAGGTACAATTTGCCTCAAGATCAAGTGCCACTAAATGGTTTCTTGACAGTGGCTGCTCAAGGCACATGACTGGAAATGCATCACTTGTTAGTGAGCTTCAAGCTACAAGTGAATGTTTTGTCACATTTGGAGATAAGAAGAAAGGGAAAATACTTGGAATAGGTAACATTGGTAAAGGTTCTTTCACTCTTATCAAGCAAGTTTTACTTATTGATGGTTTAAAGTATAATTTACTTAGTATTAGTCAATTATGTGACAATGGTTGCAAAGTTAAGTTTAAATGTGATACTTGTACTATTTTTGACAGTGCAAGTAATAAAACTATTTTTGTTGCTAAAAGAGTTAGTAATGTATATGTGTTATATCTTGATGAGCTTATTACTAATGATATTAAATGTCTTGCCATTCATGACAATGATGGATTTTTATGGCATAGAAGAATAGGACATGTGAGCATGGATTTATTGAACAAACTTTCTACACAAGAACTAGTTAGAGGATTACCAAAAATGCATTTTGATAAAACCCGTCTTTGTGATGCTTGTCAATATGGAAAACAATCAAAAAAATCTTTTAAACCAAAGAAAATGGTTTCTACCTCAAAACCTCTTGAACTAGTTCACATGGATTTATTTGGACCTATGAGTACTACTAGTCTTGGTGGTAAAAGATATGCTTATGTGATTGTTGATGATTTTTCAAGATTTACATGGGTAGTCTTCTTATCACAAAAAGATGAAACATTTTATGAATTTTCAAAACTTTTCAAAAAGGTTCAAATTTCTCTTGATTGCAAACTGATTTCTATTAGAAGTGACAATGGAATAGAGTTTTGTAACCAAGATTTTACAAAATTTTGTGATGAGTATGGCATCACTCATAATTTTTCAGCTGTCAAAACACCTCAACAAAATGGTGTTGTTGAAAGGAAAAACAGAACTTTACAGGAAATGGCTAGATCAATGCTTTGTGAAAATTCCTTACCAAAATATTTTTGGGCTGAAGCTATAAATACAGCTTGCTATGTAATGAATAAAGTTTTACTAAGACCTTTTATAAGAAAAATACCTTTTGAACTTCTATTTGATAAAACTCCATCAATTGTCTATTTTAAAGTTTTTGGTTGTAAGTGCTTTATTTTAAACACTAATGACAATCTTGGTAAGTTTGATAGAAAATCAGATGAAGGCATATTTCTTGGCTATTCATCAAATAAAAAGGCATATAGAGTCTATAACAAAAGGACATTATGTGTTGAAGAAACTATTCATGTAACTTTTGATGAATCTAACATTTATCTTCAAAGAAGAAATGAAGATGATGCAGGTTCCTCAATGGTTGAAAATCAAACTCAACACCAAGTACTCACATTGGAAGATCACGCCAAAGAAGAAGAAATAATGGAGCAAGAACAAGATGGTCAATCAAGTAATGATCAAGAACTTCCAAAGGATCTCACATATGCAAGAAGTCATCCTAAGGAGCAAATCATTGGTGATATCTCCCAAGGAGTTAAAACAAGGCGGTACTTTATTGATAATTTTGCCCTTTTATCTCATATTGAACCGAAAAATATTGATGATGCATTGTGTGATAATTTCTGGATTATTGCTATGGAAGAAGAGTTAAATCAGTTTGAGAGAAATAAAGTTTGGACTCTTGTTCCTAGACCTCATGATCATTCTGTTATTGGTACAAAATGGGTCTTTAGAAATAAGTTAAATGAACTAGGAGAAGTTGTTAGAAATAAAGCTAGACTTGTTGCTCAAAGTTTCAACCAAGAAGAAGGCATTGATTATGATGAGACTTTTGCTCCAGTGGCCAGATTAGAGTCTATAAGAATACTTTTGGCATTTGCTTGTTTTAAAGATTTTAAACTATTTCAAATGGATGTCAAAAGTACTTTTCTAAATGGTTTTATTGAAGAAGAGGTTTATGTAGAACAACCTCCTGGTTTTATTCATGAAAAATTTCCAAATCATGTTTTCAAGTTAACCAAAGCTCTATATGGATTGAAACAAGCTCCAAGAGCTTGGTATGAAAGATTAAGTGGTTTTCTTCTTTCAAAAGGTTTTATAAAAGGAAAAGTGGATACAACTCTTTTTATAAAAACATCTTCTAAAAATGATATTTTACTTGTGCAAATTTATGTTTATGATATTATTTTTGGTGCTACTAATACTTCTCTTTGTGAAGATTTTGCCAAATCCATGCAAAATGAATTTGAGATGAGCATGATGGGAGAACTAAATTTCTTCCTTGGGCTGCAAATTAAGCAAACCAAGCATGGAGTCTTCATTAATCAAGCAAAGTATACCAAGGAGCTACTGAAAAGATTTGGAATGGATCAAGCAAAAGGAATAGGTACTCCAATGAGTTCATCAACTAAACTTGACAAAGATGAGAAAGGTAAAAATATTGATGAGAAATTATATAGAGGTATGATTGGAAGTTTACTCTATCTCACAGCTAGTAGACCAGATATTATGTTTGTTGTATGCTTGTGTGCTAGATTCCAATCATGTCCTAAAAAATCTCATTTAATTTCTGTCAAACGTATTTTTCGCTATTTGATTGATACACATGACTATGGCCTTTGGTTTTCAAAAACTTCATCTTTTGAACTTATTGGATACTCTGATGCTGACTATGCTAGATGCAAAGTCAAAGGCCATAGTCATGTGTATCAATCATGTCCTAAAGAATCTCATTTAATTTTTGTCAAACGTATTTTTCGCTATTTGATTGATACACATGACTATGGCCTTTGGTTTTCAAAAACTTCATCTTTTGAACTTATTGGATACTTTGATGCTGACTATGCTGGATGCAAAGTTGAACGTAAAAGCACAAGTGGTCATTGTCAATTTTTTGGTAGTTGTCTTGTATCTTGGTTTAGTAAAAAGCAAGCTTGTGTGTCTTTATCCACTGCAGAAGCTGAATACATAGCTGCAGGTAGTTGTTGTGCACAATTGTTATAAATGCAGCATACCGTACTTGATTATGGTCTTAAATTCAATTGTGTGCCTATGCTATGTGATAATACTAGTGCTATCAATTTGAGCATAAATCCCATTCAACATTCTAGGACTAAGCATATAGAGATAAAACATCATTTCATTCATGATCATGTGATTAACAAAGATATATGTTTAGAATATATAAATACAAATGATCAAATTGCTGACATATTTACAAAGCCTTTGGCTGAGGAAATGTTCAATCACCTAAGAAGACTCTTAGGAATTTCAAGATTCAATGACTAATATGTGTATTGAAGTTTTGATGAAAACAAGAAATTTTCGGATCCAGAATTCGGATGCACTAAAGAAAATTCGGTCGACCGAATTTTCTGAACTGAAGAAACAGAAACTTTGGACTGAAAATTCGGACGCAGACCTGAGAATTCGGTCGTCCGAATTTTACGAACGTAACTATTTAAATGAAGATTAAACAGTCTTCTCAACACTTCAACTTTCGAATTTTACATCCTTTTAAAAGGCTCTCATACCCATTCAAATCCGAATCAAAATCCCTTCAAAACCACACATTCTCATCCCGATTTACCTTCACTTTTGAACTTCTAACCCTAAATTCATACCAAGAATCAGAACTTCTCAACAGAAAATATCAATGGTGAGAACAAAGAAGCCAAATGTTGAGAAAGGGAAAGGAAAGGCTAAGGAAGGAGATGGAGACTCAATCCTCAAACAACCAAGAAGAATTCGAATCCCTCAAACATTATCTGGAGCTGACAGGTTTGTCTCGATCAAGGCTACTCATGAATTTAATGAATGGAATAAAAATAGCAGAAAGATTATCCCTGGATATAAGGTGGATGTTGATAAATTGTCTAGCATGGATATTGTTCTTTCTTGTTTCAATGATGTTGGTTGGAGTAGTTTGTTGTTCATTGATGAAGAATTTTATCCTACCTTGATATATGAATTCTATGCAAACCTGAAAGAGGAAAGAATTGACACTGTAGGGGACAATGTGATGCAATGGTATTCATCTAGAGTATCCCAAGTTGACATTGAATTTAGTGAAGGATTGATAAACAGAATTTGTGGAGTAGGTGACAATGGAGCTAGATATTATTCACCTTCCATGCATTGCTATGATCGTGAACTCTTTACATATGTTAGATTTGAAGAAGCATTCACCAATGGAAGAGAGTTTAGATCTATAAAAGAGAGGGAAATCAAGAACTTGGATGCTAGAGGTAGAGTGTTGCATCATATGGTAACTACTATGATTGTTCCTAATTTTGGACATAAGTCATCAGTTGGAAATATGCATAGGTAATCATGTTAGCCTTGCATGAGCATAGGAGATTGAACTTTGGTTATATAGCCTTGAAACACATGATTACTGCCAGAAAAACAGTAACCAAGGCATTCCCATTTGGAAGGTCGTTGACAAGAATCTTTAAGCATTTTAAGATTAAACTTCCAGGAAGAGGACAAGCTTTTAAGAGTGGGGAAATTTACACCAATGAAACTCTTAAGAGAATGCAATTAGTTCTTGATGAGGATAATGCATGGAGGACAAAAAGAGAAACCTCTCAAAAAAGAATAGGAAGAGAAGAAAAGATAGAAAGTGAAGAAGAGGATGAAGAAGAAACCCTTGCTAGAGAAATGAAGACAAAAAGGAAGCATGACACCTCAAGTGAGGGGGAGCAACCTCCAACAAAAAGGAGATTGTTTGAAGAAGAAACTGGAATTGGTTCAAGTGGTGAAGGAGTAACTAGAGGTGACACCATAGTGGCCAAAGCATTTCAAGAAGCCTTGAACAATCATGTCAAGGAAATGGAGAAGATGTATAAGTTTTTTGAATCATTTGCTCCAATGGTTCTTGGAAAGTTAGATGGACTGGAGAGTAGGTAAAGCACATTGAAGAAATCCTTATGAGAAATACTCAAAGTGGAGAAGGACCCTCTAAGCCTCAAGATAGAAATGAGGAAGAAGGAGATAGGGAAGAAAAGAAAGGAGATGATAATGACAGTAATGATGAAGATGATGATCAAGGTGGAAATGAAGAGACTGTGGCAGAAGAAGAAGAGGAAGAATATGATCATGAAGAGCCACCAATAGCAGGCAGCCAAGTAGCTCAAACTGAAATAGTCTCTCCATCAACAATCTCTTTCAGTCAAGGAAGAGTGAAGCACTTGGCCATCAAGAAAGGAGTGAGCCGAGCCTCCCCATCAACATCAACATCACAAGACTAAGCTTTCTTTCCTTCTATTCTATTTACTGCTTTTAAGTTGCTTATCTATACTGATTCTTTTTATGTAATTCTGAACTTGTTAAGTATTTTGATACATTTTATGTAATAGTGAAGCTCAATGATGAAATCTCAGTGATGAGAGCTTCTTTTATGTGCTAAATTGATAGTCTCATTTTCATTGATCCCTCTTTTTTTTTTTTTGAGTGATGACAAAAGGGGGAGAAAAATGATGATATGATGCTGCAATATGAGTCTTGACCTTTTGTGAAGCTAAACTGAGTTGCAAAAACTTTGGATTCAAAATTCGGATGCAAGGTTTAAAAATTCGGATGCATCCATATTTGTGGCCAAAAAGTGATTTTTTGTTGATTCAAATTGATTCAAATATGTTTTAATCTCTTCCATTATGTTTCAACAACCTTAGGAAAGATTTATTTCACTTTAAACATTCATTATATTGAATTTATTGCAATTTGGACTTGAAATCTCAAAATTCGGATGAATGTTCTGAAATTCTGATGCATCCATATTTTGTTACCAAAATGTGCTCCTTTGTTGTTCAATTTGATTCAAATATGTTTTAATCTCTTCTAATAAGTTTGAACAACCTTAGGAAAGCTTATTTACAAAATTTGCAGCTTTCATTTTACTTATTTTAAAGTTTGGACTTGCTATGCAAAAAATTCGGATGCATGATATCTCTAGTCCAAATGTGTTGAAAAATGAGCACAATCTAAGGGGGAGCATTTTTAAAATTTTACAACCTTAAAACCTCTCTTAGAACTTTTTCTAAATGCTTAAATGCTATATCTTCTATCCTAATTGTTGGAAGAAAGGAGGTTAATGGAGGTTTGTTGGGTCATAGGCTCATATTGAGCCTTTTGTATGTCAATATGCTAAATTGGTTGATTTCTATCATTGACATTAATACTTCTATGTACTACATTGTTTTAATCTATCACATTTTGCATCAAAGTTTGTCATCATCAAAAAGGGGGAGATTGTTAGCCCTAAGGGCAAATCATGTAGTTTTGATTAATGACAAATATTGATGAGGACTAATATGCTTGTATGTTGTGTGATAGGTTTTGTGAACGAAGAAGTATGAAGTTTCATTGCTTTGAAGCCAAAGTGCAAGAACAACTTTAGTAAAGCAAAGTGATTGAAGTTTGAAGAAGGTTGTTCTTAAACGATCTAAAGGCATTGAAGACTTGAAGTGTAGAAGTGTATATACTTAGTAGGTAAATCTCTATGTAAACTTTACACTTGTATGTCTTGATTATCATTGAATGCATAAGAGAGCATAAAATGAGTCTTATAATCTTAGAAGGCTTTGAATGAATCTTTTGATGAATGTGGTTTTGTGTCCTAAAAGTTTTTAAGTAAACTTCATATGATCAAAGGAATTTGATTTTGGTTTTTAAACTTATATATATCTAAATAAGTTTTCTATACATACCAAATGTTTTTCAAACATATTGAAGTTAAATCTCACATGATTTTACAAAGTTTGAATATGCTTCCAAAAAATTCGGTCGTCCGAATTTTGTAGCAAAAGTTTGCTACTGTTCTTCCAGAGAAATTCGGAAGAAGATTCGGACGCATGAAGAAAAATTCGGTCGTCCGAATTTTGGCCTTCAGCATAGTCACTGTTTTTCCAAAGAAATTCGGACGAAGATTCGGACGCAGCAGGAAGAATTCGGTCGTCCGAAAAATTCGAACGCAGAATTCGGTCGTCCGAATTTCCTGAAAATAGCCATTAACTAGCCGTTTTATAGCTGTTAAAACTGATTTTCAAATTATATAAAAGCTATAAACTTGAAATTTTTTGTAAGTTTTGAATCCTTGAGAACTCTAAGCATTCTAAAGCCTTTTACAAACATTTCTTAAGCTCTCTTATGTCTTGTGCATTCAATTGATCAATCAAAAAGACATCAAAGTGTGAAGGTGCAAGTTTGTGTAAAAAATCTACCAACAAGTGGTAACATCTACACACTCTTATCTTTTTATCAAATTGTGTTTTTCTACTAGCTCTTGCAAGGTTATCTTGATAACATAAAATCCTTTAGATAAGGGTGATCCTTGAAGTTGTGATTCAAGGTTGTTTAAGATATAAAACCATTGTGTGTGGTGAGCCTTGTTTTTAAAAGTTACTAGAAGAGGTTGTGAGTGTAAAACCATAGTGTGGTGAGCTGAGCCTCTCTTGTAATTTGTAAACCTGAGCATATAGTAGATTGGTTGAAATCCTTAAGTGTAGGCTTAAGGTAGTGGACGTAGATCTTGAGGATCGAACCACTATAAATTGCTTATGTTCTTTGATCTTACTTTCTTGTATTGTTGTGCTATAAATTGCTTATAACTTGACTCATATAATCTGTTATTTGCTTAGACGTATAAAATGTTTTAATTTGCAAAAATTAGCCAAATACCTAATTCACCCCCCCTCTTAGGTATTTCACAATGCATTGCAGGTGAGTAATACCTTGGCCCACTATCACCTACTCCACAAATTCTGTTAATCAGGGCATCACTGAATTCAAAATCCATTTGGGATACTCTAGATGAATACCATTGAACCATATCATCTCCTACAAGTTCAGTTCTTTCTTCTTTGAGGTTTGCATAGAATTCATATATGAGGGTAGGATAGAACTCTTCATCAATGATTAACAGACTACTTCATCCAATATCACTAAAAAATGATAGAACATTATCCATACTTGATAGTTTATCAAAAATCACCTTATTCCCAGGGATAATCTTTCTGTTTTTCTTGTTCCATTCATCAAATTAATGAGCAGACTTGATTTAAACAAATCTGTCAACTCCAAACAATGCTTGAGGAATTTGAACTCTTCTTGGTTCGTTGATGATTAAGTCTCCATCTCCTTCCTTGGCTTTTCCTTTCCCCTTTTCAACATTTGGCTTCTTTGTCCTCACCATGGTATTGATGAAGGAATGAGGAATACTAAGTATATTGGGATTTATGATGGTGGAGGTAGAAGGAAAAATCATCATGAAGGAAAGAATGGAAATGGTAGAGAAGAATGGAAGGGTTATGAGGTTTATGGAAAGGGAAAGAGTAGTGCTAGCTATTGCAAACAAGAAGTTAGTCCTACTTTGATTACAAAAAGTGAGGATGTTGAGAGATCAAAAGAAAAGAGGGACTATGTGCTTGAAAGAAAGGAGTGTAGAGAGTATGAGCTTCAACAAAATGAGAGTAACTTTGAGGCAAAAGAAAAAGAGTGCACAAGAGAAAAATTGAGCTTGAAGATTCTTGAGAAGAGAGATGAAAAGAGCATGAGTGAATTTGAAAAAGAAAGAGAGTGTGTTAGTACTTTCATTCTAAAGCCACTTATGAACTCACTTTCAAGTGAAGAGTTGAGCTTATTTTCTAACAAACTAACTCACTTTCTGCCTAGTATTTATTCATGTGTGCAGGATTTTGGAGCTTCAAGTAAGATGATAGAAGGAAAGCTTGGCATGAAAATCATAAAACAACCAATAAGTTTTTTTCCTTATTTTCGTAGTCCATGCTTTGAATTTTTCTTTAAGGAGGATAAATTGTTCCCAACTACTTGCTATTATCTTGTGAATTGTCTTATGACTCTTGATTTTACTTGCTTAAATCGAGTTTCTGTTGTTTATAGGAATCATTTGCAAAAGTGCTTGAATGATCATAGAAGCTCCCTTGATTTTAATAGCTCTACATATGCCCCATTAGTTGAAGATGATCATGTGAAAAATATCTGTAGAAATTTTGATATGGAGAGAATTCTAGGAAATATGCATGATTTCTTGTTGAACAACTCATGTAAAGAGCTTATGTTGCTTCAGAATGGTCACGAACCTATTTCATATCTTGAGATATCTTGTAGTTTAGAATCATTGCAAATTTTTGGACAAATAACTTTGTGTGATTTTGGGAAAAATGTGGCGGGAATGTTGAAGAACTACATTTTGCATGGTCCAACTAATACTTATTCCTTGCTTGATAATGGAGATTTTTGTTATGGAAGGCTTTGGAAATACCATTTACCCTTCAAAGAGGTGTTTAAAATGCTAAGAACTTATGAAGTTTGCCATGGGATTGATATGTTTGGATTTGCTACTTGCATACTTCATGAATTTAAATTTATGCATGTGCTTGAAGGAAGTTTTTGTTTCCATTTACCATTTATAGACCCATTTCTTGAACCAATTCGTTCCTTCTATTTTAATGAGATGGGTTATGCGATGAAGGGAACCGAACTTTTGTATAAGTTACTTTTGTTGCAATTTTGTGAAGAGCCTTGGTTGAAAAGCATGCAAACTATTCCTTTGATATGTGTTAAAATGTTTCATTTTTATATGAGATTCTTTGTTCAAAAGGTTGCATATTGCTTGAATCCAATTATGTACGTCCCTTCCCATACATGCGCTTATTAAGCCAATTTT
The DNA here is from genome assembly GCA_030512225.1 of Rauvolfia tetraphylla. Taxonomy (NCBI): domain Eukaryota; kingdom Viridiplantae; phylum Streptophyta; class Magnoliopsida; order Gentianales; family Apocynaceae; genus Rauvolfia; species Rauvolfia tetraphylla. The sequence continues at coordinate 1,481,704 of JAJQKT010000052.1, forward strand.
TTTTTTGCGTTTGTTTCTTTTGAACTTATTACGTGCTCTGATGATGTAGGACTAGATTCGAGGACGAATCTTTTCGAGGAAAGAGGGAATGATGAGAATCAAGAGGCGCCAAACTTAGGTGATCAAGATCCATTGAAGATGTCCATTAGTCCCATAACAAATGAGTTTTTCAAGGCTATATTATGTACAAGATGGATCAACAATCATTAATTTACTACAAGCAAGCCGTCCAACTACTTTGGAGTCCATTGGGCTACCAAATTGATGGGCTAAAAAAATTCAGCTTAAGGCTTGGACGAAATTTTCTAAAATTTAGGAGTCTTTTAATTATTTTTTAAGCTTGTTTGGGCTAAGAACTGTTAATTATTGAAGCCCATATCCATTGTTGTATTTTAGTCTTAGTTGGATTTAATTAGCTGCAAATCCAAGCCCATTAAGGACTTGTGTTTCAGCCACCAACTCTAAATCCAAAACCAATTAGGTTAGGGTTTTGAGTGTCTATTTATATATGATCTTTTTAGGAAAAGAGGATAAACATGAGGTCATTAATATTTTTGTGAGAATACATTCTCTTTTTGGTTCTTGAAAGAACTTCTTGAATTTATCAAGTTATTCAACTTGTGGGTTATTTGAATTATACCTTAAGTTCTTATCTTTATAGATAACGGGTTTAGGGTTTCTTGTTTATACCTTTGGTTCTTGGGTCATATATCCAACGGGTTAAGGGTACTTGAAGCCTTTTTCACACATCCTTGGGCATTTGTGGAAGTTTGTTGTTGGGTTCTAGGTTTCTATACCTAGGGTTCGCATCATGTATCTAGGGTTTGGAATTAAAAAATGAAAGCAAATCAAAGTAAAAATGGTGATTGTTAGCCCTAAGGGCAAATCATGTAGTTTTGATTAATGACAAATATTGATGAGGACTAATATGCTTATATGTTGTGTGATAGGTTTTGTGGATTAAGAAGTTTGAAGTCTCATTGCCTTGAAGCTAAAATGCAAGAACAACTCCAATATGTCAAAGTGATTGAAGATTGAAGAGTTTGTTCAAGATGATTGAAGGCTTTGAAGACATGAAGTGTAGGTTGCATGTGCTTAATAGGTAAACTTTGTAAACCCTACACTCTTAAGCCTTGGAATCTATGAGTTGCAATTGAGAGCACAAAACTTGATTTAAATGGTTTCAATGGTTTTGAACTTATCTAAATTATCAAGTTTTCATACATGATTTTTGCACTTAAAAGGTCTTTAATGACTTATCTTTTAGGCTAGAAGGTTTTCCAACTTGTTAGAATTGATTTGAACATGTTTTGACAAAGTTTAAAAAATTCGGATGCAAGATTCGGACGCAGGATGAAAAATTCGGTCGTCCGAATTTTCTTGCACAATGAACACTACCCACTATTCATAAAGGCTAGAAAGGCTAGAAACTCTAGATTTTTGAAAGAACTTTTGAACATTCAAAATCCTTGAAGCTCTAACTTGTTTTACATCAAAATTATATGAAAAGCTCTCAAATTGCCTTGTGCTCAATGATTGAAATTCAAGATTTCAAAGGCAAGAAGTGAAGTGGTGCTAACAATTGTATTCATCCACCAAGAAGTGTTGGTAACATTCAAATTCTTTCTTTATATTTTTGTTGTGGTTAATGCAAGGTTGTCAAGAGACTTAAAACCCTTGTGGAGGGTGAGCCATAGACTAGATTAATCAAGGTTGTTGTGTAAAACCCATTGGTGAGGGTGAGCCTTGGATTAGATTGGTCTAGGTTGTCTAGTGACATAAAACTCTTAGTGATAAGAGTGAACCTTGTTTATTATATTGAAAAGAGGTTGTTGTGGTAAAACCCATTGAAGGGTGAGCCTCTTGTGTAATTGCTTGGATTAAGCATATAGTGAATTGGTTGAAATCCTTGAGTGTGGACTCAAGGTAGTGGATGTAGATCGTGAAAAGATCGAACCACTATAAATCGTGTGTTCATTTCTTTATAGCTTTACTTGTTTACATACTTGTGTTATTATTATTTGTTCATAGTTGTTGATTGATTGGTTGTGGTCTTATAATTTGATAATCTTGTCTTAACCATCAAATCACATATAAACTTGAAGGTTGTGATTTTAAAGAAGAGCTTTTATTAAGGCAAAGGATTTGCAAAAAGAGAAAAGATTTTCGATAATTAGCCAAAGACCTAATTCACCCCCCTCTTAGGTCTTTCAATTGGTATCAGAGCTAGGTCTTCTTTTTAAGGTTTAACAACCTAGAAGTAAAGATTATATGGCTAGTTTATCAAATTTGCCTTATACGGAAGGTTCCTCCACTAATAGACCTCCATTGTTTGATGGTTCTAATTATATTTTTTGGAAGTCTAGGATTGAGATTTACATTTGTTCTATTAACTATGAATTGTGGAATATTATTGAGAAAGGTCCCTATGTGCCATTGAGAATGAAAGCCGATGGAGTTACAAGGGAACCAAAGCCCATGGAGGAATATGATGAGAGCGATTCAAGGAAGATGACATTAAACTACAAAGCAATGAACATTCTTTGTTGTGCGTTGGTAGTCAATGAATACAATAGAGTAATGGAATGTGATTCCGCTCATGAAATGTGGAAGCAACTTCAAGACACTGATGAAGAAGAAAGAGCAAATGTGTGCTTCATGGCAATGGAAGATGAGGTACAACCTACTCCATCTACCTCTACTTCTTATGATGATGATTTTGATGATCCTAGTGAATTACTTGTTGAGATGTATGGAGAATTAAAGAAGGCTTCGAAAAAGAATAAGGAAATGAAAACCAAAATTAATGATCTATTGAATGAGAATTCAAAATTGTTTTGTGAATATAAAAGCTTCTTGATTCTATTGAATGCTTGAATATTGAAAAAGAAGTTTTAAATGTCTCTTTACAAAACATGTCCCTTGAAAATAAGATTCTTTGTGAAAAGATTTTGTCTCTTGAAAGAATGCTTGTTGATCATGAGACTTTGAAAAAGAAGGTTGATGAACTTACACCATGTATAAAAAAATTTACAAAAGGAAGGGACAATCTTGATAAAATTCTTGGAGCTCAAAGATCTCCTCTTGTCAAAAATGGTCTTGGTTATAATTATGTAAACAATGTGCCTAAATATAACAACTTCTTTGTTAGAGCTACTTCTACTTCCATGCATCATACTTGTTGTACTTATTGTGGAAAGCATGGACATAAAGTCACCAAATGTTATGTTAAAAGAAAAGTAGAGAATGGTGTAAAAACCATTTGGAGAGTTAAGGGAATTATTACTAACCCTCACGGACCCAAGAAAGTATGGGTACCAAAGGATACTTCCTCTCCTTTATTGCAGGTACACTTCAACTCAAACTCAAGCACCACTAAGTGGTATATTGATGATGTTGGTTTAAAGAATAACGGAAAACACCTCATTTATAATCAAGGTCAAAGCAACCAAAGAAGGATTTGTTTTTGAGGCAAGAAGAAAGGAGAAATTCTTGGAGTAACCAATGTTGGTAAAGGTTCCTCTCTTCTTTTTAAACAAATGTTGCTTAGTGCTGTTTTAAACTATAACTTGCTTAGCATTAGTCAATTGTGTGACAATGAATAAGAAGTTAAATGCCAACATGCGAAGTTTCTGTTAAGAATCCCTTTTGTTAAAATTTAAAAATTTGCCAACCATGACTTGTCAATTGCTTCTATGAAGTCTATGAAGTTGATTAGGTAACATTGATGATATGAGATTGAATTCATGGTTGATATGTTTTTTAAATTGATTATATGTCAAGATAAAATGATTAAAATAGCTATGATTGTATATCTATGCATTTGCTTGGTCAAAAAAACATCTTTATGAAACTTTACAAAATGTTTGAACTTGAAGTTTGAATGTAGGCCATAAGTTCGGTCGCCCGAACTTGTATGACAAAATGATATTTTGTGATTTTGATCAATTACTCACAAAATGTTTCAGTGTGTGTTTTATCTTGATAAGCTTGATGAACTTGTTGCTTATGATAATGATTTTCTTGGCATAGAAGATTTGGTCATGTGAACATGGATTTGTTGAACAAATTTTCCTCTCAAGATTTAGTTGGAGGATTGCTAAAAATGTGTTTTGAGAAAATTGTCTTTGACATACTTGTCAATATGGAAAACAAACAAAAGAATCTTTCAAACCTAAGAAAATGATTTTCACTTCAAAATCTCTTAAAATTTGTTTATATGGATTGTTTGGACCAATGAGGATCACTAGTCTTGATGGTAAGAGGTATTCATATATGATTGTTGATAATTTCTCTAGATTTACATGGGTGATCTTTCTAGCTCAAAAGGATGAAGTTCTTTTCATGAATTTGTAAGATTTTTCAAAATGGTCCAAATCTCTCTTGAGTGCAAATTGATTTCCATTAGAAGTGACAATGGGAGAATTTTACAACCAAGTCTTTACAACATTTGTGATGAAAATTGAATTTCATATAATTGTTTCAAATGCAAAAACCCCCCACAACAAAATGGTGTTATTGAAAGGAAAATTTGAACTTTGCAAAAATTGGTTAGATCTATGCTTTGTGAAAATTCCTCAAAAAAAAAAAAAAATTTTTTTGAGCCGAAACCATAAACAACACATGCTATGATATATAGAATTCTTTTAAGATCATTTTAAAGAAAAACATCTTTTGAAGTTCTCTTTTATATAACTTGTCAAGTTGCATATTTTAAAGTGTTTTATTACAAATGTCTTATCTTGAATACTTGTGATAACTTACTTAAATTTGATAGAAGATATAGGTATATCTCTTAACCATTCTTCTAATAAAAGGCCTATAGATTTTATAATGAAAAGAACCTTATATGATGAGGAAACCATTCATGTTGGTTTAGATGAATCTTACATTTGCTTGGAAAGAAAAGAAGAAGATGATGTAGGTACATCTATAAATAACTATCAAACCCATCTTCAAGCACCAACTTTGGAGGATCATACCAATGAGGAAGAAATGATTGAACAAAATCAAGATGACCAACCTAGTGGTGACCAAGAGCTCTCAAAGAACCTAAGATATTCAAGAGGGCACCCTAAGGAGCAAATCATTGGTGATATCTTTCAAGGAGTAAAAATAATGCGGTATTTTATCAATAACTTTGATCTTTTATCTCATATGAGCCTAAAAGTATTCATCATGTATTGTGTGATGATTTTTGGATTATTTCCATGCAAGAGGAATTAAATCAATTTGAAAGATACAAAATTTTCTCATTTCCTAAATCTCATGATCATTCCATTATTGGAACTAAATGGTTTTTAGAAATAAACTCAATGAATCCAGGGAAGGTGTAGAAATAAATCTAGATTTGTCACCCAAGGATTCAATCAAGAAGAGAAAATTGATTATGATAAAATTTTTGCTCCGAATGCTAGACTTAAATCCATAAGAATTCTTTTGACTTTTACTTGCTTTAAAGGTTTTAAGTTATTTCAAATGAATGTCAAAAGTTCTTTTCTAAATGGTTCTATTGAGGAAGAGATTTATGTTGAACAACCACCCGGTTTTGATCATGAAAAGTTTCTTAACCATGTTTTCAAATTATCCAAAGCTTTATATGGATTGAAACAAGTTACTAGAGCTTGGTATGAAATATTCAATAGTTTTCCTCTTTCAAAAGTTATTTTTTAAGAAAACTTGACATAAATCTTTTCATTAAAACCTCTTGTAACAATGATCTATAACTTGTCCAAATGTATGATACAATTTTTTGGTGCTTCTAATACTTCACTTTGTGATGTGTTTTCCAAGTTAATGCAAAGTAAATTCGAAATGAGCATGATAGGAAAAATCAATTTCTTTCTTGGCCTACAAATCAAGCAAACCAAGGATGGCACTTTCATGAATCAAGTTAAGGTACAAGCACTTCCATAAGTTTATCAACTATGCTTGAAGAGAATAAAAAGTTTTCATAGGAGTAGTCAACAATAATTGATATCAAGTAGAGCCAATATTATGTTTTTCATGTGTTTGTGTGCTAGATCTCATCTTGTCCTATAGAATCTCATTTGATTACTGTTAAACACATTCTTTATTACCTTATTAATACTCTAAGTGATTATGGTCTATATTTCAAATGTGCGACTATGCTATGTGATAACACTAATGCAATAAATTTGACCATCATACTATTCAACAAACTAGGACAAAGCATATAGAGATCAAACTTCATTTCATTAGAGATCATTCTACTAAGGGTAATACTTGTTTAACGCATGCTTGCATAAATGAACAAATTAATGATATCATTACTAAGCCATTGGCCGAAGAAAGGTTTGACCAATCTTAGAAGAAGCTTAGGGATTTCAAAATTCAATAACTAATGAGTGTATTCAAGTGTTGTAGTTCCAGGTGAGGACAAAGAAGCCTAGCATGAGAAAAGGAAAGGGAAAGCAAAAGATGTGAGAAGGAGGACCAGTGATCAAATGAACCAAAGAAGGTTCATGTTCCTCAAAGCATGTCATGGCTGGATAGATTTGTCACAGTGGAGGCTGCTACTGAATTTGATGATTGGACAAAAAGGAACCATAAGACAAATCCAAGCCACAAGGTGGATGTCATCAAACTATCCGAAATGGGTAATATACTCTCATTTTTAAATGATGTGAGATGGACTAGTTTGCTTGTGTTTGATGAATGCTATTACCTTCCTTAGTTTATGAAGTTTAAGCAAATATTAAGGAAGAAAGAGTTGAGCGAGTTGGTAATAAAGCTATTCGGTGGTATTCTTCAAGAATATCACAAGTTGATTTTTGAGTTTGATAATGCATTGTTCAATAGAATTTGTGATGTTGAGGATGTTGGGTTTAGGCATTATTCTTCCGGGGGATATTGTTTTATAAGTGAGTTATACTCACATGAAAGAATTGAGAATGCCTATATAAATGGTAGAAGCCTCAAGACTAGAAAGGAGAGAGAGATAAAAGCTTTTTGATGCTAGTAAAAGAATTTTGCATCACATGCTTACTACCTTTATTATAGCATACTTTGAGAACAAATCTTCTGTTGATAATATGTATGCTGTAATTATACTAGTCATGCTTAAGAAAAGAAAATTGAATTTTGGATATATAGTGCTAAAGAATATAATGGCAGCTAGAAGAACCGAGCATAAGGCATTGTTGTATGAAAGGCTATTAACAGGATTTTTCAAGCACCTCCAAGTGCAATTGTCTTCTAGTGGTTTATCAATAAAGAGTGAAGAAGTCTACACCAACAACTCACTAAAGAGAATGCCTTGGATACTTGATGATGATAATGTATGAAGGGCTAGAAGAGAAACTCCTCTAAGGGGTGATAGAAGAGATGCAAGTGATGATGAAGAAAAGGAGGAAGAAAATAATGAAGAGAAGGAAGAAGAAAATGATGAAGAAGAAGAGGATGAAGAGGAAATCCTTGTTAGAGAAAGGAAAATAAAAAAAAGAAGCATGAGTCACCAAGTGAGGGGGAGCAACTCCCCACAAAAAGAAGACCATTTGAAGGGGTATCCTTCATTGAAGGAAAATAAGTTGAAGGTGATAATCTCACTAGAGTTAATACCATAGTTGCCAAGGTATTTCAAGAGGCATTGAACAACCATGTAAAGGAAATGAAAAAGATGGACAAATTCTTCGAGTTCTTGGCTCCAATGATTCTTGCCAAATTTGATGGTTTATAAGCTAGAGTCAAGAGTATGGAAGAAGACTTGAGAAAGATTTCTCAAGTGGTTTTAAATGGTGCAAGTTCCTATAAAGCCAAATGAAGAAGATGAAGAGGATAATATGGGTGAAGATGGCAGCAATAAGGATGATAGTAATGACCGTGAAAATGGAGATTGCTATCAATTTGTTGCTAAAGAAGAAGACAAAGATGAAGAAAAAAAAACAGTGAAGTACCCCAAGAAGGAGAAGAGCATGAGAATAAAGAACAAAGAGGTAAAGCCCAAGAGAACAAGCAAGAAGAAGGAGGTGAAGGAAGTTTAACAACGTCAAATCACAAATTCATCACCAATTTCCTTCAGCCAAGGGAGGAGGAAAATGTGGTTCAAAGGAAGAAGATCCAAAGATCCTCTCGATTGGTAACTTTCCAAAGTCGTACTACACGGGCAAGGAGTCAACAAATGAAGGACCCCATCATATAGAGATCAAGGAAACATGGCCATCACAACAAACAAATTTGGAAGTGAAGACCATGAAGCGCATCCAAGACTAAGCCTTTTGAAAGACCTAAGAGGGGGGGTGAATTAGGTCTTTGGCTAATTATCAAAAATCTTTTCCCTTTTTGCAAATCTTTTGCCGTAATAAAAGCTTTTCTTTAATTCACAAGCTCTAAGTTTATATGTGATTTAATGGTTGAGACAATATGATTAAATAATAAAACCACAACCAATCAATCAACAATTAAGAACAAACAATAATAACACAAGTATGTAAACAAGTAAAGCTATAAACAAGTGAACACACGATTTATAGTGGTTCGATCTTTCCAAGATCTACATCCACTACCTTGAGTCCACACTCAAGGATTTCAACCAATTCACTATATGCTTAATCCAAGCAATTACACAAGAGGCTCACCCTTCAATGGGTTTTACCACAACAACCTCTTTTCAATATAATAAACAAGGTTCACTCTTATCACTAAGAGTTTTATGTCACTAGACAACCTAGACCAATCTAATCCAAGGCTCACCCTCACCAATGGGTTTTACACAAACAACCTTGATTAATCTAGTCTATGGCTCACCCTCCACAAGGGTTTTATGTCTGTTGACAACCTTGTATCAATCACAACAATAATATAAAGATAGAGTTTAGATGTTACCAACACTTCTTGGTGGATGAATACAATTGATAGCACCACTTCACTTCTTGCCTTTGGAATCTTGAATTTCAATCTTTTAGCACAAGGCAATTTGAGAGCTTTTCATATAATTTTGATGTAAAACAAGTTAGAGCTTCAAGGATTTTGAATGTTCAAAAGTTCTTTCAAAAATCTGGAGTTTGTGGCTTTTATAGATTTGAAAATTTGGCTTTAACAGTAATAAAACGGCTAGTAACGGCTAGTTTCAGCAAAATTCGGTCGACCGAATTTTTGGTCAAAAATTTTCTGACGCACTGTTCACTACTGTTCACTATGCGGGGGAAAATTCGGACGACCGAATTTTCCCAACTGCGTCCGAATTTTCTTCCGAATTTCTCTGGAAAAATAGTGTCACTGTGCACAGTACTGTTCACATGAATAGTATCACTGTTCACAATGCGGAGAAAAATTCGGACGACCGAATTTTTCCAGCTTCGTCCGAATTTGCGTTCGAATTTCTCTGGAAAAATAGTCGGTACTGTTCACATGAATAGTATTACTGTTCACATGAATAGTGGATACTGTTCATTGCGCAAGCAAATTCGGACGACCGAATTTTTTATCCTGCGTCCGAATCTTGCATCCGAATTTTTCAAACTTTGTCAAAACATGTTCAAATCAATTCTAACAAGTTGGGAAACCTTCTAGCCTCAAAGATAAGTCATTAAAGACCTTTTAAGTGCAAAAACCATTTATGAAAACTTGAAAATTTAGGTAAGTTTAAAACCATTGAAACCATTAAAATCAAGTTTTATGCTCTCAATTGCAACTCATAGATTCCATGGCTTAGGAGTGTAGGGTTTACAAAGTTTACCTATTAAGCACATGCAACCTACACTTCATTTCTTCAAAGCCTTCAATCATCTTGAACAAACTCTTCAATCTTCAATCACTTTGACATATTGGAGTTGTTCTTGCATTTTAGCTTCAAGGCAATGAGACTTCAAACTTCTTAATCCACAAAACCTATCACACAACATATAAGCATATTAGTCCTCATCAATATTTGTCATTAATCAAAACTACATGATTTGCCCTTAGGGCTAACACCTTTCTATCCCTAAACTCTATTTTGTTGCTTATTTTAGTTTATGCCTTGATGCACATGTTATGCTTTAACATTGAAATTTACTTGTGCCTTTCTAGTCATTATACTATTTTGAAGCTCAATATATGAAATCCTTGTGATAAGAACTTCTTTTGTTTCACTTTTGTTGTTCAAGTACTCTTAGCCCACCTTTGATTGATGACAAAAGGGGGAGAAGAAATGTGATGACAAAATGTGTGAAAATATGAAATAGCAGTGGAATTCCTCATGCATGAAGAGAAAATGTGTGAATTTTCTGAAAATCCATGCATATGTCAAGGGGGAGAAAGAATGATTACAAAATGTGCTATGTGCTTGTTATAATGTGAATCATGCTGCAATGTGTGCTTATGTGTGCTATGTATATGTTGATGTGCAATAGATAATGAGTAATGTGAAAATATTTGGCTGCATTTCTGCATTTGAAATTTAAATTGAATATTTTATGATATGTGAGGTTTTGGTTATTTTCTGAGATTTTGGAATATGGTTAAGTTGAGATTGAAATCTTGAACTTGGTTCTTCACTTGACCTATGATTTTTAATTACTTCATGAAAACAATTGAATACATGAATTTTGTGGTTTTGCAAAGCTAAACTAAGTGCCTTTGTGGACATACATGTTTGAATACTTCAACATTTCATTTTAAAAGGCAAAATCACCTTTTCAAACTTGTTGCAAAAATTTGGACTCAAAATTCGGATGCAAGGTTCAAAAATTCGGATGCATGTTTCAGAAATTCGGATGCATGCATATTTGTTGCCAAAAAGTGCTTCTTTGTTGTTCAAATTGATTCAAATATGTTTTATTCTCTTCCATTATGTTTGAACAACCTTAGGAAAGATTTATTTCACATTAAACTTTCATTATATTGAATTTATTGCAATTTGGACTTGGAATGTCAAAATTCGGATGCATGTTCTAAAATTCGGATGCATCCATATTGTGTTGTCAAAATGTGCTCCTTTGTTGTTCAAATTGATTCAAATATGTTTTAATCTCTTCTAATAAGTTTGAACAACCTTAGGAAAGCTTATTTACAAAATTTGCAGCTTTCATTTTACTTATTTTAAAGTTTGGACTTGCTATGCAAAAAATTCGGATGCATGATATCTCTAGTCCAAATGTGTTGAAAAATGAGCACAATCCAAGGGGGAGCATTTTTAAAATTTTACAACCTTAAAACCTCTCTTAGAACTTTTTCTAAATGCTTAAATGCTATATCTTCTATCCTAATTGTTGGAAGAAAGGAGGTTAATGGAGGTTTGTTTGGGTCATAGGCTCATATTGAGCCTTTTGTATGTCAATATGCTAAATTGGTTGATTTCTATCATTGACATTAATACTTCTATGTACTACATTGTTTTAATCTATCACATTTTGCATCAAAGTTTGTCATCATCAAAAAGGGGGAGATTGTTAGCCCTAAGGGCAAATCATGTAGTTTTGATTAATGACAAATATTGATGAGAAATAATATGCTTATATGTTGTGTGATAGGTTTTGTGGATTAAGAAGTTTGAAGTCTCATTGCCTTGAAGCTAAAATGCAAGAACAACTCCAATATGTCAAAGTGATTGAAGATTGAAGAGTTTGTTCAAGATGATTGAAGGCTTTGAAGACATGAACTGTAGGTTGCATGTGCTTAATAGGTAAACTTTGTAAACCCTACACTCTTAAGCCTTGGAATCTATGAGTTGCAATTGAGAGCACAAAACTTGATTTAAATGGTTTCAATGGTTTTGAACTTATCTAAATTATCAAGTTTTCATACATGATTTTTGCACTTAAAAGGTCTTTAATGACTTATCTTTTAGGCTAGAAGGTTTTCCAACTTGTTAGAATTGATTTGAACATGTTTTGACAAAGTTTGAAAAAATTCGGATGCAAGATTCGGACGTGAGGATGAAAAAAATTCGGTCGTCCGAATTTTCTTGCACAATGAACACTACCCACTTATTCATAAAGGCTAGAAAGGCTAGAAACTCTAGATTTTTGAAAGAACTTTTGAACATTCAAAATCCTTGAAGCTCTAACTTGTTTTACATCAAAATTATATGAAAAGCTCTCAAATTGCCTTGTGCTCAATGATTGAAATTCAAGATTTCAAAGGCAAGAAGTGAAGTGGTGCTAACAATTGTATTCATCCACCAAGAAGTGTTGGTAACATTCAAATTCTTTCTTTATATTTTTGTTGTGGTTAATGCAAGGTTGTCAAGAGACTTAAAACCCTTGTGGAGGGTGAGCCATAGACTAGATTAATCAAGGTTGTTGTGTAAAACCCATTGGTGAGGGTGAGCCTTGGATTAGATTGGTCTAGGTTGTCTAGTGACATAAAACTCTTAGTGATAAGAGTGAACCTTGTTTATTATATTGAAAAGAGGTTGTTGTGGTAAAACCCATTGAAGGGTGAGCCTCTTGTGTAATTGCTTGGATTAAGCATATAGTGAATTGGTTGAAATCTTTGAGTGTGGACTCAAGGTAGTGGATGTAGATCGTGGAAAGATCGAACCACTATAAATCGTGTGTTCATTTCTTTATAGCTTTACTTGTTTACATACTTGTGTTATTATTATTTGTTCATAGTTGTTGATTGATTGGTTGTGGTCTTATAATTTGATAATCTTGTCTTAACCATCAAATCACATATAAACTTGAAGGTTGTGATTTTGAAGAAGAGCTTTTATTAAGGCAAAGGATTTGCAAAAAGAGAAAAGATTTTCGATAATTAGCCAAAGACCTAATTCACCCCCCTCTTGGGTTTCTTACTATACCAAGACACAAGACAACTACCAAGAAATTGACAATGACCACTTATTCTCTTACGTTCAACTATGTATCCAGCATAGTCAGCATTTGAATATCCAATAAGTTCAAAAGATGAAGAATTTGAAAACCAAAGGCCATAGTCATATGTATCAATCAAATAACGAAAGATACGTTTGACAGAAATTAGATGAGATTCTTTAGGGCAAGATTTAAATCGAGCACATAAGCACACAGTAAACATAATATCAGGTCTATTTGCTGTGAGATAGAGTAAACTTTCAATCATACCTCTATATGATTTTCATCAACATTTTTACTTTTTTCATCTTTATCAAGTTTAGTTGATGAGCTCATTGGAGTACCTATCCCTTTTGCTTGATCCATTCCAAATCTTTTCAAAAGCTCCTTGGTGTACTTTGCTTGATTTATGAAGAATCCATCCTTAATTTGCTTAATTTGCAGCCCAAGAAAGAAATTTAGTTCTCCCATCATGCTCTTTTCAAATTCATTTTGATTGATTTGGCAAATTCTTCACAAAGAGATATGTTAGTAGCACCAAAAATGATATCATCGATATAAATTTGCACAAGTAAAATATCATTATTATTAGATGTTTTTATAAAAAGTGTTGTGTCTACTTTTTCTTTTGCAAATCCTTTTGAAAGAAGAAATCCACTTAATCTTTCATACCAAGCTCTTAGGGCTTGTTTCAATCCATATAGAGCTTTGGTTAAAAACATGATTAGGAAACTTTTCGTGAATAAAACCAGGTGGTTATTCTACATAAACTTCTTCTTCAATATAACCATTTAGAAATGCACTTTTAACATCCATTTGAAATAATTTAAAACCTTTAAAACAAGCAAAAGCCAAAAGTATTCTTATGGATTCAAGTCTAGCTACTGGAGCAAATGTTTCATCATAATCAATACCTTCTTCTTGGTTGAAGCCTTGAGCAACAAGCCTAGCCTTATTTCTAACAACTTCTCCTAGTTCATTTAATTTATTTCTAAAGACCCACTTTGTACCAATAACAGAATGATCATGAGGTTTTGGGACAAGATTCCAAACTTTATTTCTTTCAAACTGATTTAACTCCTCTTCCATAGGAATAATCCAAAAATTATCACACAATGCATCATCAATGTTTTTAGGTTCAATGTGAGATAAAAGAGCAAAGTTGTCGATAAAATACCGCCTTGTTTTAACTCCTTGGGAGACATCACCAATGATTTGCTCCTTAGGATGACCTCTTGCATATCTTAGATCCTTTGGAAGTTCTTGATCATTGCTAGGTTGACCATCTTGTTCTTGCTATATTATTTCTTCTTCTTTGGCATGTTCTTCCAATGTGGGTGCTTGATGATGTGTTTGATTATCAAACATTGAAGAACCTACATCATCTTCATTTCTTCTTTCAAGGTAAATGTTAGATTCATCAAAAGTTCCATGTATGGTTTCTTCAACACATAATATTCTTTTGTTATAAACTCTAAATGCCTTTTTATTTGATGACTAACTAAGAAATACACCTTCATCTGATTTTCTATCAAACTTTCCCAGATTATCACTAGTATTTAAGATAAAACATTTGCACCCAAAAACCTTAAAATAAATAATTGAAGGAGTTTTATTAAATAAGAGTTCAAAAGGTATTTTTCTTATAAAGGGTCTTAATAAAACTCTATTCATTACATAGCAAGCAGTATTTACAGCTTCAGCCCAAAAATATTTTGGCAAAGAATTTTCACATATCATCGATCTAGCCATCTCTTGTAGGGTCCTATTTTTGCTTTCAACAACACCATTTTGTTGAGGTATTTTGGCAGCTGAAAAATTATGAGTTATACCATACTCATCACAAAATCTTGTAAAGTCTTGATTATAAAACTCTCTTCCATTGTCGCTTCTAATAGATATCAATTTATACTCAAGAGAGGTTTGAACCTCTTTGAAAAATTTTGCAAATTCATGAAATGTTTCATCCTTTTGAGCTAAGAAAATCACCCAAGTAAATCTCGAAAAATCATCAACAATCACAAAAGCATATCTTTTACCACCAAGACTAGTAGTCCTCATTGGTCCAAACAAGTCCATATGAACAAGTTCAAGAGGTTTTGAAGTAGAAACCATTTTCTTTGATTTAAAAGATGTTTTAGATTGTTTTCCATATTTACAAGCATCACAAAGACGAGTTTTATCAAAATGCATTTTGGGTAATCCTCTAACTAGCTCTTGTGTGGAAAGTTTATTCAATAAATCCATGCTCACATGTGCTAATCTTCAATGCCACAAAAATCCATCATTATCATGAATGGCAAGACATTTTATATCACTTGTGATAAGTTCATCAAGATACAACACATATACATTTCCAACTCTCTTAGCAACAAAGTGGTTTTGCTACTTGCATTGTCAAGAATAGTACAAGTATCACATTTAAATTCTACTTTACATCCATTGTCACATTATTGACTAATAATAAGTAAATTATACTTCAAACCATCAATAAGTAATACTTGCTTAATAAGAGGGAAGGAGCCTTTACTAATGTTACCTATTCCAAGTATTTTTCCTTTCTTCTTATCACCAAATGTGACAAAACCTTCACTTGTTGCTTGAAGCTCACTAACAAGTGAGGTATTTCCTATCATATGTCTTGAACAGCCACTGTCAAGAAACCATTTTGTGGCACTTGATCTTGAAGCAAAGCGAACCTATACCAAATTAGTAAGAGTGATTTTTGGTACCCATATTTTCTTGGGTTCAAGGGGGTTAGTGAAAGTTCCTTTAACTTTCCAAATAGTCTTGACACCATTTTCTATTTTTCTTTTTACAAAATATTTTGACACTTTGTGTCCATGCTTGCCACAATATGTACAACAAATATGAAGCCTAGAATTAAAAGTTTCTTTAGTCAAAGAGTTTTTATATTTTGGAACATAGCTATCATGAGTGTAACCAAGACCATGTTTTGCAAATGAAGATCTTTGATAACCAAGTAATTTATTTAAATTTTCTCTTCCATATGTAAATCTTTCAGTGCATAATGTAAGATCATTAACTTTCTTTTTTAAAATCTCATGATCATTAAGCATTGTTTCAAGAGAAATAACTTTTGTGCAAAGCTCTTTGTTTTCAAAAGATATGTTTTGTATGGTTGCATTTAAAACTTCTTTTTCAATGTTTAGACAATTAATAGTCTCAAGAAGTTTCCCATTTTCAACACATAATTTGAATTCTCATTTGATAAATCATTGATTTTGAATTTCATTTCTTTATTCCTTTTAGAAGCCTTTTTTAATTTTTCATACATTTCTACAAGTAATTCACTAGGATCAACATCATCATCATAGTAATTAGAAATGGTAGGAGAAGATTGTACCTCATCATCAATTGCCATAAAACATATGTTGGCCTTTCCTTCACTATCATCTTCACTTTCTTGTTGATCCCATGTTCCAGCTAGCCCTTTTCCTTTCTTGGCAGATTTCTTTTTGATCTTGTTGTCTCTTTCCCTTTCCAGAACCTTGGGACAATCTGCAACAAGATGTTCCGTGCTTTTGCATTCAAAACATTGAGGTTTGTAGGATGAAGATTGTCCACACTTCTTGTTTGGCTTTCTTCCGCTTGAGAAATTACTTTTTGTAGAATCTTTTGAAATTTCTAACGGCCATTGGAATCTCCTCTTCTCCATTGTTTCCATCTTCTTCTTCACTTGATGATTTTTCTTGTTCACTGAAGTGATTTGATGTTTTGAGTACAACTCCTTTTCTTCCTTTCTCTTCATCTTCTTTGTCATTCAGTTTTTTCATCTTCATTTCATGTGTGAGCAGTGATCTAATAAGCTCTTCAAGCGGAAGAGTTTTTAAATCCTTTGATTCCTCAATAGCAAGTGTCTTTAGTTGTCAAGATTTTGGAAGAGCATCCAATATCTTCCTGTTTTGCTCTCCAATTGTATAGCTCTTTCCATAAGCTTTTAAACCATTGAAAATATTAGTAAACCTTGTAAACATATCACTAACATTCTCACCTTGCTTCATGGTAAATAGCTCATAGTCTCTTACTAGCATGGCAAGCTTTGACTCTTTAACCTGGTTTGTACCTTCATGTGTTATTTGGAGTAATCTCCACATATCATGAGCAGTGTCACAGCCACTAACTCTATTATATTCAGTTACATCTAATGCACAACTTAAGATATTCATGGCCTGATAATGTAATGTCATTTTCTTTGAATCATGTTCATCAAATTCGTCTGTAGATTTTGGTTCTAAGGTCACTCCATCAGCTCTCATTTCATTGGAATATAAGGACCTTTCTCAACAATGTTCCACAAATCAAAATTGATAGAACAATTATATATCTTAACTCTAGATTTCCAAAAGGTATAGTTTGTTCCATCAAACAAAGGTGGTCTATTTGTGGAAGACCCTTCTAGGTAAGGTAAGTTTGAAATATTAGCCATAAGATCTTTAACTTCTAGGTTGCAAAACCACACAAAGAAGCCCTTGCTCTGATACCAATTGAAAGACCTAAGGGGGGGGGGTGAATTATGTCTTTGGCTAATTTTCGCAAATAAATTCCTTTTACAATTCTAAGCAAGACCACATTGTATGTGCTTTGTTAAATGAGAGGATAAGTCAATTAATAGCAAAGCAGCAAAGCAATGTAAGATCAATGAACACAAGTAATTTAGAGTGGTTTGATTTATTCAAGTTCTACGTCCACTACCTTAAGCCTACACTTAAGGATTTCAAACAATCTACTATATGCTTAAGTTCAACAATTAAATAAGAGGCTCACCACACAATGGTTTTACATTCACAACCTCTTTTAATAATTTTACAAACAAGGTTTACCCTACCAAAGGATTTTATATCTATAAACAACCTTGAGTCAATGTCTCAAGGATCACCCTTATCCAAATGATTTTATGTTTTCAAGATAACATTGCAAGAGCTAGTAGAAAACAAAATTTAATAAAGAGAGGAGAATGTGTAGATGTTACCACTTGTTGGTAGATGATTACACAATTTTGCACCTTCACACTTTGTTGTCTTTGGAATCTTGAATGATCAATTGAAAGCACAAGACAAATGAGAGCTTTAATGTTCTCTAGAGGCTTTGGAATGTTTAGAAATGCTAAGTAAATTATACTTCAAACCATCAATAAGTAATACTTGCTTAATAAGAGGGAAAGAACCTTTACCAATGTTACCTATTCCAAGTATTTTTCCTTTCTTCTTATCACCAAATGTGACAAAACCTTCACTTGTTGCTTGAAGTTCACTAACAAGTGAGGCATTTCCTGTCATGTGTCTTGAACAGCCACTATCAAGAAACTATTTTGTGGCACTTGATCTTGAAGGCAAATGAACCTACACCAAATTTGAGAGAGTGATTTTTGGTACCCATATTTTCTTGGGTCCAAGGGGGTTAGTGAAAGTTCCTTTAACTTTCCAAATAGTCTTGATACCATTTTCTATTTTTCTTTTTACATAACATTTTGACACTTTGTGCCCATGCTTGCCACAATATGTACAATAGATATCAGGCCTAGAATTAAAATTTTTTTTAGCAAAGGAGTTTTTATATTGTTAGCCCTAAGGGCAAATCATGTAGTTATGATTAGTTTTGATTAATGACAAACATTGATAAGGACTAATATGCTTTTATGTTGTGTGATAGGATTTGAGGATTAAGAAGTATGAAGTCTCATTGCCTTGAAGCCACAATGCAAGAACAACTCGAGTATGTCAAAAGTGATTGAAGATTGAAGAGTATGTTCAAGATGATTGAAGGCTTTGAAGACTTGAAGTGTAGGGTACATATGCTAAATAGGTATATTTTTCTGTAAATTCTACACTTGTACGTCTTGGAATCAGTTGAATGTATAAGAGAGCACAAAAACTTGTTTTGAATCTTAAATGACTTTAAATGAATTTTTAATAACAAGTATGTTTTTGAACCATCAAATGATCTCAAGTAAACTTTATCTGATCAAGGTGTTTTAGTAACGATTTTTGAATTTGAAAATGTTTTAAATGGCTTATCTACTTATACAAAATGTTTTCAATGTTATTAAGGATGATTTTTAAATGATTCGACAAAGTTTGATAAGTTTGGATGCGAGTTTCGAAGCTTATCTACTTATACAAAATGTTTTCAATGTTATTAAGGATGATTTTTAAATGATTTGACAAAGTTTGATAAGTTTCGATGCAAGTTTGGACGTCCAAACTTTGAAAATGATCATTGTGCTTCCAAAAAAATTCGGATGCAAGTTCGGACGCATGAGAAAAAGTTTGAACGTCCAAACTTTCTCTAATAACATGGTTACTATTTTTCCAGAAAATTTCGGACGAATGTTCGGACACATAAGAAAAAGTCAGGACGTCCAAACTTTTCCAGATATCTTGGCATATTGAAGTTCAGACGAAAGTTCGGACGCATAGAAGAAAGTTCGGACGTCTGAACTTCTCTGAAACTAGCCGTTTTATAGCTGTTGCAATAACTTTTTAAATCTATAAAAGCTATAAACTTCAGATTTTTTGTTAGTTTTGAATCTTTATGAACTCTAAATATTCCAAAGTCTTTAGCAAACATTAAAAGCTCTCTTTGCCTTGTGCTTTCTATTGATCATTCAAGATTCCAAAGACAACAAAGTGTGAAGGTGCAACATTGTGTAATCATCTACCAACAAGTGGTACATCTTGCACCTTCTCCTCTCTTCATTCAATTGTGTTTTCTACTAGCTCTTGCAAGGTTACCTTGAAAGCATAAAATCCTTTAGATAAGGGTGATCCTTGAGACATTGACTCAAGGTTGTTTGTAGATATAAAATCCTTTGGTAGGGTGAACCTTGTTTGTAAAATTGCAAAAGACTCAAGGTAGTGGACGTAGATCTTGAAGAGATCGAACCACTATAATTTGCTTGTGTTTATTGTTCTTATATTGTTTATTGCTTTGACAGTGATTGATATATTTTCTTATTGAAACAAACGCACATAATCTGGTCTAGCTCAAAATTGTAAAAGGAATTATTTTTGAAAATTAGCCAAAGACCTAATTCACCCCCCTCTTAGGTCTTTCAATTGGTATTAGAGCAAGGGTTTCTTTGTGTGGTTTTGCAACCTAGAAGTTAAGATCTAAAAGACCTAAAAGGGGGTGAATTAGGTCTTTGGCTAATTTTCACAAATAAATTCCTTTTACAATTCTAAGCAAGACCACAATGTATGCAATTTGTTAAATGAGAGGATAAGTCAATTAATAGCAAAGCAGTAAAGTAATGTAAGATCAATGAACACAAGCAATTTAGAGTGGTTCGATCTATTCAAGTTCTACGTCCACTACCTTAAGCCTACACTTAAGGATTTCAAACAATCTACTATATGCTCAAGTTCAACAGATACATAAGAGGCTTACCACACAATGGTTTTACATTCACAACCTCTTTTAGTAATTTTACAAACAAGGTTCACCCTACCAAAGGATTTTATATCTACAAAAAACCTTGAGTCAACGTCTCAAGGATCACCCTTATCCAAAGGATTTTATGTTATCAAGATAACCTTGCAAGAGCTAGTAGAAAAATACAATTTAACAAAGAGAGCAGAATGTGTAAATGTTACCACTTGTTGGTAGATGATTACACAATGTTGCACCTTCACACTTTGTTGTCTTTGGAATCTTGAATGATCAATTGAAAGCACAAGACAAAAGAGAGCTTAAAATGTTTGCTAAAGGCTTTGGAATGTTTAGATTTCTCAAAGATTCAAAACTTACAAAAAATCTGAAGTTTATAACTTTTATAGAATTTGAAAATCAGTTTTAACAGCCATAACATGGCTAGTAAGGACTAGTTTCAGAAAATTTGGACGACCGAATTTTTCTTGTGCGTCCAAACTTATCGTCCGAATTTTACTGTTGCATGTTTCTGGAAAAATTCAGACGACCGAATTTTTTTCATGCGTCCGAACTTGTGTCCGAATTTCTCTGGAAAAATAGTAACCATTGCTGGCTATAAAAATCGAACGACCAAATTTTTTGGAAGCACAATAGCCATTTTAAAGTTTGGTTTTCAAACTTTGTAAAATAATTTGAGATTTAACTTCAATAAGTTTAAAAACATTTTGCATGTATGGATAAGTTATTTAGTCATTTTTAAACTTAAGAACCATAATCAAATCTCTTTGATCATGCAAAATTTACTCAAAATCTTTTAAGATACAAAAATACATTTATTAACAAAAACTTCATTCAAAGCCATTTAAGATTAAGGAAAATAATTTTATACTCTCTTATGCATTCAATAGATTCCAAGACATACAAGTGTAGGGTTTACAAAAGAATATACCTATTTAGCATATTTGACCTACACTTCAAGTCTTCAATGCCTTTTAATCATCCTTGAACAAACTTCTTCAATCTTCAATCATTTTGACTCATTGAAGTTGTTCTTGCACTTTGGCTTGAAGGCAACAAGACTTCATACTTTTTTAATCCAATAATCCTATCACATAGTTGACATAAAGATTAGTCCACAACAATGTTTGTCATTATTCAAAACTCAATAAAAACTTTCATGATTTTCCCTTAGGGCTAACAAGATCTTATGACTAATATTTCAAACTTACCTTATCTAGAAGGATCTTCCGTAAATAGACCACCTTTGTTTGATGGAACAAACTATACATTTTGGAAATCTAGAGTTAAGATATATATATGTTCTATCAATTTTGATTTGTAAAATATTGTTGAGAAAGGTCCTTACATACCTATGAAAATGAGAGCTGATGGAGTGACCTTAGAACCAAAGTCTATAGACGAATTTGACGAAAATGATTCAAAGAAAAAGACTTTAAATTATCAGGCCATGAACATTTTAAGTTGTGCATTAGATGTAACTGAATACAATAGAGTTAGTGGATGTGACACTGCTATTGATATGTGGAGATTAATTCAAATAACACATAAATGTACAAACCAGGTTAAAGAGTCTAAGCTTGCCATGCTAGTAAGGGACTATGAGCTATTCACTATGAAGCAAGGTGAGAATGTCAGTGATATGTTTACAAGATTTACTAACATTTTCAATGGTTTAAAAGCTTATGGGAAGAGCTATACAATTGGAGAGTAAAACAGGAAAATATTGGATGCTCTACCAAAATCTTGGCAACCAAAAACACTTGCAATTGAGGAATCAAAGGATTTGAAAACTCTCCCACTTGAAGAGCTCATTGGATCACTGCTCACGCATGAGATGAAGATGAAAAGACTAAATGACAAAGAAGATGAAGAGAAGGGAAGAAAAGGAGTTGTACTCAAAACCTCAAATCACTTGAGTGAACAAGAAAAATCATCAAGTGAAGAAGATGGAAACAGTGGAGAAGAGGAGATAGCCATGGCTGTAAGAAAATTCAAAAAATTATACAAGAAGGAATTCCTCAAGAAAGGGAGAAAGCCAACCAAGAAGAGTGGACAGTCATCATCCTTCAAACCTTAATGTTTTGAATGCAAAAGCACAGAACATCTTGTTGCTGATTGTCCTAAGGTGTTGGAAAGGGAAAGAGACATCAAATTAAAAAAGAAATCTACCAAGAAGGGGAAAGGACTAGCTGAAACCTGGGATCAACAAGAAAGTGAAGATGATAGTGAAGGAAAGGCCAACATATGCTTTATGGCAATTGTTGATGAGGTACAATCTACTCCTTCTATCTCTAATTTCTATGATGATGATGTTGATCCTAGTGAGTTACTTGTTGAAATGTATGAACAACTAAAAAAGGCTTCTAAAAGGAATAAAGAAATGAAGACCAAAATCAATGAGTTGTTAAATGAAAATTCAAAGTTATGTGTTGAAAATGGGAAACTTCTTGAGACTATTAATTGCCTAAATATTGAAAAAGAAGTTTTAAATGTAACCGTACAAAACATATCTTTTGAAAATAAAGAGCTTTGCACAAAAGTTATTTCTCTTGAAACTATACTTAATGATCATGAGATATTAAAAAAAAAGTTAATGATACATTATGCATTGAAAAATTTACAAATGGAAGAGAAAATTTAAATAAATTACTCGATTATCAAAGATCTTCATATGTAAAACATGGTCTTGGTTACACTCATGATAGTTATGCTCCAAAATATAAAAACTCCTTAGCTAAAGAAACTTTTAATTCTAGGCCTCATATCTGTTGTACATATTGTGGCAAGCATGGACACAAAGTGTCAAAATGTTATGTAAAAAGAAAAATAAAAAATGGTATCAAGACTATTTGGAAAGTTAAAGGAACTTTCACTAACCCCCTTGGACCCAAGAAAATATGGGTACCAAAAATCACTCTCTCAAATTTGGTGTAGGTTCATTTTGCTTCAAGATCAAGTGCCACAAAATGATTTCTTGACAGTGGCTGTTCAAGACACATGACAGGAAATGCCTCACTTGTTAGTGAGCTTCAAGCAACAAGTGAAGGCTTTGTCACATTTGGTGATAAGAAGAGAGGAAAAATACTTAGAATAGGTAACATTGGCAAAGGCTCTTTCCCTCTTATTAAGCAAGTATTACTTATTGATGGTTTCAAGTATAATTTACTTAGCATTAGTCAACTATGCGACGCTTGTACTATTTTTAATAGTGCAAGTAGCAAAACCATCTTTGTTGCTAATAGAGTTAGAAATGTATGTGTTATATTTTGATGAACTTATCACAAATAATATAAAATTTCTTGACATTCATGATAATGATGGATATTTATGGCATAGAAGATTAGGTCATGTGAGCATAGATTTATTAAATAAACTTTCCTCACAAGAGCTAGTTAGAGGATTACCTAAAATGCATTTTGATAAAACTCATCTTTGTGATGCTTGTCAATATGGAAAATAGTCTAAAACATCTTTTAAACCAAAGAAAATGGTTTCCACCTCAAAACCTCTTGAACTTATTCATATGGACTTGTTTGGACCAATGAGGACCACTAGTCTTTGTGGTAAAAGATATGTTTATTTGATTGTTGATGATTTTTCAAGATTTACATGAGTGATTTTCTTAGCTCAAAAGGATGAAACGTGTCATGAATTTACAAAACTTTTCAAAAAGGTTCAAACTTCTCTTGAGTATAAATTGATTTCTATTAGAAGTGACAATGGAAGAGAATTTTGCAATCAAGACTTTACCAAATTTTGTGATGAATATGGCATAACTCATAATTTTTCAGCTACTAAAACACCCCAACAAAATGGTGTTTGTTGAAAGGAAAAATAGAACCTTACAAGAGATGGCTAGATCAATGCTTTGTGAAAACATTTTGCCAAAATATTTTTAGGCTGAAGCTGTAAACACTGCTTGCTATGTAATGAATAGAGTTCTATTAAGACCCTTCATAAGAAAAATACCTTTTGAACTCCTATTTGACAAAACTCCTTCAATTGTTTATTTTAAGATATTTAGTTATAAGTGTTTTATCTTAAATACCAGTGATAATCTAGAAAAGTTTGATAGAAAATCAGATGAAGGGGTATTTCTTGGGTATTCATCAAATAAAAAGGCTTATAGAGTTTATAACAAAAGAACATTATGTGTTAAAGAAACCATACATGTAACCTTTGATGAATCTAACATTTATCTTGAAAGAAGAAATTAAGATGATGTAGGTTCTTCAATGTTTGATAATCAAACACATCACCAAGCACCCACATTGGAAGAACATGCCAAAGAAGAAGAAATAATAGAGCAAGAACAAGATGGTCAACCTAGCAATGATCAAGAAGTTCGGAGCAATGATCAAGGATGAAAGTTCGGACGCATAGCAGAAAGTTCGGACGTCCGAACTTCTCTGAAACTAGCCGTTACTAGCCGTTTTATAGCTGTTGCAATTGATTTTTCAAATCAATAAAAGTTATAAACTTCAGATTTTTTGTTAGTTTTGAATCTTTATGAACTCTAAACATTCCAAAGTCTTTAGCAAACATTAAAAGATCTCTTTGTCTTGTACTTTCTATTGATCATTCAAGATTCCAAAGACAACAAAGTGTGAAGGTGCAACATTGTGTAATCATCTACCAACAAGTGGTAACATCTTACACATTCTCCTCTCTTCATTCAATTGTGTTTTCTACTAGCTCTTGCAAAGTTATCTTGAAAGCATAAAATCCTTTAGATAAGGGTGATCCTTGAGACATTGACTCAAGGTTGTTTGTAGAAATTAAAAACCTTTCGTAGGGTGAACCTTGTTTGTAAAATTGCAAAAGAGGTTGTGAGTATAAAACCATTGTGTGGTGAGCCACTTATGTAATTGTTGAACTTGAGCATATGGTAGATTGTTTGAAATCCTTGAGTGTAGACTCAAAGTAGTGGACGTAGATCTTGAAGAGATTGAACCACTATAATTTGCTTGTGTTTATTGTTCTTATATTGTTTATTGCTTTGACAGTGATTGATATATTTTCTTATTGAAACAAACACACATAATCTGGTCTAGCTCAAAATTATAAAAGAAATTATTTTTGAAAATTATCCAAAGACCTAATTCACCCCTCCCCCCTCTTAGGTCTTTCATATATTTTGAAGCATAACTATCATGAGTGTAACCAAGACCATATTTAACATATGAAGATCTTTGATAACCAAGTAATTTATTTAAATTTTCTCTTCCATTTGTAAATTTTTCAATGCATAATGTAAGATCATTAACTTTCTTTTTCAATATCTCATGATCATTAAGCATTGTTTCAAGAGAAATAACTTTTGTGCAAAGCTCTTTATTTTCAAAAAATATATTTTGTACGGTTACATTTAAAACTTCCTTTTCAATGTTTAGGCAATTAATAGTCTCAAGAAGTTTCCCATTTTCAACACATAACTTTGAATTCTCATTTAACAACTCATTGATTTTGGTCTTCATTTCATTATTCCTTTTAGAAGCCTTTTCAGTTCTTCATACATTTCAACAAGTAACTCACTAGGATCAACATCATCATCATAGTAATTAGAGATAGAAGGAATAGATTGTACCTCATCATCAATTGCCATAAAGCATATGTTGACCTTTCCTTCACTGTCATCTTCACTTTCTTGTTGATCCTAGGTTCCAGCTAGTCCTTTTCCCTTCTTGGCAGATTTCTTTTTTAATTTGTTGTCTCTTTCCCTTTCCAAAACCTTAAGACAATGAGCAACAAGATGTTCTGTGCTTTTGCATTCAAAACATTGAGGTTTGAAGGATGATGACTATCCACTCTTCTTGGTTGGCTTTCTCCCTTTCTTGAGAAATTCCTTCTTGTAGAATGTTGTGAATTTTCTTACAGCCATGGCTATCTCCTCTTCTCCACTGTTTCCATCTTCTTCACATGACGATTTTTCTTGTTCACTCAAGTGATTTGAGGTTTTGAGTACAACTCCTTTTCTTCCCTTCTCTTCATCTTCTTTGTCATTTAGTCTTTTCATCTTCATTTCATGCGTGAGCAGTGATCCAATGAGCTCTTCAAGTGGGAGAGTTTTTAAATCCTTTGATTCCTCAATTACAAAGTGTTAGTAAATCTTGTAAACATATCACTGACATTCTCACCTTGCTTCACAGTGAATAGCTCATAGTCCCTTACTAGCATGGCAAGCTTAGACTCTTTAACCTGGTTTGTACCTTCATGTGTTATTTGAAGTAATCTCCACATATCATGAGCAGTGTCACATCCACTAACTCTATTGTATTCAGTTACATCTAATGCACAACTTAAAATGTTCATGGCCTGATAATTTAATATCATTTTCTTTGAATCATTTTCATCAAATTCGTCTGTAGACTTTGGTTCCAAGGTTACTCCATCAGCTCTCATTTTCATAGGTATGTAAGGACCTTTCTCAACAATATTCCACAAATCAAAATTGATAGAACATATATATATCTTAACTCTAGATTTCCAAAATGTATAGTTTGTTCCATCAAACAAAGGTGGTCTATTTACGGAAGATCCTTCTAGATAAGGTAAGTTTGAAATATTAGCCAGAAGATCTTAACTTCTAGGTTGCAAAACCACACAAAGAAGCCCTTGCTCTGATACCAATTGAAAGACCTAAGAGGGGGTGAATTAGGTCTTTGGCTAATTTTCAAAAATAATTCCTTTTACAATTTTAAGCAGACCAGAGTATGTGTGTTTGTTGCAATAAGAGAATATATCAATCAATGTCAAAGCAATAAACAATATAAGAACAATAAACACAAGCAATTTATAGTGGTTCGATCTCTTTAAAATCTACGTCCACTACCTTGAGCCTACACTCAAGGATTTCAAACAATCTACTATATGCTCAAGTTCAACAATTACATAAGAGGCTCACCACACAATGGTTTTACATTCACAACCTCATTTGCAATTTTGCAAACAAGGTTCACCCTACCAAAGGATTTTATATCTACAAACAACCTTGAGTCAATGTCTCAAGGATTACCCTTATCTAAAGGATTTTATTTTTTCAAGATAACCTTGCAAGAGCTAGTAGAAAACACAATTGAATGAAGAGAGGAGAATGTGTAAGATATTACCACTTGTTGGTAGATGATTACACAATGTTGTACCTTCACACTTTGTTGTCTTTGAAATCTTGAATGATGAATTGAAAGCACAAGACAAAGAGAGCTTTAATATTTTCTAAAGACTTTGAAATGTTCAGAGTTCTTAAAGATTCAAAACTTACAAAACTTTTTGAGTTTATAGCTTTTATAGATTTAAAAAAAATCAGTTTCAACAGTTATAAAACGGCTAGTAACGGCTAGTTTCAGAGAAGTTTGGATGTCTGAACTTTCTGCTATGCGTCCGAACTTTCGTCCGAACTTTACTGTGCCAAGCTGTCTGGAAAAGTTCGGACGTCCGAACTTTTCATTATGCGTCCGAACATTCATTCGAAATTCTCTGGAAAAACAGTAACCATGCTATCAGAGAAAGTTTGGACGTCCGAACTTTGCTCCATGCGTCCGAACTTACGTCGGAATTTCTCTGGAAGTACAGTAACCTTTTCAAAGTTTGGACGTCGGAACTTGCGTTCAAACTCATCAAACTTTGTCAAATCATTTGAAAATGAACCTTAAAAACTTTGAAACCATTTTGTATAAATAGATAAATCATTTAAACATTTTCAAACTTAAAAACCGTTACTAAAACACTTTGATCATACAAAGTTTACTTAAGATCATTTGAGGTTCAAAAACATACTTGTTATTCAAAAGTTCATTTAAAGACATATAAGATTTAAAACAAGTTTTTGTTGCTCTCTTATGCATTCAATAGATTCCAAGACATGAAGTGTAGGGTTTACATAAGAATTTACATATTTAGCATTTATGACCTATACTCTAAGTTTTCAATGCCTTCAATTATCTTGAACAACCTCTTCAATCTTCAAATATTAGAGTTGTTCTTGCATTGTGGCTTCAAGACAATAAGACTTGCTTCCTTCTCAATCCACAAATCCTATCACACAACATATAAGCATATTAGTCCTTATCAATGTTTGTCATAAATCAAAACTAATTATAACTACATGATTTGCCCTTAGGGCTAACAATCTCCCCCTTTTTGATGATGACAAACTTTGATACAAAATGTGATGGATTTAAAAAATGCAGTACAAAGAAGCATTGATGTCAATGATTGATAATAACTAATTTAGCATATTGACATACAAAAGACTCAATATGAGCCTAAGACCCAACCAACCTCCATTAACCTCCTTCCTTCCAAACAATCAACTAGGATAGAAGATATAGCATTTAAGCATTTAGGAAACTTCTAAAAGAGGTATTAAAGGTCAGAAAAGATTAACAATGCTCCCCCTTAGATTGTTTGAAATCCTTGAGTGTAGGCTCAAGGTAGTAGACGTAGATCTTGTAGAGATCGAACCATTATAAATTGCTTGTGTTTATTGGTATTACATTATTTTACTGCTTCGCTAATAATTGACATATTCTCTCATTGAACCAACCACATATAATCTAGTCTTGCTTAGAATTGTACAAGGAAATTATTTTCGAAAATTTGCCAAAGACCTAATTCACCCCCCCCCCTCTTAGGTCTTTCAATTAGTATCAGAGCAAGGGCTTCTTTGTGTGGTTTTGCAACCTAGAAGTCAAGATCTTCTGACTAATATTTCAAACTTACCTTATCTAGAAGGATCTTCCACAAATAGACTACTTTTGTTTGATGGAACAAACTATACATTTTGGAAATCTAGAGTTAAGATATATATATGTTCTATCAATTTTGATTTTTGGAATATTGTTGAAAAAGGTCCTTACATACCTATGAAAATGAGAGCTGATGGAGTAACCTTGGAACCAAAGTCTACAGACGAATTTGATGAAAATGACTCAAAGAAAATGACATTAAATTATCATGCGATGAACATTTCAAGTTGTGCATTAGATGTAACTGAATACAATAGAATTAGTGGATGTGACACTGCTCATGATATGTTGAGATTACTTCAAATAACACATGAAGGTACAAACCAGGTTAAAGAGTTTAAGCATGCCATGCTAGTAGGGGACTATGAGCTATTCACTATGAAGCAAGGTGAGAATGTCAGTGATATGTTTATAAGATTTACTAACATTTTCAATGGTTTAAAAGCTTATGGGAAGAGCTATACAATTGGAGAGTAAAACAGAAAAATATTGGATGCTCGATTTGCCCTTAGAGCTAACAATCTCCCCCCTTTTTGATGATGACAAACTTTGATGCAAAATGTGATAGATTTAAACAATGTAGTACAAATAAGCATTGATGTCAATGATTGATAATAACCAATTTAGCATATTGACATACAAAAGGCTCAATATGAGCCTAAGACCCAACCAACCTCCATTAACCTCATTCCTTCCAAACAATCAACTAGGATAGAAGATATAGCACTTAATCATTTAGGAAACTTCTAAAAGAGGTATTAAAGGTCAGAAAAGATTAATAATGCTCCCCCTTAGATGGTACTCATTTTTCATCAAAGTTGGACTTGAGATACTAAGCATCCGAATTCTGACATATCAAGTACAAACAATAAAATAAGTGAAATGAAAGCTGCAAATTTTGTAAATAAGCTTTCCTAAGGTTGTTCAAACATATTATAAGAAATTTAAACATATTTAAATCAATTTGAACAACAAAAGAGCACTTTTTTGCAACAAAATATGAATGCATCTGAATTTCAGAACATGCATCCGAACTTTGAAATTTCAAATCCAAACTTTAAAATATGTGAGATGAAGGCTGTAATATTTGAAAATAAGCCTTTCTAAGGTTGTTCAAACATGATAGGAAGGATTAAAACAGTTTTCAAACAATTTGAACAACAAAAAAATATATATTTTTGGCAAAAAGGTTTGGATGCGTCCAAACTTTTGGTTTGCATCCAAATTTCAAGTCCAAACTTATGAACTCTATCCTCACATATTATAACTCATTCAGTTTGAATTTCAAATGTAGAAATACAACCAAATATGCCACAATGTGCCAAATTTTCACATTATCAGCACACAATGCCACATGCAACACACATATTCCCCCATACATAGCAGCACATAGCACACAATACCACACATTCTTGCACACATCTTTCTCCCCCTTTTGTCATCACTCAAAGATGAGGATATGAAAATGAGACTGATATGCAACTATAGCATAATTCTATAAATTTACTTTTTTTTCCCTTTTTATAACAACAATTAAGCTTGGGGGTGGGTCAAAATATCATTAGAAGAAGCTCTTAACACTGAGGTTTCATCATATGAAGGTGAACTCTGTGAGGATATTTTCTGTTGTTACGCCAGATAGTTCTCTTGTGTACATCCAAGCATAGAACTCTTGAAGTCTGATTGCCCACTTTGTTGGAGGGATGTCATCTAGTTGGAATGTGAAGGTGCCAGAAGCTGTTGATTTCTTAGAAGTGTGAAGCTGTTCTGGTTCATCGACAATAGGAGTGGCTTCAGATGTGTCTCCTGTATCTTCTTCTTCTTGAGTGATGTTGATTTGTGATATATCCATGTTAAGATCTTCAGAGAAAGATTGTTCAAAAGATTCTGGAACAGATGATGACTCTTTTTCTAAATCAAAAACTAGTTTTGACTCTGTTGAAGAGGAGTAATGTGCTTCAGATTGAGTTTGCTCTTGTACTACAACAACATGAGGTGTAATTTGAGGTGTAGCAGCTTGCTGGAGCATAGGAGTTAGCGGATTCTAAATCATAGCTTGTTTTTGAGTCTCCAGAGGAGGAGGAGCAGGCTTCGGTTGTTGCTTTTGGGCTTGTTTTGCTCTAAGCCATCTCATTGCCCATGGTTCCAAAAGAAGAGTATTGTGTTTTGGGTAATGGTTGAAAGGAATTTGTAAAAGGAGGGAAAAGCTGGAAGAAACTTGAGGAACAGCTGTAATTGGAGGAGAAGGAGAGTAAGGTGTAGACTCAACCTGTGCTTTGAGATATGCAATGTATCCTTCAAGGTCTTCTATTTCTTTCTGCTTCTGTTGGATGACAATAGCAGGATTGACACCAGGCATAGGCAAATTGTAAGGAATTTGCTTGAATCATTTCTCCATATTAATGATTAGCCACTTTGTGGCATCCAGGTCTTGTACTTGAGAATCAACTTTGGTTTCAACAGTAACAAGACGGAAATTTACCTGGGTAACTTTCTGATCAATCTGAGTCAGGATTTTGTTCTAAGCAACAGCGTTTTCAGATTGCCAGTTCAAGACTGTTTCAACAGGATTAGCTTGTACTGATTGTCCACTAGGTACGATACAAGAGGAGACATTCTGGATTTTATGGGAATGTCTAGCATTGTCTTTGGTGAAAGGAGTGGTCTGAGGGAATACAGGGTTAAGTGGAAGAAATTCTGCAAGTTGGAACATGTAGAGGGCTGGAATAGGAGTTGGTGTTGTAGGAGGTTTGTAAAAGGGATTGATAGGTTGACAAGTAGGAGGCACTGGTTTTTCTTTGGCTAGGATTTTGAGACATTTCTGATAGTAAGGAAGAAGTGGGGGTTTAGATTTAGGAGGTAACCATGTGGATGGAACTTCAACTAAGACAGAGTCATACCTGCTGCGAGTTTGGATAACTTGTGCTCCTTGTTGGTAGTCTGGATCTATTTCTTGTTCTTTGGTTGAGCATGGGGATTCTTCTTCTTTTTCCTTCTTCTTTTGCGGGAGTCATAGTAGATACTGTCTTCAAAATTTAGGCATGATTCACAGGAAGTACAAGCACCCCAATAACAGTGATTAGAGAAAGGGTTTGTCTCAAAGATTTGGCTTCTGATATGTACCACTTAGTGATGTCAGGGAAAGTATCTCGATGAGAGACCAATGGATTATGTGGTCCAAGTCGGATGATCCGATCAAGGTCATCTCGATGACGTGGAGGAGGATTAGAAATAGGAAGTTTAATCATAGCAATCCTTGGATAACTTTGTCGAGCAGACTGGAGATGTTTGTGATCAAATCTGATGAAAATAGAACCATCAGGATTCCGAGAGATCTAAGAAGAGGAAGATTCTAGAGGCTTATTGGCAGCCTCATGAACCTTTTCATACTCTGTGACCCAAGCATCAGGAAGAAGTTGTAACAGCTCAGGTTTAGGGATTTGTCTGGGAACATGGGTACAAGCAGCTGACTATTTGTCATCTGCCTGGATGAGAGGGCATCTTCTCCATCAAGAAGAGAAAGGTCTATACCATGATTCTGAACCCTGTAGATCATTAGATAATGAAGTGTTGCAGTGAGAGCTTCAAGTACTTGAGAAGCTCCCGCAATCTGGACTTGTACCTTGAGAGCATTCAGAAGATGAGGATCAGCCATAGATATATTGAAATTTGGATATAGGGTGATGAATACTGTGCCAGCCTGCAGTGTAGCTTGAAAAGTAGCTATACAAGCATGTTGATATGCTAGAAAACGAGTATCCAATAAAGCAACTCGGGCAACCATAGGAAGACCTTTTCTGCCATGGAGAGTGAGAACTATACGGATAGCTCCAAAATGGATGTGGGTGTAACCATGTTACTTCTATAGACGGGGAAAGTCTTCAGCAATGTAAAGAGTAACGAATTGCTCTTTACCGGTAGCAACAATAGGATCTTGATCCATCTTAGAACATTGAACATGCTCTTTGGTGGAAGGAGTGGTATGAGGGAATACAAGGTTAAATGGAGGAAATTTTGCAGGTTGGAACATACAGATGGCCAAAATAGGAGTTGGTGTTGTAGGAGGTTTGTAAAAGGGATTGATAGGTTGACAGGTAGGAGGTATTGGTTTTTCTTTGGCTAGGATTTTGAGACATTTCTGATAGTAAGGAAGAAGTGGGGGTTTAGGTTTAGGAGGTAACCGTGCAGATGGAACTTCAGCTAGGACAGAGTCATACCTGCTGCGAGTTTGGATGTCTTGTGCTCCTTGTTGGTAGTATGGATCTATTTCTAGTTTTCTGGTTGAGCACAAGGAAGGATTCTTCTTCTTTTTCCTTCTTCTTCCACGATTGTCATAGTAGATACTGTCTTCAGGGACCAATGGATTATCTGGTCCAAGTCGGATGATCCGAGCAAGGTCATCTTGATGATGTGGAGGAGGATTAGAAACAAGAAGTTTAATCACAGCAATCCTTGGTTAACTTTGGTTTGTGATCAAATTTGATGGAAACAGAACCATCAGGATTCTGAGAGATCTGAGAAGAGGAAGATTCTAAAGGCTGATTGCTAGCCTCATGAACCTTTTCGTACTCTATGACCCAAGCATCAGAAAGGAGTTGTAACAGCTCAGCTTTAGGGATTTTTCTGGGAACATAGGTACAAACAGCTGACTGTTTGTTATCTACCTTGATGAGAAGGACATCTTCTCCACCAGGATGAGAGAGGTCTATAGCATGATTCTGAACCTTGTAGATCATTTGATAATGAAGTGTTGCTGTGAGAGCTTCAGGTACCTGAGAGGCTCCCGCAATCTGGACTTGTACCTTGAGAGCATTCAGAAGATGAGGATTAGCCAGAGATATATTGAAATTTGGATATAGGGTGATGAATACTGTGCCAACATTCAGCGTAGCTTCGATAGTAGCTATACAATCATGCTGATATGCTAGAAAACGAGTATCTAGTAAAGAAAATCAGGCAACCATAGGAAGATCTTTTCTACCATGGAGAGTGAGAACTATACGGACAGCTCCAAAATGGAGGTGAGGGTAACCATGTTGCTTCCATTGACGGGGAAAGTCTGCAGGAATGTAAAGAGTAACGAATTGCTCTTCACCTGTAGTAACAATAGGATGTTGATCCATCTTTGAACATTGAACATACTCTCGGACAGAGGATGGAGTTTGGCCAATGAGAGACTTGAAAGTTTTCGATAGAGAAACTATGGACTTAGCATAATTAGTATAAGGATTCATGAACGAGTGATTTTCAAGAGAGAACTGGGAAGATAAATCTACAATAACTTCATATAAGTAATCTAATTTTTAAGATGTTGTTTGACAGAATGAAGGAGTAGTATCTAAGGAAATCGATGAACGGGAGGTTTCCGGATGCATAACTATGAAAAGGCTTTTTCAACTCTAGCTTAATTTCGGATACACCAATGGCTCTGATACCAATTGCCTCGGAAAAGGAACTTTGTCAGGGGAGGCTCATATTACCCTTTTCTTCCTTCGGTCCACCAGGCTCCACTGCAGGCTCTCCGGCGGACGTGCATATTTTAACGGAACTCCCAAATTTCTCGATTGGGAGTCGAACCTGTGACCTCCGCGAATACTTTAGGCTCTGATACAAGTAGTATCTCAAAGGAGATAAGTAAGTTGATCAAGCATGAAGAAGACCCGATCTTATTATCAAATCATCATGCTGCAAAAATTCTTCCTGCAAGTGATCCTCCAAAAAGAATAAATTCTCTAGAATCCATACAATTGATCAAAAATTTTCCAAGAAGAAATGGAGATATTTCAGAAAGAAGAGCAAATCTCCCAAAGCCTTCAATGGCAAGTCAGATTACTGTTGTGTCTGCAAGCAAAATGGTCACTATGCTAAATAATGTCCTCAGAAGAAAAAGCGGCAAAACCTCATTTCCCAGATTGAACAAGTTAGTCCAATTTATGGTGATAATGATCTTGAATCCCTTTTCTCTGAGCAAGATGATCTTGCTGATCATACCCTTTTTGCAATACTAGAAGACGAAATCCCATTGTCTTATCATATTTTAGTTCCTCAAGAACCTGATCTCATACTTCCAGAGAAATCTCCAAAAAAAACCCCTATACCAGTCCTAACCATCCAATCTAATAAAACACATCCTCAAGCCCCTGTCCGAATCCGAACCTCCAAGTATGATAAGCCTATTCCTACCATCACTTTCTTTGACACAGGTGCTACAATACCCACGATAAATCTAGTAGTACTACCACCTGAGTACTGGATAGAACACCAGAAGGAATTCATAACTGGTAATGGTAAAACATTCTACACAAGTTTCAGATTCTTCCTAATGGTATTCGTTTTGGAAAACAGTTCAAAGAATATGGTTCTATTCCAAGACTTTACCAAATTATTCCTAATCCTATTTTAGAAATTTAGCAACTCCTCCTTTCCCAAACCTGTGCTGAATCCCATACTGAATTCCTCATCAAATGTGCCAATCCTTGGTGGAAAAATCCTCAATACTTCATCAAACTTCCCTTCAAGAAAAATGAGGATATCAACCCTACCAAAGCCAGTCATTCTGGCATGAACCTTGACCATCTCCAACTATTCACCAAAGAATGCCAAGACCTTCTTCATTCAAACATTATTGAACTCTCAGATTCTCAATGGTCTTGTGAAGCATTCTATGTTGATAAGCGGGCTGAACAAGTCCGTGGAAAGATGAGATTGGTAATCAATTACCAACCTCTCAACCATTTTTTACAAGATAATAAGTTTCCACTTCCACATAAGCACACACTATTATCACAGCTTTCAGATGTAAAATGGTTTTCAAAATTTGATTTGAAATTTGGTTTTTGGCAATGGCGAATTCACATAAGCAAACAGGTTTTTGTATTCCTAACCAGCATTTCCAGTGGAAAGTAATGCCTTTTAGATTAAAACTTGCACTGTCCCTATTTCAAAAAGCCATGGTTAAGATTTTTGAACCACTTTTACACGTTGCACTGGTTTATATTGATGACATCCTTCTTTTAAGTTCTACATTGGATGGTCATATATACCTATTAAGCCAGTTTGCTGAAATGGTTTAAAATTATGGCGTAATGCTTTCTGAAAAGAAAATAATCTTGGCTAAATAGGAAATTACTTTTCTTGGGATGCATTTCTCTGTAGGTATATACACTCTTGGAAATCATATTTTTGAAGAACTACAAAAGTTCCCTGATTCCAACTTCTCACAGAAACAAGTCCAGTAATTTCTCGGCATAGTTAACTATGTTCGAGATTTTCTTCTCAGAGCATCTGAACATGTTTATCCTCTCACTAAGATGCTTAAGAAAAACCCTCCTCCATGAACTTCATCACAGACTCAAGCTGTCACAGCTCTCAAAGCTCAAGTCTCCAAAATCCAAAAACTGCATTTGCCAACGAATGGACAAAAGATTCTACAAACTGATGCCAGTGATAAATATTGGAGTGCAGTTCTGCTAGAAGATATCAATGGCAACAGACATCTATGTGGATTTGCTAGTGGTAGATTCAAACCCTCAGAAATACATTACCATTCCACTTTCAAGGAGATCCTTACAGTAAAAAATGGCATAAAGAAGTTTAGCTTCTATCTCATCAGCTCCAAATTCTTGGTGGAAACGGATATGAGTTCATTTCCTAAGATGTTACAGTTCGAGCAGAAACAAGTTCCTCATCCTCAACTGCTCAAGCGGTCAATGTGGTTTGTTCATTTGAAGTCAAACACATCAAAGGTAAATCTAATGTTGTAGCTGATTTTCTTCGAGACCCGATTCCTTCACCACTAAACCTGTTATAGCCACCCAATCTTTTTAACCCATCTAGTATTCCTCCTGATTTTCCTTATGATTACTCAGTTCCATGTTCTATTGACTGCATGATCCAAAAAAGAAATTTTTTTGAGTTACAAATTTTTAGAGAATTTGGAGGATCAATTCTGAAACCATCTGGAGTAAATCCGTTCTTCCCTTGCAGTCAGGTTTTCATCTTTAGACTTATTGATTTCCATACTTCATTAAAATGGTTCTTTTGGTACCTTTGTCAACAGTACCACATTCTTCTTGAACTTGACTCTGTATTATTCCTTAAAGGGTTTATTCCGAGTTTATGTGAATTTTTACTCTAGTTTAAATATTTAGAAGAATGGAAGAAGTTATTTCTCACCTTTCCAAAACATTTCCTACTCTTTGATCTTTATCGACCCATAGACTAGGATTTCACCATTCATCCTCAGTTCATTCTCTTCCAGACCAATTCAACCACTGTGCTAGATCTTCCCTAGAAATACTCTAAGGCTCAAAGATATATCTTTTATGTAAATAAAATCATGCCTCAAGAAATCTGGCCTGATGATTATAGTTCGTGGAATTATCCTACCAATCATCCTCACGAGATAAATATCAAAATAGTTTGTGAATGGTACCTTCACCACTTACTCATTCACGCCATCTAGACATTATTGAAGAAAGAAACTTGACTGACCCTGGCTCCATGCGAACAAATTCACTGGGTCATCTTGATCCGCATTCAGACACTAGTGAACTTGAAGTTTAAAAGATAATGCATTTGCAAAGAGTTGCAAGTCAGTTGCCTAATGCTTTTGTATACCCTAGAAGAGTTACCAAATCGCTTATTTCAACTATAGATACTCATATTCGGATAGATGTTCCAACAAGACAAAAGTAAGTTGTATAGCTTCTAAAATATTCCTGAAACGTGGTACCTCTTGATTCTAAAAATAAAAACATTTGAAAGAGAAGAGGATTAAATGGTCAACACTTCTCCCTAAAAGAGTAAGAACAAAGGACTAAAATATTATTGATCTTAATGTTTAGGATTCTGAAAGTAATTGACATATGAAAAAGTTTATAAATTTTGTTGCTATAGATGAAAGATGGAATTGAATGGACAAGATACCTGATAATACTTTTGTATATAATGTAGTACTTAATGTTTTAAGTGATAAAGAAGATCTTCAACCAATATCGGTTGAGAAATGTTAGCATAGACTTGATTGGTTGAATGAAAAGATGCACTTCAATTGGAAGTAAACACACTTACCAAAAGTAAGATTTTTTTGGACCTACAGTCCGAACACCAGAAGGTGTAAAACTAGTTGATTATAAATGGGTATTTGTACGAAAATGAAAGGAATAAAATGAAGTCATGGGATATAAAGTATGACTTATAGCACAAGGGATACTTGGAGTTGATTATGAGGAGACATTTTCTTGTGATTGATGTAATCATGTTTTGATATTTTATAAGTCTGGCAATACATAGAAAACTTGATATGCATCTTTTGGACTCAGTTATTACATATTTTATATGTGAATTTTGATAGTGAAATTTACATAAAAATCTTTGATGGATTTCACATACCTGAAGCATGTACATCAAGCACTTGAGAAAATTATTTTATTAAATTGCAAAAATCTCTCTATAGATTGAAGTAATCTAGACGAATGTGATATAATCATCTTAGAGAGAGTTGATACAAGCCGGTTACAAAAATGATCTGATTTGTCAGTGTATTTTTTATCAAGAAGTCTGAATCAAGTTTTGTTATAACTGCGATATATGTTGATGATGTTAATCTCATTGAGACTCCTAAAGATCTCCTAAAAGCGGAATATAAAAATCATCTGATTTGTCCATGTGTTTTTTATCAAGAAGTCTAAATCGGGTTTTGTTATAACTGTGATATATGTTGATGATGTTAATCTCATTGAGACTCCTGAAGAGCTCCTGAAAGCAAGAGATTATTTGAAAAAAGAATTTGAGATTAAGGATTTTGGAAGAATCAAATTTTGTCTTGGTTTACAAATTGAACATCTAGAAGATGGAATCCTGGAAAAGTTTTACATGGACAAGACACATTCTTTAAGTACTCCAATAGTTGTCCAGTGGCTAGATGTTTCTAAAGATCTATTCTGATCACGTGAAGAGGAAGATGAATTACTTGTCCAGAAGTACCATATCTTAGTACAATTTGAGTATTGATGTATCCTTTAAATAATACACATCTTGATATATCATTTGCAATAAATTTGTTAGCAACATACAATTTTTCTCATATACGATGACATTGAAATCATATAAAACATGTCTTTCAATATCTCTAGGAGACAACTAATCTTGGATTGTTTATGTAAGATAATCAAAATCCGCATTAGTTGGATATGTAGATGTCATTTATCTATCTGATCCCCAAAAGATACTTTCTCAAATAGGTTATTTATTTATAGATGGTGATCTACGAAACAGTCTATAACAGTCACATCTTCGAATCATGTTGAACTAATAGTCATCCATAAATTAAGTGAAGAATGTGTGTGGTTGAGATTGATGATTTATTATATACGAGAGAGTTGCAATTTATCCTTGAAGAAAGAAACCCCTATAATATGTATGAAGATAATGCAGCTTGTGTAGTTTAATTGAAATATTAATTTGTTATCTTCTTGCTTTTAGGAAGTGCCCCTAAAAGGAGATAGAACAAAGCCTATTTCATCCAAGTTCTACTTTACTCGTGAACTGATATAAGCAAGACCATGGATCACCATGATAGGTTAGACGTGTTTAATGGAGAGCTAGTATGCCAGCTGAACCCATGACCAGAGCTAGGGCCAAGGGGCTTCAGGAGGCCTTATTTGCTTATGTAAACACATAGAACGGATGGAGCTAGCCAAGCCTATTGGAGGAGAGCTAGTTGGGTCACAGCCCAAATTGATCCACTTGTCTCAAATTCTTGGGATCGGATGATCTTGGAGCTTGAAAACTATGGAGTTGAGCTAAGTAGTTTCACTTAAGCGCAAGAGGGAGTCACACTTGGACTAGAACTTAGGGTGCCACTTTCAGAATTGGGGGCACATATTTTAATTATCTTGGACTTGTTATATAGTTTGGACTAGCATGTATTATTAGCCCAGTTCTTTTATGTTGACTTTAGCTATATATATGCTTCTTTTAGAGCTGATTACACACATTATTATTTGAGTTTTCTTGAGTGTTGCCGCCAGCCACCTTGAGAGGTTATCATTCCTCTTGTTCTTGTTACTCAAAGAACCACTTTTCACTTATCAATTGAAAATCCAACCGTGGCATGTGAGTGCTCTTCTTTCTTAATTAAATTATGATCATTGGGATTACCTTGGACAAGTTTTTAAGAGCTTTTGTAGGAATTTAAGCGTTGCCTCACAATCATTGTTTCAAAAATTCAGTCATCTTCTTGTCTCCAACACCGAAGCCAATCAAACCTTAAAACTCACCAATTTCCTTGGTTGTCGATGCCTCCAACTCACCAAAAAGGAATCTTCGATAGTCCTTTCATCTTTCCTTCCGTGGTGCACATGTTATGAACTCTAAAAGACAGGTAAAAATAGATGTCCAACAGATTCGTTCATGTGATAATTCGACAAATTTTGCTCACCAAAACTCTACTGACAACATCTTTTAAGAAGATGATTTATAAGATTGGAATACATTGGTTTAAGAATCTTAAAGAATCATTTCAGCAAGGGGAGTAAACATAAAGAATCGCGTATTCTTTTTCCTTCACCTAGATTTTTTTGCCATTGAGTTTGTCATCTAGTACGGTTTCAACGAGATATATTCTTTATATTTAAGCACATCCAAAGAAGAGTGTTATATATACATAAGAGAAAAAAAGTGAATGTCCAATGGTTTCATGAATTATGAAACTCCTATCTTATCCCATTCCCGATTAATGTGAGAATTTTTTAATTCCTTATCTTTAATTAATAAAGGATTTCTCCTATAGCCTATTTATATAGGAAAGATTATAGGATGAAGTGTAAATACAAAATTGAAAAGAAGAATTTTATTTATACTATTCTCTTGATCTTTATTTTTCTTCTTTGATTTATTACTTTATTCTTTATTGTTATTCTCTTCAAGTATTGCATTAATTTTACAATATTTTAATTTTAAATATTTTTAGAAACAATGTCAACAATCAATTATCTACTGACAAAATATTTTTTTCTAAAACAGAAAATGCTCTTCTAAAATGGAAATGATATTCCAAAGACAAAGCTACAAGTGTGTCTGCTGGTCTCCTAGTCTAAGTGATATACTAAGGGAGAGTTTTGCTCGTCATCAACGCATTCTTCTAATGCATGGTCAATGTATTACCTGAAAGCATTCATATATGGACGCATTATGTGTAGTGCATTCAAAAGCTATTATTGATGTACCAATCTTCCGTACTATTGTATCTGATTGATGCATGTCGTGATGTGTTTAGTACTTTTATTGAACTAACTTCAGATAGGTGAACACAATAACATCAAGTGTTCAATCTTCTTTTTAGTTAAAGGACGCATTATAATCATGCGTTCTTATTTCTGGACCCTTTTGCCAAAGAAAGCATTTCTATCATACTCATTAAGCTTTTTGCCCTTTGAAACACAAGAACGCATTACTATAATGTGTCGTTAAACCTTCTGAACTTCTGCATGAACCTTTTGAATTTTATGCGTCGTTAAACCTTCTGAACTTCTGCGCGAACCTTTTGAATTTTTGCCTCTGATTAAACCTTCTAAACCTTTTGAACTCTAGCTTTAGTTCTGAAAGACCTAAGATGGGGGTGAATTAGGTCTTTGGCTAATTTTTGAAAACTATTTTCTTTTTATAAACTTGGTTTGGAAAGATTATATTCAATTGTTTCAATGAGAATGTAATGAACACAATGATAAAGCAATACACAAGGAAGAGCGAAGAGCAAAGAGCACAAGCAATTTATAGGGGTTCGATCTCTTCAAGATCTACATCCACTACCTTGAGTCCACACTCAAGGATTTCAACCAA
This sequence comes from Rauvolfia tetraphylla, assembly GCA_030512225.1. Classification (NCBI taxonomy): domain Eukaryota; kingdom Viridiplantae; phylum Streptophyta; class Magnoliopsida; order Gentianales; family Apocynaceae; genus Rauvolfia; species Rauvolfia tetraphylla. The sequence goes on from JAJQKT010000052.1 coordinate 1,523,465, forward strand.
TCTATTCAATACTCAACTTTAATCAATTACACAAGAGGCTCATCCCGCAAGAATTTTACACCAACAACCTCTTTTGCAATGCTACTAACAAGGTTCACCCTACCATAAGGATTTTATTGTTAGCCCTAAGGGCAAATCATGAGGTTATGATTAGTTTTGATTAATGACAAACATTGATGAGGACTAATCTTTATGTCATTTTTGTGATAGGATTGTTGGATTAAGAAGTATGAAGTCTCATTGCCTTGAAGCCAAAATGCAAGAACAACTCCAATACGTCAAAGTGATTGAAGATTGAAGAGTTTGTTCAAGATGATTGAAAGCTTTGAAGACATGAAGTGTAGGTTACATGTGCTTAATAGATAAACTTTGTAAACCCTACACTCTTAAGTCTTGGAAACTAAAAGTTGCATTTGAGAGCACAAAACTTAATTTGAAAAGTTTCAATGGTTTTGAACTTACCTCAATTATCAAGTTTTTATCAATGGTTTTTTGCACTTAAAAGGTCTTTAATGACTTATCTTTTAGGCTAGAGTGTTTTCCAACTTGTTTGAATTGATTTGAATATGTTTTCCAATACCAATTATTTTTCCAGAGAAATTCGAACGCAAGTTCGGACGCGGAGGTAAAAATTCGGTCGTCCGAATGTGAACACTAACAGTGAACAGTACCGTTCCCATGAACAGTATTTTTCTGAAAAAATTCGGACGCAAGTTCGGACGCAGAGGTAAAAATTTGGACGTTCAAACTTCTCAGAAACTAGTCGTTTTATGACTGTTAAAACCAATTTTTAAAATCTATATAAGTTATAAACTCTAGATTTCTTATAGAACTTTTGAACTTTAAAAATCCTTCAATCTCTAACTTGCTTTACATCAAAATTATTTGAAAAGCTCTCAAATTGCCTTGTGCTCAAAGGTTAAATTTCAAGATTCCAAAGGTAAGAAGTGAAGTGGTGCTAGCTATTGTGTTCATCCACCAATAAGTGTTGGTAACATCCAAACTATATCTTTACATTATTGTTGTGATTAATATAAGGTTGTCAAGAGACTTAAAACCCTTGTGGAGGGTGAGCCATAGAATAGATTAATCAAGGTAGTGGTGTACAACCCCGTGTGTGGGTGAGCCTTGGATTAGATTAGTCTAGGTTGTCTAGTGACATAAATCCTTTGTGATAAGAGTGAACCTTGTTTATTAGATTGAATAGAGGTTGTTGTGGTAGAACCCATTGAAGGGTGAGCCTCTTGTGTAATTGCTTGGATTGAGCATTTACTGAATTGGTTAAAATCCTTGAGTGTGGACTCAAGGTAGTGGATGTAGATCTTGGAGAGATCGAACCACTATAAATCGTCTGTTTATTTCCTTATAGCTTTACTTATTTACATACTTCTTGTTATTATTATTTGTTCTTAGTTGTTGATTGATTGGTTGTGGTCTTATTGTTTGATCATCTTGTCTCAACCATTAAATCACATATAAATTTGAAGTTTGTGAATTTAAAGAAGAGCTTTTATTAAGGCAAAAGATTTAAAAAAGAGAAATGTTTTTGATAATTAGCCAAAGACCTAATTCACCCCCCTCTTAGGACTTTCATTTGGTATCAGAGCAAGGTCTTCTTTTTAAGGTCTAACAACCTAGAAGTAAAGATTATATAGCTAGTTTATCACACTTGTCTTATATGGAATGTTCCTCTACAAATAGACCTCCTTTGTTTGATAGTTCTAATTATACATTTTGAAAATCTAGAATTAGAATTTTTATTTGTTCTATTAACTTTGATTTGTGGAGTAACATTGAGAAAGGTCCCTATGTGCCTATGAGAATAAAAACTGATGGAATTACAAGGGAACTAAAGCCTATGGAGGAACTTGACGAGAACGACTCAAGAAAGATAACGTTAAACTACTAAGCAATGAACATCTTGAGTTGTGCATTGGACGTGAATGAATACAATCGAGTGAGTGAATGTGACACCGCTCATGATATGTGGAGACTTCTTCAAGTAACACATGAGGAAAGAGCCAATATGTGCTTTATGGCAATAAATGATGAGGTACAATCCACTTCCTCTACTTCTACTTGTTGTGATGATGATATTGATGATCCCAGTGAATTATTTGTTGAAATGTATGAAGAATTAAAAAATGCTTCAAAAAGAAATAAGGAAATGAAATTCAAAATTAATGAGTTATTGAATGAAATTTCAAAATTATATTGCGAAAACAAAAGACTTCTTGAATCTATTGATTGTTTGAATATTGAAAAAGAAGTTTTAAATGTCTCTTTACAAAACATGCCCTTGAAAATAAGATTCTTTGTGAAAAGATTTTGTCTCTTGAAGGAATGCTTGTTGATCATGAGACTTTGAAAAAGAAGATTGATGACCTTACATCATGTATAGAAAAATTTACAAAAGGAAGGGACAATCTTGATAAAATTCTTGGAGCTCAAAGATCTCCTTTTGTCAAAAATGGTCTTGGTTATAATTATGTAAACAATGTGCCTAAATATAACAACTTCTTTGTTAGAGCTACTTCTACTTCCATGCATCATACTTGTTGTACTTATTGTGGAAAACATGGACATAAAGTCACCAAATGTTATGTTAAAAGAAAAGTAGAAAATGGTGTAAAAACCATTTGGAGAGTTAAGGGAACTATTACTAACCCCCACGGACCAAGGAAGTATGAGTACCAAAGGATACTTCATCTCCTTTATTGCAGGTACTCTTCAATTCAAAACTCAAGCACCACTAAGTGGTATATTGATGATGTTGGCTTAAAGATTAACGGAAAATACCTCCTTCATAATCAAGGTCAAAGCAACCAATGAAGGATTTGTTTTTGAGACAAGAAGAAAGGAAGAATTCTTGGAGTAACCAATGTTGGTAAAGGTTCCTCTCTTCCTTTTAAACAAATGTTGCTTAGTGATTATTTGAACTATAACTTACTTAGCATTAATCAATCGTGTGACAATGAATAAAAAGTTAAATGCCAACATGTGAAGTTTTAGTTGAGAATCCCTTTTGTTAAGATTTAAAAATTTACCAACCATGACTTGTCAATTGCTTCTATGAAGTTGATTAGGTAAGATTGATGATATGAGATTGAATTCATGGTTGATATGTTCTTGAAATTGATTATATGTCATGATAAAATGATTAAAATAGCTATCATTGAATATCTATGCATTTGCTTTGCCAAAAACATCTTTATGAAACTTTACAAAATGTTCGGACTTGAAATTTGGATGTAGACCATAAGTTTGGTCGCCCGAACTTGTATGACAAAATGATATTTTGTGATTTTGATCAATCAATTACAAAACTTTTGAATGTGTGTTTTATCTTGATAAGCTTGAATGTCCTGTTGCTTATGATAATGATGGATTTTCATGGCATAGAAGATTTGGTCACGTGAGCATGAATTTGTTGAACAAACTTTCCTCTCAAGATTTAGTTGGAGGATTGTTAAAAATGTGTTTTGAGAAAATTGTCTTTGAGATACTTGTCAATATGGAAAACAAACAAAAGAATCTTTCAAACCCATGAAAATGCTTTTAGACCTCAAAACATCTTGAGCATGTTCATATGGATTGATTTGGACTTATGAGGAACTCTAGTATTGATGACTTGAAGTATGTCTTTTTTCTTCTTTGCTGAAAAAGACGAAGTGTTTCATAAGTTTTTTTTAAAAAAAAAATTTGCACTTTACAAAAAATTGGTTGGATCTATGCTTTGAAAAAATTCTTCTTCAAAAATATGTTTTGAGCCGAAGCCAAAAACAACGCATACTACGATGAATAGAATTCTTGAAGATCATTTTGAAGAAAAACATCTTTTGAAGTTCTCTTTTATAGAACTCCTCAAATTACATATTTTAAAGTGTTTGGTTTTAAATGTCTTATCTTGAATACTTGTGATAACTTACCTAAATTTGATAGAAAGCCGGATATAGGTATATCTCTTAACCATTCTTCTAACAAAAGGCCTATAGAGTTTATAATGAAAAGAACCTTACATGATGAGGAAACCATACATGTTAGTTTCGATGAATCTTACATTTGCTTGGAAAGAAAAGAAGAAGATGATGTAGGTACATCTATGAATAACTCTCAAACCTATCTTCAAGCACCAACTTTGGAGGACCATACCAATGAGGAAGAAATGATTGAACAAAATCAAGATGACCAATCTAGTGGTGACGCTCCCAAAGAACTTAAGATATCCATGAGGCCACCCTAAGGAGCAAATCATTGGTGATATCTGCCAAGAAGTAAAAATAAGGCGGTACTTTATCAATAACTTTATTTTTTTTATCTCATATGAGTCTAAAAGTATTAATGATGTATTGTGTGATGATTTTTGGATTATTACTATGCAAGAGGAATTAAGTCAATTTGAAAGATACAAAATTTGGAAATTAGCCAAATTTGATAATTAGCCAACGACTTAATTCACCTCCCCCTCCCCTTAGGTCTTTCATTTATATCTAAAGACAACCTTGAATCAATGCCTTAAGGATCACCCTTACCAAAAAGGTTTTATGTCACAAGATAACCTTGTATTGAGCAAATAGATAAAGAGATAAATAGAAATTTAATGAGATATTACCACTGCTTGGTAGATGATTACACAAGTTAGCACCACTTCACCTCGTTGTCTTTGAAATCTTGAATAATCACATGAGAGCACAAGACAAAAGAGAGCTTTGATCATTTCAAATGATTTTGGAATATAAGGATTCTTCAAGTGTTTAGTATTTTTTTTTTTAAATCTGGAGTTTATGGCTTTTATAGATTTTGAAAATCAATTCCAACAGTTGTAAAATGGCTAGTCACGGCTAGTTTTTGAGGAGTTCGGACGACCGAACTTGATCCTCTGCGTCCGAACTATCGTTCGAACATTACTGTGACTTGCTGTTAGGGAAAGTTTGGACGACCGAACTTTGACCCTTGCATCCGAATTTCTCTGGAAAATCAGCAGTCATGTTAATAGGACATGTTTTATATTCTTGATCCTTCAGCACACTTGAATTGTCCTTAGCACTTTTAGCTCCAAGGTAATAAGAACATTTTACTTCTCAATCCAAAAATCCTATCACATAAATAGCATATGAATTAGTCCTTATGAATGTTTGTCATTAATCAAAACTAATCAAAACTACATGATTTGCCATGAGGGCTAACAATCTCCCCTTTTTGATGATGACAAACTTTGATGCAAAATGTGATGGATTTAAACAATGTAGTACAAAGAAGCATTGATGTCAATGATAAATAATAACCAATTTAGCACTTTGACATTCAAATGGCTCAATATGAGCCTATGGCCCAACCAACCTGCATTAAGAAAACTTCTAAGAGAGGTTTTAAAGATCAGAAAAGATTAACAAAGCTCCCCCTTAGATTGTGCTCATTTTTCAAGAAGTTTGGACTTGAGATTTTGTGGATCCTAATTTTGAAATTCCAAGTCTGCACTGTAACATATATAAAATGAAAGCTGCAATTTTTTATTTTCCTAAGGTTGTTCAACTATGATCAGAAATATTGAGATAATAGGTTGTTCAACTATGATTGAAAATATTGAGACAGTAGGTTGTTCAACTATGATCGGAAATATTGAGATAATTTTCAATATAGCATCATATACAACCACATTTCACATAATACAACACATTCAATTTAAATTCCAAGTGCAGCCAATTTAAGCTTCAAAATGCAGCCAAATGCACATAACACCATTACACACAACACATTTTGTAGCACATAACACCATTGCACATAACACATTTTTGTCATTATTCTTTCTCCCCCTTTTGTCATCACTCAAAGATGGGGTAAATAAAAATGAGACAACATGATCACAATCAGTATTATTAAGTGTTACATGACGTATAAGCAGTATATCAATTGATTCTCAAGTCAAATAAGCAACATCTAACGATTATAAGCACCATTTAGCACATTTTAGTAGATTAACTTCTTCTCTCCTTAATTGAACTTGGGGTGATCAAAGTATCATTAACCAAAGAAGCTCTCAACACTAATGTTTCATCATTGAGCTTCATAAAAACGTCACAAAAACTAGAAAGAACTGTGAAATTGCAGAAACCATACTAGAAATAAAAATAGTTATGAAGCGCATAAATTATACTAAGTACACCAACATAAATTATATTAAATACATCTAAGTTACTAAAGCAGTAAAGATAGCAAAGAAGAGATATGGAGAGCATTTGCTAAATCCCTCCTTAATTGCCACATGTTTAACTCTTCCTTGATTGAATGTTAGGTTGGAGGGAGTAATAATTTCACCTTTTGCAATCAAGCTTCCTTCCTCACTAATGACAGTGTTCCCCTTGATTTTCCCTTTGTTGCCCCAAAGAGTAATACTTTGCTCCACTATCATCTACTCCACAAATTCTGTTTACTAGAGCATCATTGAACTCCAAAACAACTTGTGACACTCTAGATGAATACCATTGAACTATATTATCTCCCAAATGTTCAATTCTCTCCTCTTTAAGATTTGCATAAAACTCATATATAAGAGCAGGATAAAATTATTCATTAATTGTTAGTAAACTGCTCCATCCAATTTCACCAAAGAGAGATAGGACATTACCCTTATTGGAGAGTTTATCCAAATTGACTTTGTGTCCAGGAATGATTTTTCTGCTTCTTTTACTCCATTCTTCAAATTCAGTGGTAACTTTGATGGAGATGAATCTGTCCACTCTAGATGAGGTCTGAGGGATTCGAATTCTTCTAGGTTCGTTGATGATTAATCCACCATCACTTTTAAGGGAAAATCATAAAGTTTTAATTGAGTTTTGAATAATGACAAACATTGTTGTGGACTAATCTTTATGTCAATTGTGTGATAGGATTATTGGATTAAAGAAGTATGAAGTCTTGTTGCCTTCGAGCCAAAGTGCAAGAACAACTTCAATGAGTCAAAGTGATTGAAGATTGAAGAAGTTTGTTCAAAGATGATTAAAAGGCATTGAAGACTTGAAGTGTAGGTCAAATATGCTTAATAGGTATATTCTTTTGTAAACCCTACACTTGTGTGTCTTGGAATCTATTGAATGCATAAGAGAGCATAAAATTATTTTTCTTAATCTTAAATGGCTTTAAATGAACTTTTTGTTAATAAATGTGTTTTTGTATCTTAAAAGATTTTGAGTAAACTTTGTATGATCAAAGAGATTTGATAATGGTTCTTAAGTTTAAAAGTGTCTAAATAACTTATCTATACATACAAAATGTTTTCAAACTTATTGAAGTTAAATTTCAAATGATTTTACAAAGTTTGAAAACCAAACTTTAAAATGGCTACTGTGCTTCCAAAAAATTCGGCCGTCCGAATTTTCATAACCAGCAATGGTTACTGTTTTTCCAGAAAAATTCGGACGCAAGTTCAGACGCATGAAAAATATTCGGTCGTCTGAATTTTCTTTACTAGCATGGTTACTGTTTTTCCAGAGAAATTCGGACGCAAGTTCGAATGCATGAAAAAAATTCGGTCGTCCGAATTTTTCCAAAAACATGCAACAGTAAAATTAGGACCATAAGTTTGGACGCACAAGAAAAATTCGGTCGTTTGAATTTTCTGAAACTAACCGCTACTAGCCGTTTTATGACTGTTAAAACTGATTTTTAAATTCTATAAAAACTATAAACTCAATAATTTTTGTATGTTTTGAATCTCTAAGAACTCTAAACACTTTTGTCTTGTACTTTCAATTGATCATTCAAGATTCCAAAGACAACAAAGTGTGAAGGTGCAACATTGTGTAATCATCTACCAACAAAGTGGTAACATCTTACACATTCTCCTTTCTACATTCAATTGTGTTTTCTACTAGCTCATTGCAAGGTTATCTTGAGAACATAAAATCCTTTTGATAAGGGTGATCTTTGAGACATTGACTCAAGGTTGTTAGTAGATATAAAATCCTTTGGTAGGGTGAACTTTGTTTGTAAAATTGCAAAGAGGTTATGAGTGTAAAACCATTGTGTGGTGAGCCTCTTATGTAATTGTTAAACTTGAGCATATAGTAGATTGTTTGAAATCCTTGAGTGTAGGCTCAAGGTAGTGGACGTAGATCTTGAAGAGATCGAACCATTATAAATTGCTTGTGTTTATTATTTTTATATTGTTTATTGCTTTGACATTGATTGATATATTCTCTTATTGAAACAAACACACATACTCTAGTCTAGCTTAAAATTGTAAAAGGAATTATTTTTGAAAATTAGCCAAAGACCTAATTCACCCCCCCCCCCCTCTTAGGTCTTTCAATTGGTATCAGAGTAAGGGCTTCTTTGTGTGGTTTTGTAACCTAGAAGTTAAAGATCTTATGGCTAATATTTCAAACTTACCTTACCTAGAAGGGTCTTCCACAAATAGACCACCTTTGTTTGATGGAACAAACTATACCTTTTGGAAATCTAGAGTTAAGATATATATCTGTTCTATCAATTTTGATTTGTGGAACATTGTTGAGAAAGGTCCTTATATTCCTATGAAATGAGAGCTGATGGAGTGACCTTAGAACCAAAATCTAGAGACGAATTTAATGAACATGATTCAAAGAAAATGACATTAAATTATCAAGCCATGAATATCTTAAGTTATGCATTAGATGTAACAGAATATAATAGAGTTAGTCGCTGTGACACTGCTCATGATATGTGGAGATTACTCCAACTAACACATGAAGGTACAAACCAGGTTAAAGAGTCAAAGCTTGCCATGCTAGTAAGGGACTATGAGCTATTTACCATGAAGCAAGGTGAGAATGTTAGTGATATGTTCACAAGATTTACTAATATTTTCAATGGTTTAAAAGCTCATGGGAAGAGCTATACAATTGGAGAGCAAAACAGAAAGATATTGGATTATTGGCAACCAAAAACACTTGCTATTGAGGAATCAAAAGATTTAAAAACTCTTCCACTTGAAGAGCTCATTGGATCACTGCTCACGCATGAGATGAAGATGAAAAGACTAAATAACAAAGAAGATGAAGAGAAGGGAAGAAAAGGAATTGTTCTCAAAACTTCAAATCACTCAACAAGAAAAATCATCAAGTGAAGAAGATGGAAACAGTGGAGAAGAGGAGATAACCATGACTGTAAGAAAATTCAAAAAATTCTACAAGAAGGAATTTCTCAAGAAAGGGAGAAAGCCAACCAAGAAGAGTGGACAATCACCATCTTTCAAACCTCAATGTTTTGAATGCAAAAGCACAGAACATCTTGTTGCTGATTGTCCTAAGGTTTTGGAAAGGGAAAGAGATAACAAATTCAAAAAGAAGTCTGCCAAGAAGGGAAAAGGACTAGCTGGAACTTGGGATCAATAGAAAAGTGAAGATGACAGTGAAGGAAAGGCCAACATATGCTTTATGGCAATTGATGATGCGGTACAATTTACTCCTTATATTTCTAATTACTATGATGATGATATTGACCCTAGTGATTTACTTGTTGAAATGTATGATGAACTAAAAAAGGCTTCTAAAAGGAATAAAGAAATGAAAACCAAAATCAATGAGTTATTAAGAGAAAATTCAAAGCTATGTTCTGAAAAAGTGAAGCTTCTTGAAACCATTAATTGTCTAAACATTGAAAAAGAAGTTTTAAATGTAACCATACAAAACATATCTCTTGAAAATAAAGAGTTTTGCACAAAAGTCATTTCTCTTGAAACAAAGCTTAATGATCATGAGATATTAAAAAAGAAAGTTAATGATCTTATATTATGCATTGAAAAAATTACGAATGGAAGAGAAAATTTAAATAAATTACTTGGTTACCAAAGATCTTCATATGTAAAACATGGTCTTGGTTACACTCATGATAGTTATGCTCCTAAATATAAAAACTCCCTAGCTAAAGAAACTTTTAATTCTAGGCCTCATACTTGTTGTACATATTGTGGCAAGCATGGACACAAAGTGTCAAAATGCTATGTAAAAAGAAAAATAGAGAATGGTGTCAAAACTATTTGGAGAGTTAAAGAAACTTTCACTAACCCCCTTGGACCCAAGAAAATATGGGTACCAAAAATCACTCTCAAATTTGGTGTAGGTTCGTTTTGGTTCAAGATCAAGTGCTACAAAGTGGTTTCTTGACAGTGGCTATTCTAGACACATGACAAGAAATGCCTCACCTGTTAGTGAGCTTCAAGCAACAAGTGAAGGTTTTGTCACATTTGGAGATAAGAAAAAAGGAAAAATACTTGGAATAGGTAACATTGGTAAAGGTTCTCTCCCTCTCATTAAGCAAGTATTACTTATTGATGGTTTAAAGTATAATTTACTTAGCATTAGTCAACTATGTGATAATGGATGTAAAGTAGAATTTAAATGTGACACTTGCACTATTTTTTATAGTGCAAGTAGCAAAACCATTTTTGTTGCTAATAGAGTTGGAAATGTATATGTATTATATCTTGATGAACTTAGCACAAATGATATAAAAGGTCTTGCCATTCATGATAATGATGGATATTTATGGCATAGAAGATTAGGTCATGTGAGTATGGATTTATTGAATAAACTTTCCACACAAGAGCTAGTTAGAGGATTACATAAAATGCATTTTGATAAAACCCGTCTTTGTGATGCTTGTCAATATGGAAAACAATCAAAAACATCCTTTAAACAAAAGAAAATGGTCTCTACTTCAAAACCTCTTGAACTTGTTCATATGGACTTGTTTGGACCAATGAGGACCACTAGTCTTGGTGGTAAAAGATATGCTTATGTGATTGTTGATGATTTTTCAAGATTTACTTGGGTGATTTTCTTAGCTCTAAAGGATGAAACGTTTCATGAATTTGCAAAACTTTTCAAAAAGGTTCAAACCTCTCTTGAATATAAACTGATTTCTATTAGAAGTGACAATGGAAGAGAATTTTGCAATCAAGACTTTACAAAATTTTGTGATGAATATGGTATTACTCACAATTTCTCAGCTGCTAAAACACCCCAACAAAATGGTGTTGTTGAAAGAAAAAATAGAACTTTACAAAAGATGGCCAGATCAATGTTTTGTGAAAATTCCTTACCAAAATACTTTTGGGCTGAAGTTATAAATACTGCTTGCTATGTAATGAATAGAGTTTTATTAAGACCCGTTATAAGAAAAATACCTTTTGAACTTTTATTTGATAAAACTCCTTCAATTGTTTATTTTAAGGTATTTGGTTGCAAATGTTTTATCTTAAATACTAGTGATAATCTGAGAAAGTTTGATAGAAAATCATATGAATGTGTATTTTTTGGTTATTCATCGAATAAAAAGGCATATAGAGTTTATAACAAAAGAACATTATGTGTTGAAGAAACTATACATGTGACCTTTAATGAATCTAACATTTATCTTGAAAGAAGATATGAAGATGATGAAGGTTCCTCAATGATTGATAATCAAACTCATCATCAAGCACCCACATTGGAAGAACATGCCAAAGAAGAAAAAATAATAGAGTAAGAACAAGATGGTCAACTTAGCAATGATCAAGAGTTTTCAAAGGATTTAACATATGCAAGAAGTAATCCTAAGGAGCAAATCATTGGTGATATCTCCCAAGGAGTTAAAACAAGGCGGTACTTTATTGACAACTCTGCTCTTTTATCTCATATTGAACCTAAAAACATTAATGATCCATTATGTGATGATTTTTGGATTATTGCAATGCAAGAAGAATTAAATCAGTTTGAAAGAAATAAAGTTTGGACTCTTGTTCCAAGACCTCATGATCACTCTGTTATTGGTACAAAGTGGGTCTTTAGAATAAATTAAATGAACTAGGAGAAGTTGTTAGAAATAAAGCTAGGCTTATTGCTCAAGGTTTCAACCAAGAAGAAGGTATTGATTATGATGAAGCATTTGCTCCAGTAGCTAGACTTGAATCTATAAGAATACTTTTGTCTTTTGCTTGTTTTAAAGGTTTTAAACTATTTCAAATGGATGTTAAAAGTGCGTTTCTAAATGGTTTTATTGAAGAAGAAGTTTATGTAGAACAACCACCTGGTTTTATTCATGAAAATTTTCTTAATCATGTTTCCAAGTTAACCAAGGCTCTATATGGATTGAAACAAGTTCCAAGAGCTTGGATGAAAGATTAAGTGGATTTCTTCTTTCAAAAGGATTTGCAAAAGGAAAAATGGACACAACAATTTTTATAAAAACCTCTAGCAATAATGATATTTTACTTGTGCAAATTTATGTTTGGTGCTACTAACACATCCCTTTGTGAAGAATTTGCCAAATCTATGCAAAATGAATTTGAAATGAGTATGATGGGAGAAGTAAATTTCTTCCTTGGGCTGCAAATCAAGCAAACTAAGGATGGAGTCTTCATAAATCAAGCCAAATATACCAAGGAGCTATTGAAAAGATTTGGAATGGATCAAGCAAAAGGGATAGGTACTCCAATGAGCTCATCAACTAAACTTGATAAAGATGAAAAAGGTAAAAATATTGATGAAAAGTCATATAGAGGGATGATTGGAAGTTTACTCTATCTCACAGCAAGTAGACCAGATATTATGTTTGTTGTGTGCTTATGTGCTAGATTTCAATCTTGTCCTAAAGAATCTCATCTAATCTCTCTCAAACGTATTTTTTGTTATTTGATTGATACACATGACTATGGTCTTTAGTTTTCAAAATCTTCATCTTTTGAACTTATTGGATATTTAGATGCTGATTATGCTGGATGCAAAGTTGAACGTAAGAGTACAACTGGTCATTGTCAATTTCTTGGTAGTTGTCTTGTGTCTTGGTATAGTAAAAAACAAGCTTGTGTGTCTTTGTCTACTTCTGAAGCTGAATACATTGCTGCTGGTAGTTGTTGTGCTCAAATATTATGGATGCAGCATACGCTACTTGATTATGGTTTTAAATTCAATTCTGTGCCTATACTATATGATAATACTAGTGCTATTAATTTGAGCATAAATCTCATTCAACATTTAGGACTAAGCATATAGAAATTAAACATCATTTTATTCGTGATCATGTGGCCAAAACAGATATATGTTTGGAATATATAAATACAAATGATCAAATTGCTGATATATTTACAAAGCCTTTGGTTGAGGAAAGGTTTAATCACCTAAGAAGGCTCTTAGGAATCTCAAAATTCAATTACTAATGTGTGTGTTGCAGTTTGGTGAAAACAGAAAATTTTCGGACGCATACAGAAAATTCGGTCGACTGAATTTTCTGAGTTGAAAAAACAGAGATTTTCGGACGCACGTTCAGACGCAGACCTGAAAATTTGGTCGTCCGAACTTTACGGTTGCGTTTTTAAATGAAAAACCGAACAGTTTGTTAAACATTTCAACTTCCGAATTCTCTCTTATTTCAAAACCTTTCTTACCCATTTGCATCCGAATCAAAATTTCTCTAAAACGTCATCATTTTTACTTCGATTTGCTTTCATTTTTTAATTCCAAGCCCTAGCTATATTCTAAAAATCACTACTTTTCAAAGAAAAACATCATGGTGAGGACAAAGAAGCCAAATGTTGAAAAGGGAAAAGGAAAAGCCAAGAAGGGAGATGGAGGCTTAATCATCAACGAACCAAGAAGAGTTCGAATTCCTCAAGCATTGTCTGGAGTGGATAGGTTTGTATCAATCAAGACTGCTCTTGAATTTGATGAATGGAACAAGAAAAACAGGAAGATTATCCCTGGAAATAAGGTGAATTTTGATAAACTATCAAGCATGGATAATGTTCTATTTTTGTTTAGTAATATTGGATGGAGTAGTCTGTTAATCATTGATGAAGAATTCTATCCTACCCTCATATATGAATTCTATGCAAACCTCAAAGAAGAAAGAACTAAACAAGTAGGAGATGATGTAGTTCAATGGTATTCATCTAGAGTATCCCAAGTGGATTTTGAATTCAGTGATGCTTTGGTTAATAGAATTTGTGGAGTAGGTGATAGTGGGGCAAAGTATTATTCACCAAGAATGCATTGTTATAATCGTGAACTCTTCACAAATGAAAGATTTGAATAGGCATTCATTAATGGCAGAGAATTTAGGTCCATTAGGGAGAGGAAAATCATGTGATGCTAGAGGAAGAGTACTGCATTACATGATTACTACTATGATTATCCCTAATTTTGGACATAAGTCATCTGTTGGTAACATGCACATGGTAATTATGTTAGCCTTGCATGAGCATAGAAGATTGAATTTTGGATATATGGCTTTAAAGCACATGATTACTGCAAGAAAAACTGTAACCAAGGCTTTTCCATATGGAAGGATGTTAACAAGAATCTTTAACCATTTTCTAGTTAAACTTCCATGGAGAGGACAAGCATTTAAGAGTGGAGAGATTTATACTAATGAAACTCTTAAGAGAATGCAGCTAGTTCTTGATGATGATGGCATATGGAGAACTAAAAGAGAAACTTCTCCAAGAAGAGAAGAAAGTGAAGAAAATGAAGAAGTTGAGGAAGAGGAAGACGAAGAAGAAACTCTTGCCAGAGAAATGAAAACTAAGAGGAAGCATGACACTTCAAGTGAGGGGGAGCAACCTCCCTCAAAAAGAAGATTATTTGAAGAAGTCCCCACACCCAAATCTCAACCAAATATTGGAATTGATCCTAGTGGTGAAGGAATAACTAGAGGTGACACCTTACTAGCTAAGGCATTCCAAGAAGCCTTGAATAATCATATGAAGGAAATGGAGAAAATGTATAAGTTTTTCGAATCCTTTGCTCCAATGGTTCTTGGAAAACTGGATGGATTAGATAGTATAGTGAAACATATTGATGAAATTTTGAGGAGGAATACACAAGGTGATGAAGGACCCTCTAGGCATCAAGATAGGGATGATGATGATGATAGGGATGAGGTAGGTAAGAAAGAAGATGAAGATGATGACAGTAATGATGGGAATGATGATCAAGGAGGCAATGATGGGAATGTGGCAAGACAAGAAGAAGAAGAAAGTGAACCAGTACATGAAGAGCCACAAGAAGGAGGAAGTCAAATAGAAAGAGCGGAAATCGTCTCACCATCAACCATCTCGTTCAGCCAAGGAAGAGTGAAGCATTTGGCAATCAAGAAAGGATTTAGCCAAGCCTCTCCATCAACATCACAAGACTAAGCATTTCTTCAACCTTATCATTTTGCTGCTTTTAATTACTTATGTGTATTTAGTTTAATCTATATGCTTTAAATTTTCAACTTGGCCTATGAACTTGCTATGCTTTTCTTTAAAATGCTGCAAGTTATGTAATAGTGAAGCTCAGTGATGAAACTTTAGTGTGGAGAGCTTCTTTTAAACTGTAATATGTGCTAAACTGATTAGTCTCATTTTTATTGACCCCATCTTTGAGTGATGACAAAAGGGGGAGAAAATTAAGAAAAATTTGACTGTATGATTGATAAATGTGATATGTGTTAGATGTGCAAAAGTGTGTGATGTATATTGTGCTATGACTGCAATGTGTGCATTTGCTTGAAGTTTGAGATCTTGGTTGTTTTCTAAGATTATTATGGAATTTGGTTAAGTTGATGGTTCTTGACTTGTCCTATGATCTTAAATTTCAAATGAAAACAATTGGATGCATGAGTTTTTGTGGTTTTGCAAAGCTAAATTAAGTGCCATTGTGGACATACATATTTGAGTATTTCAACATTTCATTTGAAAATGCAAAATCACCTTTTCAAACTTGTTGCAAAAAATTTGGACTTGAAATTCGGATGCAGACAAAAAATTCGGATGCATCAAGATCTTCTTGCCAAAAATGTTTTTTTGTTATTCAAATTGTTTGAAATCTGTTTTAATCTCTTCCATTATGTTTGAACAACCTTATAAAAGCTTTATTTAACTTTAAACATTCATTATATTGAATTTATTACAGTTTGGATTTGAAATCTCAAAATTCGGATGCATGATCAAAAATTCGGATGCATGTTCTGAAATTTGGATGCATCCATATTTCAATGTCAAAAAGTGCTCTTTTGTTATTCAAATTAATTCAAATATATTTTAATCTCTTCTAATATGTTTGAACAACCTTAGGAAAGCTTGTTAGCCCTAAGGGCAAATCATGTAGTTATGATTAGTTTTGAATAATGGCAAACATTGATGAGGATTAATGTGCTTGTATGCTGAGTGATAGGATTGATGGATTGAGAAGCATGAAGTCTTATTGCCTTGGAGCCACAAAGCAAGAACAACTCAATTATGCCAAAAGTGATTGAAGATTGAAGAGTATGTTCAAAATGATTGAAGGCATTGAAGACTTAGTGTGTAGGGTTCATATGCTAAATAGGTATATTTTTCTGTACACTCTACACTTGTATGTCTTGAAATTAGTTGAATGCATATGAGATCACAAAACTTGTTTTTGAAATGATTTTGAATGAACTCTTTGATAACAAATGTGTTTTTGAAGTTTAAAATGATCTTAAGAAAACTTTGGATGATTAAAATGTTTTGGTAAAGGTTTTTTTGTATTTAAAAGTGCTTAAATGACTTATCTATTTATACAAAATGATTTCAATGTTATTAAGGATGATTTTTAAATGATTTGACAAAGTTTGATAAGTTTGAATGCAAGTTTGGACGTCCAAACTTTGAAAATAATCACTGTGCTTCCAGAGAAATTTGGACGCAAGTTCGGACTCATGGAGTAAAGTCCGGACGTCCAAACTTTCTCTGATAGCATGGTCACTGTTTTTCCAGAGAATTTCAGACGAATGTTCGGACGCATAAGGAAAAGTTTGGACGAAAGTCCGGACGCATGGCAGAAAGTTCGGACGTCCGAACTTCTCAGAAGCTAGCCGTTATTAGCTGTTTTATGATTGTTAAAACCAATTTTTAAAATCTATAAAAGTTATAAGCTCCAGATTTTTTGTAGAACTTTTGAACATTCAAAATCCTTCAAGCTCTAACTTGTTTTACATCAAAATTATTTGAAAAGCTCTCAAATTGCCTTGTGCTCAAAGGTTAAAATTCAAGATTCCAAAGGCAAGAAGTGAAGTGGTGCTAGCTATTGTATTCAATCACCAAGAAGTGTTGGTAACATCCAAACTCTCTCTTTACATTATTGTTGTGATTGATACAAGGTTGTCAAGATACTTAAAACCCTTGTGGAGCGTGAGCCATAGACTAGATTAATTAAGGTTGTATTGTAAAACCCATTGGTGAGGATGAGCCTTGGATTAGATTGGTCTAGGTTGTCTAGTGACATAAAATTCTTAGTGATAAGGGTGAACCTTGTTTATTAGATTGAATAGAGGTTGTTGTGGTAAAACCCATTGAAGGGTGAGCCTCTTGTGTAATTGTTTGGATTGACCATTTAGTGAATTGGTTAAAATCCTTGAGTGTGGACTCGAGGTAGTAGAGGTAGATCTTGGAGAGATCGAACCAATATAAATCGTGTGTTCAATTTTCGTATAGCTTTACTTGTTTACATACTTGTATTATTATTATTTGTTCTTAGTTGTTGATTGATTGGTTGTGGTCTTATTGTTTGATCATCTTGTCTCAACCATCAAATCACATATATACTTAAAGTTTATGAATTTAAAGAAGAGCTTTTATTAAGGCAAAGGATTTGCAATAAGGGAAAAATTTTTAATAATTAGCGAAAGACCTAATTCAACCCCCCCCCCCCCCTCTTAGGTCTTTCAATTGGTATTAGAGCTAGGTCTTCTTTTTAAGGTCTAACAACCTAGAAATAAAGATTATATGGCTAGTATATCAAATTTGCCTTATACGGAAGGTTCCTCCACTAATAGACCTCCATTGTTTGATGGTTCTAATTATATTTTTTGGAAGTCTAGGATTGAGATTTACATTTGTTCTATTAACTATGAATTGTGGAATATTATTGAGAAAGGTCCCTATGTGCCATTGAGATTGAAAACTGATGGAGTTACAAGGGAACCAAAGCCCATGGAGGAGTATGATGAGAGCGATTCAAGGAAGATGACATTAAACTACCAAGCAGTGAACATTCTTTGTTGTGAGTTGGTTGTCAATGAATACAATAGAGTGATGGAATATGATTCTGCTCATGAAATGTGGAAGGTACTTCAAATCACTCATGAAGAAGAAAGAGCAAATGTGTGCTTTATGGCAATGGAAGATGAGGTACAACCTACTCCATCTAACTCTACTTCTTATGATGATGATATTGATGATCCTAGTGAATTACTTGTTGAGATGTATGGAGAATTAAAAAAGGCATCGAAAAAGAATAAGGAAATGAAACTCAAAATTAATGAGTTATTGAATGAAAATTCAAAATTATTTTGTGAGAACAAAAAACTTCTTGAATCTATTGATTCTTTAAATATTGAAAAAGAGGTTTTAAATGTTTCTTTACAAAACATATCTCTTGAAAATAAATCTCTTTGTACAAAAGTTTCTTCTATTAAAAAAATGCTTAGTGATCATGAAATTTTGAAAAAGAAAGTCAATGATCTTACGTCATGTGTTGAAAAATTTACAAATGGAAGAGACAATATTGACAAACTACTTGGATCTCAAAGATCTTCTCTTGTCAAAAATGGTCTTGGTTACAATTATGTCAATAATGTGCTTAAACATAACAACTTCTTTATTAGAGCTACTTCTACTTCTATCCATCATACTTGTTGTACTTATTGTGGAAAACATGGACATAAGGTCGCCAAATGTTATGTTAAAAGAAAAGTAGAGAATGGTGTAAAACCATTTAGAGAGTTAAGGGAATTATTACTAACCCCCACGGACCCAAGAAAGTATGGGTACCAAAGGATACTTTCTCTCCTTTATTGCAGGTACTCTTCAATTCAAACTCAAGAATCACTAAGTCGTACATTGATGATGTTGGCTTAAAGAATAACAAAAAACACCTCATTCATAAGCAAGGTCAAAGCAACCAATGAAGGATTTGTTTTTTAGACAAGAAGAAAGGAAGAATTCATGGAGTAACCAATGTTGGTAAAGGTTCCTCTCTTCTTTTTAAACAAATGTTGCTTAGTGCTGATTTGAACTATAACTTGCTTAGTATTATTCAATCGTGTGACAATGAATAAGAAGTTAAATGCCAACATGCAAAGTTTCAGTTGAGAATTCCTTTTGTTAAGAATTAAAAATTTGCCAACCATGACTTGTCAATTGCTTCTATGAAGTTGATTAGGTAACATTGATCAATTACTCACAAAATGTTTTAATGTGTGTTTTATCTTCATAATCTTGAATGCTTGTTGCTTATGATATTGATGGGTTTTCTTGGCATATAAGATTTGGTCATGTGAGCATGGATTAGTTGAACAAACTTTCCTCTCAAGATCTAGTTGGAGGATTGCTAAAAATGTGTTATGAGAAAATTGTCCTTGAGATACTTGTCAATATGGAAAACAAATAAAAGAAGCTTTCAAACCCATGAAAATGCTTTTAGACATCAAAACATCTTGAGCATGTTCATTTGGATTGTTTGGACTAATGAGGATCACTAGTCTTGATGGTAAGAGGTATTCATATATGATTGTTGATGATTTCTCTAGATTTACATGGGTGATCTTTCTAGCTCAAAAGGATGAAGTTCTTTTCATGAATTTGTAAGACTTTTCAAAAGGGTCCAAATCTCTCTTGAGTGCAAATTGATTTCTATTAGAAGTCACAATGGGAGAGAATTTTACAATCAAGATTTTACAAAACTTTGTGATGAGAATGGGATTGCTCACAAACTTTTTGGCTGCCAAAACACCTCAACAAAATGGAGTTATTGAAAAGAAAAATCGTACCTCACAAGAAATGGTTAAGTCTATACTTGGAGAAAATTCTTTACCAAAGTATTTTTGGGCAAAGCTGAAAACACTACTTTGTTATATTTTTGAATAGAGTTCTTTTGAGGCCATTTTTCTTTAGAAAAATATCTTTTAAACTTCTATTTGACAGAATACTCCAGAATTTAAACATACATGACAGGTTGTATCAAATATACGTGAATATGCGTAACAAAGTACTTTATATTGTATACTACTAGCCTGTATTGCCTATTTCAAAGTAGTTAGTTGCAAGTGCCTTATATTGAATATGTGTGATAACTTGAAAATTTTGATAGAAAATCGAATGATGGGATATTCCTTGGTTATTCCTCTAACAACAAGGCTTATAGAGTTTCAAAGAAAATAACCTTACATGATGAGGAAACTATTCATGTTAGTTTTGATGAATCTTACATTTACTTGGAAAGAAAAGATGAAGATGATGTAGGTACATCTATGAATGACTATCAAACTCATCTTCAAACACCAACTTTGGAGGATCATACCAATGAGGAAGAAATGATTGAACAAAATCAAGATGACCAACCTAGTGGTGACCAAGAGCTCCCAAAGAACTTAGGATATACAAAAAGGCCACCCTAAGGAGCAAATCATTGATATCTCCCAAGGAGTAAACATAAGGCGGTACTTTATCGATAACTGTTTTCTTTTATCTCATATTAGCCTAAAAGTATTGATGATGTATTGTGTGATGATTTTTGGATTATTACTATGCAAGAGGAATTAAATCAATTTGAAAGATACAAAATTTGGAAATTCCTAAATCTCATGATCATTTCATTATTGGAACTAAATAGTTTTTAGAAAAAAACTCAATGAATCCGGGGAAGGTGTAAGAAATAAATCCAGATTTGTCACCTAAGGATTCAATCAAGAAGAGAGAATTGATTATGATGAAAGCTTTGTTCCGAATGCTAGACTTAAGTCCATAAGAATGCTTTTGACTTTTACTTGCTTTAAAAGTTTTAAGTTATTTCAAATGAATGTGAAAAGTGCTTTTCTAAATGGTTCTATTGAGGAAGAGATTTATGTGGAACAATCACTTGGTTTTTATCATGAAAAGTTTCCTAACCATGTTTTCAAATTATCCAAAGCTTCGTATGATTTAAAACAAGCTCCCAGAGCTTGGTATGAAAAATTGAGTGTTTTTCTTCTTTCAAAAAGATTTTCAAGAGGAAAGGTTGACACTACTCTTTTCATAAAAACCTCTTGTAACAATGATCTATATCTTGTCCAAATATATGATACAATTTTTGGTGCTTCTAATACTTCATTTTGTGATATGTTTGCCAAGTTGATGCAAAGTAAATTTGAAATGAGCATGATAGGAAAACTCAATTTCTTTCTTGGCCTACAAATCAAGCAAACCAAGCATGGAGCTTTCATGAATCAAGTTAAGGTACAAGCACATCCATAAGTTTATCAACTATGCTTGACAAGAATAAAAAGGTTTCATAGGAGTAGTCAACTATATTTGACAGCAAGTAGAGCCAATATTATGTTTGTCATGTGCTTGTGTGCTATATTTCATCTTGTCCGAAAGAATCTCATTTGACTGCTGTTAAACACATTCTCTATTACCTTATTGATACTCTAAGTGATTATGGTCTATATTTCAAATGTGTGGCTATGTTTTGTGATAACACTAATGCAATAAATTTGACCTTCATACTATTCGACACTAGGACAAAGCATAGAGAGATGAAACTTCATCTCATTAGAGATCATTCTACTAAGGGTAATACTTATTTAAAGCATATTTGCATTCATGAACAAATTAATGATATCGTTACTAAGCCACTGGGCGAAGAAAGGTTTGACCAATCTTAGAAGTAACTTAGGGATTTAAAAATTCAATAACTAATGAGTGTATTCAAGTGTTGTAGCTCCAGGTGAGGACAAAGAAGCCTAGCATGGGAAAAGGAAAGGGAAAAGCAAAAGAAAGAGAAGGAGGACCAGTGATCAATGAACCAAGTAAGGTTCATGTTCTGCACAGCATGTCAAGGCTTGATAGAATTGACACATGGAAGGTTGCTATTGAATTTGATGATTGGACAAAAAGGAACCATAAAATAAATCCAAGGCACAAGGTGGATGTCATCAAACTATCAGAAATGGGTAATATACTCTCATTTTTAAATGATGTGAGCTGGACTAGTTTGCTTGTGTTTGATGAATGCTATTACCTTCCTTAGTTATGAAGTTTATATTAAATAAAAAAAAAGGGGGGGTTCAGCAAATTGGTATTAAAACTACTGAGTGGTATTCTTCAAGAATATCACAAGTTGATTTTTGAGATTGATAATGCATTGCTCAATAGAATTTTTGATGTTGAGGATGTTGGGTTTAGGCATTATTCTTCCGGGGGACGTTGTTTTATAAGCAAGTTATACTCATATGAAAGGATTGAGAATGTCTGTAAAAATGGTAAAAGCTTCAAGACTATAAAGGAGAGAGAGATAAAAGATTTTAATGCTAGTGAAAGAATTTTGAATCAGATCCTTAGTACCTTGATTATAGCATACTTTGGGCAAAAATCTTCTATTGATAATATATATGCTATAATTAGGCTAGTCAGAAAAATATTAGGCTAGATATATAGTGCTAAATAATATAATGGAGCAAGAAGAACAGAAAAATTATTCTTAGAAACAAAGTAAACTTGGATAAACTCACCAATATGGGTAATCTTCTATCTCCGTTTGATGATATTGATTGGAGCAATTTACTAGTAGTTGATGAAGAATTTTATCCTGCCCTTATATATGAGTTTTATGCAAATCTTAAAGAAGAGAGAATTGAACATTAGGGGGATAATGTAGTTTAATGGTATTCCTCTAGAGTATATCAAGTGGATTTTGAGTTCAATGATGCCTTAGTGAACAAAATTTATGGGGTAGATGATAATAAGGCAAGGTATTACTCATTGGGACAGCATTGCTTTATTCATGAATTGTTCACAAATGAAAGATTTGAAGAGGCTTTCACAAATGGTAGACAATTTAGGTCAATTAGGGAAAAGGAAATCAAATCCTTTGATGCTAGAGAAAGGGCTATGCATCACATGATTACCACTATGCATATGATGATTATGCTTGCCTTGCATGAGCATAGAAGACTAAACTTTGGATTCATGGCATTGAAGCATATGGTTAGTGCAAGAAAAATAGCCAACAAAGCTTACCGTATGGGAGACTATTAACAAGAATTTTCAAACACTTCCAAGTTAAACTTCCTGTAAGAGGACAAGCTTTCAAGAGTGGAGAAATCTATAATAATGACTCTCTTAGAAGGATGCAACTAGTTTTTGATGAAGATGATATATGGAGAACAAAAAGAGAAACTCTTTCAAAAAGAGAAGAGGTTGAAGAAAGTGAGGAGGTTGAGGAAGAAGAAAATGAAGAAGAAGAAGAGGATGAAGAGAAAATCCTTGCTCGAGAAAGGAAAACTAAAATGAGGCATGAGTTTTCTAGTGAGGGGGAGGAACCTTCCACAAAAGAAGACTATTTGAAGAGGTACACTCTATTGAAGGAAAAGAAGTTGAAGGTAATAATCTCACTAGAAGTGACACCATAGTTGCCAAGGTGTTTCAAGAGACATTGAACAACCATGTAAAGGAAATGAAGAAGATGGACAAATTCTTTGAGTCCTTTGCTCCAATGATTCTTGGCAAATTTGATGGTTTAGAAGCTAGAGTCAAGAATATAGAAGAAGACTTGAGAAAGATTTCTCAAGTGGTTTTAAATGGTGCAAGTTCCTATAAATTCAAATGAAGGAGCTCAAGAAGATAATATGGGTGAAAATGGCAGCAATAAGGATAATAGTAATGACAGTGAAAATTGATATGGCTATCAATTTGTTGCTAAAGAAGAAGACAAAGATGAAGGAAAAGGCAGTGAAGCAGCACCCCAAGAAGTAGAAGAGCATGAGAATGAAGAACAAAGAGGTAAAGCCCAAGAGAACAAGCTAGAAGAAGGAGGTGAAGGTAGTTTAACAAAGTCAAATCACAAATCCATCACCAATTTCCTTCGGCCAAGAGATCAAGGGAAACATGGCTATCATAACAAACAGATTTGGAAGTGAAGACCATGAAGCTCATCCAAGACTAAGCCTTTCTATCCCTAAACTCTATTTTATTGCTCATTTTAGTTTATGCCTTGATGCACATGTTATGCTTTAACATTGAAATTTACTTGTGTCTTTCTAGTTATTATAATGTTTTGCAGCTCAATATATGAAATCCTTGTGATAAGAGCTTCTTTTGTTTCACTTTTGTTGTCCAAGTACTCTTACCCCATCTGTGATTGATGACAAAAGGGAGAGAAGAAAAGTGATGACAAAATGTGTGAAAATGTGAAATAGCAGTGGAATTACTCATGCATGAAGAGAAAATGTGTGAATTTTCTGAAAATCCATGCATATGTCAAGGGGGAGAAAGAATGACTACAAAATGTGCTATGTGCTGATGTGTTATAGGTTGAAATGTAAAATGAATGTGTACTGTGAAAATATTTGGCTACATTTGAAATTTAAATTGAAAGGGATATAATATGTGAGGTTACAATTCATAAGTTTGGACTTGAAATTCGGATGCAAACCAAATGTTTGGACGCATCCAAACTTTCTTGCCAAAAATTATTTTTCAATTTTTCAAATTGTTTGAAAACTGTTTTAATACTTCTTATCATATTTGAACAACCCTAGGAAGGCTTAATTCCAAGTATTACAGCCTTCATCTAACATATTTTAAAGTTTGGACTTGAAATTTCAAAATTCAGATGCATGATTTAAAAATTCGGATGCATCCATATTTGTTGCCAAAAAGTGCTCTTTTGTTGTTCAAATTTATTCAAATATGTTTTAATCTCTTCTAATATGTTTGAACAACCTTAGGAAAGCTTATTTACAAAATTTGCAGCTTTCATTTAACTTATTTTACAGTTCGGACTTGATATGTCAAACTTCGGATTCACAACATCTCAAGTCCAAACTTGTTGAAAAATGAGCACAATCCAAGGGGGAGCAATGTTAAACATTTACAACCTTTAAAACCTCTCTTAGAATCTTTTCTAAATGCTTAAATGCTATATCTTCTATCCTAGTTGTTGGAAGAAAGGAGGTAAATGGAGGTTGGTTGGGTCATAGGCTCATATTGAGCTTTTTGTATGTCAATGTGCTAAATTGGTTATTATCCATCATTGACATCAATGCTTCTTTGTACTACATTGTTTAAATCCATCACATTTTGCATCAAAGTTTGTTATCATCAAAAAGGGGGAGATTGTTAGCCCTAAGGGCAAATCATGTAGTTATGATTAGTTTTGAATAATGGCAAACATTGATGAGGACTAATGTGCTTATATGCTGAGTGATAGGATTGATGGATTGAGAAGCATGAAGTCTTATTGCCTTAGAGCCACAATGCAAGAACAATTCAATTATGCCAAAAGTGATTCAACATTGAAGAGTATGTTCAAAATGATTGAAGGCATTGAAGACTTAGAGTGTAGGGTTCATGTGCTAAATAGGTATATTTTTCTGTACACTCTACACTTGTATGTCTTGGAATTAGTTGAATGCACAAAAGAGCACAAAACTTGTTTTTGAAATGGTTTTGAATGAACTCTTTGATAACAAATGTGTTTTTGAAGTTTAAAATGATCTTAAGAAAACTTTGGATGATTAAAATGTTTTGGGAACAATTTTTTTGTGTTTAAAAGTGCTTAAATGACTTATCTATTTATACAAAATGATTTCAATGTTATTAAGGATGATTTTTAAATGATTTGACAAAATTTGATAAGTTTGAATGCAAGTTTGGACGTCCAAACTTTGAAAATAATCACTGTGCTTCCAGAGAAATTCGGACGCAAGTCACATATAACCTTGAAGTTTATGAATTTAAAGAAGAGCTTCTATTAAGGCAAAGGATTTGCATAAAGGGAAAAAATTTTAATAATTAGCCAAAGACCTAATTCACCCCCCTCTTAGGTCATTGAAAGCTTATTTACAAAATTTGCAGCTTTCATTTCACCTATTTTATAGTTTGGGCTTGATATGTCAGAATTCGGATACACAGTATCTTAAGTCCAAATTTGTTGAAAAATGAGCACAATCTAAGGGAGAGCATTGTTAATCTTTTATGGCCTTTAAAACCCCTCTTAGAAGTTTTCTAAATGCTTAAATACTATATCTTCTATTCTAGTTGTGTTGAAAGGAAGGAGGTAAATGGAGGTTGGTTGGGTCATAGGCTCATATTGAGCCTTTTGAATGTCAATGTGCTAAATTAGTTATCATCTATCATTGACATCAATGCTTCTTTGTACTACATTGTTTAAATCCATCACATTTTGCATCAAAGTTTGTCATCATCAAAAAGGGAGAGATTGTTAGCCCTAAGGGCAAATCATGAAGTTTTAATTGAGTTTTGAATAATGACAAACATTGTTGTGGACTAATCTTTATGTCAATTGTGTGATAGGATTATTGGATTAAAGAAGTATGAAGTCTTGTTGCCTTCAAGCCAAAGGACAAGAACAACTTCAATGAGTCAAAGTGATTGAAGATTGAAGAAGTTTGTTCAAAGATGATTAAAAGGCATTGAAGACTTGAAGTGTAGGTCAAATATGCTTAATAGGTATATTCTTTTGTAAACCCTACACTTGTGTGTCTTGGAATCTATTGAATGCATAAGAGAGCATAAAATTATTTTTCTTAATCTTAAATGGCTTTGAATGAACTTTTTATTAATAAATGTGTTTTTGTATCTTAAAAGATTTTGAATAAACTTTGTATGATCAAAGAGATTTGATAATGGTTCTAAAGTTTAAAAGTGTCTAAATAAATTTTCTATACATACAAAATGTTTTCAAACTTATTGAAGTTAAATTTCAAATGATTTTATAAAGTTTGAAAACCAAACTTTAAAATGGCTACTGTGCTTCCAAAAAATTCGGTCGTCCGAATTTTCATAACCAGTAATGGTTACTGTTTTTCCAAAGAAATTCGGACGCAAGCTCAGACGCATGAAAAAAATTCGGTTGTCGAATTTTCTTTACAGCATGGTTACTATTTTTCCAGAGAAATTCGGACGCAAGTTCGGACGCATGAAAAAAATTCTGTCGTCCGAATTTTTCCAGAAACATGTAACAGTAAAATTCGGATGATAAGTTCGGACGCACAAGAAAAATTCGGTCGTCTGAATTTTCTAAAAATTGCCTTTACTAGCCATTTTATGGCTGTTAAAACTGATTTTTAAATTCTATAAAAGCTATAAACTCAAGAATTTTGTATGTTTTGAATATTTAAGAACTCTAAACATTCCAAAGTCTTTAGCAAGCATTAAAGCTCTCTTTTGTCTTGTGCTTTCAATTGATCATTCAAGATTCCAAAGACAACAAAGTGTGAAGGTGCAACATTGTGTAATCATCTACCAACAAAGTGGTAACATCTTACACATTCTCCTTTCTACATTCCTTTGTGTTTTCTACTAGCTCATTGCAAGGTTATCTTGAGAACATAAAATCCTTTAGATAATGGTGATCCTGGAGACATTGACTCAAGGTTGTTAGTAGATATAAAATCCTTTGGTAGGGTGAACCTTGTTTGTAAAATTGCAAAGAGGTTGTGAGTGTGAAACCATTGTGTGGTGAGCCTCTTATGTAATTGTTGAACTTGAGCATATAGTAGATTGTTTGAAATCCTTTGAGTGTAGGCTCAAGGTAGTGGAGTAGATCTTGAAGAGATCGAACCACTATAAATTGCTTGTGTTTATGGTTCTTATATTGTTTATTGCTTTGACATTGATTGATATATTCTCTTATTGAAACAAACACACATACTCTAGTCTAGTTTAAAATTGTAAAAGGAATTATTTTTGAAAATTAGCCAAAGACCTAATTCACCCCCTCCCCCTTCTTAGGTCTTTCAACTTTCCTTTGCTTTGCCCTTTCCTTTTTCAACATTTACTTTCTTTGTTCTCACCATGGTGTTTTTCTTTGTGAGAAAGTGAATTATAAGGTGTATTTAGGGCTTAGAACTCGAAAATGCTAGTGATTTGAGGCGAAGATGGTAAAATCACAGAGAAATTTGGATTTGGACGCAGGTGGGTCATGTGGGATTTGAAGGAAGAGGGAATTCGTTAGAAATTAGAGGAATAACTGTTTGATTCTATTTAAAAGCTACTGTACCTGCACAGTTCGGACGACCGAATGTTCTGGTCTCTGTTCGAATTCGCGTCCGAACTTCTTTGTTTCTTCAGTTTCAACAAATTCGGGCGACTGAATTTTTTGTCATGCGTTCGAATCTTTTTGTCCAGGATTTTCTGGAGAAAGTTTGGACGTCCAAATTTCACTCAATGCATTCGAATTATACATCCGAATATTTTCTGTTTTTACCATACTTCAACACACGCATTAATAATTGAATTTTGAAATTTCCAAAAGTCTTCTTAGATAATAGAACCTTTCCTCGGCCAAAGGCTTGGTAAATATATCAGCAATTTGATCATTTGTATTTACATAGTCCAAGCATATATCTTCTTTAGCTACATGATCACGAATAAAATGATGTTTAATCTCTATATGCTTAGTCATAGAATGTTGAATGGGATTTATGCTTAGATTGATAGCACTGGTATTGTCACATAGCATAGGCACACAATTAAAATTTAGACCATAATCAAGTAGAGTATGCTTCATCCATAGCACTTGAGCACAACAACAACCGACGGCGATATATTCAGCCTCTGCGGTAGATAAGGACACACATACTTGTTTCTTACTATACCATGATACGAGACAACTACCAAGAAATTGATAGTGACCACTAGTACTTTTACGCTCGACTTTACATCCTGCATAATCAATACAAGGTCAAAAGATGAGGATCTTGAAAACCAAAGGCCATAGTCATGTGTATCAATCAAATACCGAAAAATGCATTTTACAAAACTTAAATGAGACTCTTTAGGAGAAGATTGAAATCTAGCACATAAGCATACAGCAAACATAATATCATGTCTACTTGCGATAAGATAAAGTAAACTACCAATCATACCTCTATATACCTTTTCATCAACATTTTTACCTTTCTTATCTTTATCAAGTTTGGTTGATAAATTCATTGGAGTGCTTATTCCTTTTTCTTGATCCATTCCAAATCTTTTTAAGAGCTCTTTGGTGTACTTTGCTTGATTTATGAAAACTCCATCCTTAGTTTGCTTAATTTGTAGCCCAAGAAAGAAATTGAGTTCTCCCATCATGCTCATTTCGAATTCATTTTGCATTAATTTGACAAACTCATCACAAAGTGATGTACTAGTAGCACAAAATATTATGTCATCCACATAAATTTGCACGAGTAAGAGATCATTGTTGCAAGAGGTTTTTATAAACAGTGTTGTGTCAACTTTTCCATTTGAAAATTCTTTTGAGAGAAGAAAGCCACTTAATCTTTCATACCAAGCTCTAGGAGCTTGTTTCAATCCATATAAAGCCTTGGTTAGCTTGAAAACATGGTTAGGAAAAATTTCATAAGTAAAACCGGGTGGTTGTTCCACATAAACCTCTTCTTCAATAAAACCATTTAGGAATACACTTTTGACATCCATTTGAAATAGTTTAAAACCTTTAAAACAGGCAAAAGCTAAAAGTATTCTTATGGATTCAAGTCTAGCTACCGGAGAAAAAGTTTCATCATAATCAATGCCTTCTTCTTGATTGAATCCTTGGGCAACAAGTCTAGCCTTATTTCTAACAACTTCTCCTAGTTCATTTAATTTGTTTCTAAAAACCCATTTTGTACCAATGACGGAATGATCATGAGGTCCTGGGACAAGAGTCCAAACTTTGTTTCTTTCAAATTGATTTACCTCCTCTTGCATAGCAATAATCCAAAAATCATCACACAAGGCATCATCAATGTTTTTAGGCTCAATATGAGATAAAAGCGTAAAGTTGTCAATAAAGTAGCGCCTTGTTTTAACTCCTTGGGAGACATCACCAATGATTTGCTCCTTAGGGTGGCCTCTTGCATATCTTAGATCTTTTGGAAGCTCTTGATCACTACTAGGTTGGCCATCTTGTTCTTGCTCTATTATTTCTTCTTCATTGGCATGTTCTTCCAAAGTTGGTACTTGAGGATGAGTTTGATTATCAATCATTGAGGTACCTACATCATCTTCATTTCTTCTTTCAAGGTAAATGTTAGATTAATCAAAGGTCACATGGATGATTTCCTCAACACATAATGATCTTTTGTTATAAACTCTATAGGCCTTTTTATTTGATGAAAACCCAAGAAATATACCTTCATCCGATTTTCTATCAAATTTTCCCAGGTTATCATGAGTATTCAAGATAAAGCACTTACAACCAAATACCTTAAAATAAACAATTGAAGGAGTTCTATCAAATAGAAGTTCGAAAGGTGTTTTTCGTAGAAAAGGTCTTAAAAGAACTCTATTCATTATGTAGCAAACAGTGTTTACAGCTTCGGCCAAAAGATATTTTGGTAAAGAGTTTTCACAAAACATTGATCTAGCCATCTCTTGTAAAGTTCTATTTTTCCTTTCAACAACACCATTTTGTTGGGGTGTTTTGACAACTGAAAAATTATGTGTAATACCATTTTTATCACAAAATTTTGTAAAGTCTTGATTACAAAATTCTCTTCCGTTGTCACTCCTAATAGAAATCAATTTGCAATCAAGGGAGATTTGGACCTTTTTAAAAAGTTTTACAAATTCATGAAAATTGTCATCCTTTTGAGCTAGAAAGATCACCCATGTAAATCTTGAGAAATTATCAACAATCACATATGCATACCTCTTACCACCAAGACTAGTGGTCCTCATTGGTCCAAACAAATCCATATGAACTAGTTCATGAGGTTTTGATGTGGAGATTATTTTCTTTGGTTTGAAAGATGTTTTTGTTTGTTTTTCATATTGACAAGCATCACAAAGGTGAGTTTTATCAAAATGTATTTTAGGTAGTC
The DNA here is from genome assembly GCA_030512225.1 of Rauvolfia tetraphylla. NCBI lineage: Eukaryota > Viridiplantae > Streptophyta > Magnoliopsida > Gentianales > Apocynaceae > Rauvolfia > Rauvolfia tetraphylla. The sequence continues at coordinate 1,554,299 of JAJQKT010000052.1, forward strand.
CTCTAACCAATTCTTGTGAGGAAAGTTTGTTCAACAAGTCCATGCTCACATGATCTAATCTCCTATGCCATAGATATCCATCATTATCATGAATGGCAAGACATTTAACATCATTTGCAACAAGTTCATCAAGATATAGTACATATACATTTCCAATTCTATTTGCAACAAAAATAGTTTTGCCACTCACACTATCAAGAATAGTACAAGTGTCACATTTAAATTCAACTTTACAACCATTGTCACATACTTGGCTGATACTATGTAAATTATATTTCAAACCATCAATAAGCAATACTTGTTTAATGAGAGGAAAATAATCTTTACCAATATTACCAATTCCAAGTATTCTTCCCTTCTTTTTATCACCAAATGTGACAAAATCTTCACTTGTTGCTTGAAGTTCACTAATAAGTGAAGCATTTCCTGCCATGTATCTTGAGCAACCACTGTCAAGAAACCACTTAGTGGTGCTTGATCTTGGGGCAAATCGTTCCTACACCAAATTAGAGAAAGTGACTTCTGGTACCCACATTTTCTTGGGTCCAAGGGGGTTAGTGATAATTCCTTTAACTCTCCAAATGGTTTTAACACCATTCTTTATTTTACTTTTCACATGACAAATGGTTTTAACACCATCATTCAATAACTCATTAATTTTAGTTTTCATCTCCTTGTTCCTTTTTTAGACCTTTTTTAATTCTCCATACATCTCAACAAGTAATTCACTAGGATCAATATCATCATCACAATAAGTGGAAATTAAAGGAATAGATTGTACCTCATCATTTATTGCCATAAAGCATATGTTGACTCTTAATTCATTGTCATCTTCACTTTCTTGTTGGTCCTAAGTGCCAGCAAGTTCCTTTCCCTTCTTGAGAGATTTCTTTTTGAGTTTGATGTCTCTTTCCTTTTCCAAAGCTCCATTTTTCTTGAATGGCCTTTTTCCTTTCTTGAGAAATTCTTTTTTATAAAATTTCTTGAATTTTCTTAGTGCCATACCCATCTCATCATCTTCACTATTTTTATCTTCGTCACTTGTTGATTTCTCTAGTTCACTAAGATGATTGGAAGTTTTAAGTACGACTCCCTTTCTTCCCTTCTCTTCATCTTCAATATCATTAAATCTCTTGACTTTCATCTCATATGTAAGTAGTGATCAGTTTTCAAGTCTTTTGATTCCTCAATAGCAAGAGTCTTCGGTTGCCAAGACTTTGGTAGAGCATCCAATATCTTTCTATTTTGTTCTCCAATTGTGAATTCTTCCTATAGGCTTTTAGACCATTGGAGATGTTGGTAAATCTTCTGAACATATCACTAATATTCTCATCTTGCTTCATGGTGAATAGCTCATAATCTCTTACTAGCATTGCATGCTTTGACTCCTTTACTTGATTTGTTCCTTCATGTGTTACTTAAAGAAGTCTCCATATATCATGAGCAGTGTCACATCACTAACTCGATTGTACTCATTCACATCTAGTGCACGGCTCAATATGTTCATGGCTTGGTAATTTAATATCATCTTCTTAGAGTCACCCTCATCAAATTCATCTATAGACTTTGGTTCTCTAGTAACTCCATCAGCTCTCATTTTCATTGGTATGTAAGGATCTTTCTCAACAATATTTCACAAATCAAAGTTAATAGAACAAATATATCTCTCAATTCTAGATTTCCAAAATGTGTAATTTGTTCCATCAAACAAAGGAGGTCTATTTGTGGAAGATCCTTCCAAATAAGGTAAGTTTGAAACATTAGCCATAAGATCTTAACTTTTAGGATGTAAAACCACACAAAGAAGCCCTTTCTCTGATACCAATTGAAAGACCTAAGAGGGGGGTAAATTAGGTCTTTGGCTAATTTTTGAAAACTATTTTCTTTTTATAAACTTGGTTTGGAAAGATTATATTCAATTGTTTCAATGAGAATGTAATGAACACAATGATAAAGCAATACACAAGGAAGAGCAAAGAGTACAAGTAATTTATAGGGGTTCGATCTCTTCAAGATCTACAACCACTACCTTGAGTCTATACTCAAGGATTTCAACCAATCTATTCAATACTCAAATTTAATCAATTACACAAGAGGCTCATCCCACAAGGATTATACACCAACAACCTCTTTTGCAATACTACTAACAAGGTTCACCGTACCACGAGGATTTTATATCTAAAGACAGCCTTGAATCAATGCCTTAAGGATCACCCTTACCAAAAAGGTTTTATGTCACAAGATAACCTTGTTTTGAGCGAATAGATAAAGAGATAGATTACACAAGTTACCACCACTTCACCTTGTTGTCTTTGAAATCTTGAATAATCACATGAGAGCACAAGACAAAAGAGAGCTTTGATGATTTCAAATGATTTTGGAATATAAGGATTCTTCAAGTGTTCAGTATTTGTTTTTAAAATATAGAGTTTATGGCTTTTATAAATTTTGAAAATCAGTTCCAATAGTCATAAAATGGCTAGTAACGGCTAGTTTTTGAGGAGTTCGGACGACCGAACTTGATCATCTGCGTCCGAACTATCGTCCGAACGTTACTGTGACATGCTGCTAGGGAAAGTTCGGATGGCCGAACTTTGACCCTTGCATCCGAATTTCTCTCGAAATTCAGCAGTCATGTTCACAGTTTGGAAGTCCGAACTTGCGTCCAAACTGTTCAAACTTTCTCAAAGCATAGGTGGAGTCTACTCCTTACTCTTCTCCTCTGCCAGTTACTACTACCCCTCCAGTCTCTTCCAGCTTCTATCCACCTTTTACAAATCCCTTCCAGCCACCATCTAAAACACAATACTCTACTTTTGGAACCATGGGATATGAAATGTCTAAACCTTTTCCCAGAACTTTCAACGCTGCTCAATGGTTGAAAGCAAAGCAAGCCCAGAAACAACAACAAAAGCCTGCTCCTCCTCCTCTAGAAGTTCAAAAACAAGCTATGATTCAGAATCCACTGACCCCTATGCTTCAGCAAGCGGCTACATCTCAGCCCATTCCTCATATTGCTGTTGTCCAAGAACAAACTCCATCTGAGACCCAGTACTCTTCTCCAACAGACTCAGACTCAGCTTCTGATTCAGACACAGACTCTCTTTCAGTCTCAGACTCTTCTACACAGTCCTTCTCTAATGAATTTGAACCAAATATTCCACAAATCAACATGACTCATGAAGAAGAAGATACAGGAGATACATCTGAAGCCACACCTATCGTCGATGAGCTTGAGTCATCTCAAACTTCCAAGAAACTGACTACTTCAGGCACATTCACATTTCAGCTCGATGATATTCCTCCAGCAAAATGGGCAGTCAGACTTCAAGAATTCCATGCTTGGATGATGACCAGAGAACTATCTGGCATCACAGCAGAAAACATCCTTACTAAGTTCACCTCCAGAATCACCGGCACATTGAAGCACTGGTTTATTACTCTCAATTATGTTGAGAGAACTCAATTTCTAAACTCTTCATTGGATCATGCTGCTTCATTACTTTATTACTGTTTTCTTGGTGAACCTGATTCTGATTTGGAATTAAAAAGAAAAGAGTTTTTCCAAATGAAGTGTTACTCTTTTCAAAGATCTGATTTAGATAAACATTTGTAACATATGACTCAATTGTTTTATCTTCTTGGTGTAGATGTTAGTCTAAAGCAAGCTTTTCTCAGTTCAATCCCTCAAGCTTTAGCTCAAGGAGCCGATGTATACATCAGATAGAAATACCAATCCATTCTTGGTATGACTCCCGGTCAAATCAGACAAGCTATCTTGCAAAGCCTTGAAGACCTTTGCCACAAACGGCAAGTAATCAAGCAATATCTCAAAAGAGTAGACTCAACCTGTGCTTTGAGATAAGCGATATAACCTTCAAGGTCTGCTACTTCTTTCTGCTTTTGTCGAATGACTTCAGCAGGATTAACACCAGGCATGGGTAGATCGTAAGGGATCTGCTTCAATCTTTTCTCCATATTGACGATCAACCTTTTGGTGGCTTCCAGGTCTTGCACTTGAGAATCAACTTTAGTTTCAACAGTAACAAGACGGGAATTTACCTGGGTAACTTTCTGATCAATCTGGGTCAGAAGCTTGTTCTGAGCAACAGCGTTTTCAGATTGCCAGTTCAGGACAGTTTCAACAGGATTAGTGGATGCAGTCTGTCCACTAGGAAGTATGGTTGATGAAGAGTTCTGGATTTTATGAGAGTGTCGGGCATTGTCTTTGGTAAAAGGTGTGGTTTGAGGAAAGATAGGATTAAGCGGAGGAAATTCTGCTGGTTGAAACATACAGATAGCTGGAATAGGAGTTGGTGGTGCAGGAGGTTTGTAGAATGGATTAATGGGTTGACAAGTAAGAGGTACCGGTTTTTCTTTTGCAAGAATTTTGAGGCATTTTTGGTAATAAGGGTGAAGTGGTGGTTTTGGTTTAGGAGGTAACCATGTGGATGGGATTTCAGCAATAGAGGAATCATACTTGCTGGGAGTCTGAATGATTTGAGCTCCTTGTTGGTAATCTGGATCTATGTCAGGTGCTTTAGTGGAACACGGAGAAGGAATTGGTTTCTTCTTCCTTCTTCTTCGACTGGAATATGTGCAATCTTCTGGATCAAGACCACATTCAAAGAAGCAGTTTTGGCAAGATTCACAGGAGGTGCAACCACCCCAATAGCAATGATTGGAGAATGGATCTGTCTCGAAGATGATTGGTTGTGCATTTGGTGTGTACCATTTTTTGATATCTGGGAAAGTATCTCTGTGAGAGACCAGGGGATGATCTGGGCCAAGTTTGGTAATTCGGTCAAGATCAGATTGATGATCTGGAGGAGGATCAGAGACAGGAAGACGAATCATAGTAATTCTCGGATAGTTTTGCTTGATAGATTGGAGATGCTTATGATCAAATCTAATGGAAACAGAACCATCAGAATTCTGGGAGATCTGAGAGGAGGAAGATTTGCAGCTTCGTGGAATTTTTCATTTTCGGTGACCCAAGCGTCAGGAAGTAGACTGAGAAGTTCAGATTTGGGAATCTGTCTTGGGACATGGGTGCAAACAGCTAACTGTTTGTCATCTACTTTGATAAAAAGAGCATCTTCTCCACCAGGAAGGGAGAGATCTATAGCATGATTTTGGACTCGGTAGATCATTTGATAGTGTAAAGTTGCAGTAAGAGCATCATGTACCTGAGAGGCTCCTGCAATCTGGACTTGTACCTTGAGAGCATTGAGTAGATGTGGATCTGCCAGAGACATATTGAAGTTGGGGTACAAGGTAATGAATACCGTGCCAGCATTCAGTGTTGCTTCAACTGTGGCGATACAAGCATGCTGATATGCTAAAAAGCAGGTATCCAAGAGGGAAACTCGGGCAACCATAGGTAAGCCCTTTCTGCCATGGAGGGTGAGAGCTATACGAACAGCACCGAAGTGAAGATGAGTGTAACCATGTTGCTTCCATTGACGAGGAAAGTCTTCTGGAATGTAAAGAGTAACGAATTGCTCTTTACCAGTGGCTATAATAGGATGTTGGTCCATCTTTGAGCATTGGACATACTCTTGGACAGAAGAAGGTGTCTGACGGATAAGAGACTTAAAAGATTTCCAAGGGGAAACTATGGACTTAGCATAATTAGTATAAGGGTTCATGAAAGGATGACTTTCAGGAGAAAACTGAGAAGATGAATCTACAGTGACTTCATATAAGTAATCTAATTTTTTAGATGCAGTTTGACAGAAGGAAGGAGTAGTATCTAAGGATATAGATGAACGGGACGTTTCTGGATACATGAGTGGACAAGGCTTCTTCAACTCTAGCTTAATTTTTGATACACCAATGGCTCTGATACCAATTACCCCGGGAAAAAGCCTTGTCCAAGGGAGGCGCAGTATACCCTTTTCATCCTTCGGTCCACATGCTCCACTGCGGGCTCTCCGGCGGACGCACGTGTTTTAACAGGGCTCCCGGTCAATTCAGACAAGCTATCTTGCAAAGCCTTGAAGACCTTTACCACAAACGGCAAGTAATCAAGCAATATCTCGAAGGAGATAAAGAAGTTGACCAAGTATGCAAACGTTCAGACTTGGTCATCAAGTCATGCTGCGACAAGTCCTCTTGCAAGAAATCATCCAGGAGAAAGAAGCTCTCCAGAATCCATACAACAGATAGACGATCTTCAAAGAAAAAATGGAGATACTTCAGAAGGAAAGACAAGTCCTTTAGAAGTCCCAGAGCAAGTCAGACTATTGCTATGTTTGCAAACAGAAGGGTCACTATGCCAAGCAATGTCCTCAAAAGAAGAAAAGGCAAAACCTCATCTCACAAATTGAACAGGTTAGCCCCATCTATGATGACGATGACCTTGAGTCCCTCTTTTCTGAGTAAGATGAACTGAATGAAGACACCTTTTTTGCCATTGAGGAAGATGAAATCCCTTTGTCTTATTATATCTCAGAACCAATTCCCTCATAACCAGCTCCCCCGAAACCAGACCCAACACTTCCAGAAAAATCTTTTGTTCCAATCCTCATTATTCAGACCCGTAAAACACACCCTCAAATCCCTGTTCAAATCCGAACCTCTAAATATGACAAACCCATTCCTACTATAGCCTTTTTTGACACAGGTGCTGCAGTATCCATGATGAATCCATCTGTCCTACCTCCTAAACATTGGACAGAACATCAAAAAGAATTCATCACTGCTGATGGTAAAACATTCTACACTTCTCTGATTACTAAGAAACCCATTACCATCCAATTCTTCCCTAAATGTGAAGTTCGTTTACATCTTGTTGGTTGTGCTGAAACTGACAAAGATTTTCTTGTTGGTTTTGACATTTACAGTAAACTTCACAAATTTCAGATTCTTCCTAATGGTATCCGTTTTGGAAAACAGTTTAGACAATATGGTACCATTCCAAGACTTTACCAAATCACTTCCAATCCTGTTACTGAGATTCAGAAACTTATTGTTTCCCAATCTTGTGCTGAATTTCACACATAATTTCTTACCAAATGTTCTCATTCCCTTTGGCAGAATCCTCAATTCTTCATAAAACTCCCTTTCAAGAAAAATGAGGATATCAACCCTACCAAAGCCAGTCATTCTGGCATGAACCCTGATCATCTTCAGTTAGCCACAAAAGAATGCCTTGACCTTCTTCATTCTGATCTCATTGAACCCACAGATTCTCAATGGTCTTGTAAAGCATTCTATGTTGACAAACGGGCTGAACAAGTCCGTGGAAAATGAGACTGGTAATTAATTATTAGCCTCTCAATCACTTTTTGTAAGATGATAAGTTTCCATTACCTCACAGACACACACTGTTGTCACAACTTTCTGGTGCAAAATGGTTTTCCAAATTTGATTTGAAATCTGGTTTTTGGCAATTAGGCATTCATCCTGATGAACATCCTAAAATAGGTTTTTGTATTCCTAACCAGCATTTACAATGGAAAGTAATGCCTTTTGGATTAAAACCCGCACCATCCTTGTTTCAAAAAGCCATGGTCAAGATTTTTGAACCACTCTTACACACTACACTAGTTTATATTGATGATATCCTGCTTTTCAGTTCCACTAAGGATAATCATATAAAACTTTTATGCCAATTTGCTCAAATTGTTAAAGATTATGGCGTAATGCTTTCTGAAAAGAAAATGATCTTGGCAAAATAGGAAATTACTTTCCTAGGAATGCATTTCACTGCAGGTACATACACTCCTGGAAATCAAATTTTCGACGAGTTACAGAAGTTCCCTGAGTCCCATCTTTCTCAGAAACAAGTCCAACACTTCCTTGGCGTAGTCAACTATGTCCGAGATTTCCTGCCAAAAGCTTCTGAGCATATCCATCCACTCAACAAAATACTCAAGAAGAATCCATCTCCCTGGACATCCTTACAAACTCAAGCTGTCGCTGCACTGAAAGACCAAGTGTCCAAAATTCAGAAGTTGCATCTACCGACGAATGACCAAAAAATACTTCAGACAGATGCAAGTGACAAATATTGGAGTGCAGTGCTACTTGAAGAAATTGATGGCACCTGACATCTTTGTGGATTTGCAAGTGGAAGATTCAAGACAGCATAAATTCATTACCACTACACTTTCAAAGAAATTCTTGCAGTCAAAAATAGAATAAAGAAGTTCAGCTTCTATCTCATCGGATCAAAGTTTTTGGTAGAAACATATATGAGTTCATTCCCCAAAATGTTGCAGTTCAAGCAGAAGCAAGTTCCTCATCCTCAACTGCTCAGGTGGTCAACGTGGTTTGCGCAGTATTCATTTGAGGTCAAACACATCAAAGGTAAATCTAATGTTGTGACTGATTTCCTTTCCCGACCTAATTCCTTTACCACCAAACCCGTTATGGCCATGATCCGACCCAGTTATTCCAACCCATCTAACATTCCCCCAGATTTTCCTCTAGATTACCCAGTTCCACTTTCTGTTGACTCAATAATGCAAAAAAGAAATTTTTATGAGTTACAGATTTTTAAAGAATTTGGAGGATCCATCCTTAAACCATCCGGAGTCAATCCATATTTCCCTTTCAGTCAGGTCTTCATTCTCTAACCTAATGACTTCTTTCCTCCATTAAAATGGTTCTTCTGGTACCTCTGTCAACAGTACCACATTCTTCTTGAAATCGACTCTGCATTATTTCTTAAAGGGTTTATTCCAAGTATACTTGAGTTCTTAACCTGGTTTAAACCTTTAGCAGAATGGAAGAACTTACTCCTCACTTTTCCTAAACACTTCCTCCTCTTTGACATCCACCGCCCAATAGACCCTGATTTCACAATCCATCCATATTCCCATCTTTAGCAGGTCAATTCCATCACTGTGTTAGATCTTCCTCAAAAATACTCCAAGGCCCAAAAATATATGTTTGTTGAAAATAAAATTATGCCTCAAGAAATTTGGCATGATGATTATGGTTCTTGGAATTATCCTACCAAACACCATCATGAGATAAACCTCAAAATAGCTCGTGAATGGTATCTTCACCACTTGCTTGATTCCCAGCCAAACACTGAAACCCCTTTTGATTACTTTAACCTTCAGCTAGCTAGCTCTTCTCAGTCATCACATGGGTTTACTTTTCCACGTATGGCTTTTGATGAAACTGCTCGAACCACTTGTGTCACCTCACTCAGAAATGACGCACTAAAGCAGAGAAAGAAAAAACCAAAAGCACATGCTCTGCATCAAGACTTCATTATTGAACGCAATATCACTGACCCTGGCTCCACTGATAGTGATGTTTCCACACCGACTGATTCCGAGCATTACAGCTGTGAAGACTTTTACATTTAGTGCTCTGCACTTTGTTGTCTTTATTGTTCAGTGTGCTGTCGTGTCAACTTTATTTCTCAGCTGATTAAAGCCGGTAAGTGTGATGTAAGCGATGACCTCATTAGCTACCATGATGTAAGCAATGACGTCATAGCCCAATAATTTAGTCTTCTAGGTTCTTCCTTGGAGCTCTATATAAAGAGCCCATTGTTGTAACATTTCCTCAAGCTTAGTTCCCGAGTAATAATATCTCTCTTGTGTGTTCTACTCTAAACATGTCTTTCTAAGTTTTCTCTATTCTTCTTCTCTGCTTCTATTTTTTATATGGCTTTAGCTTAGATCCTTGTTTGATGATACTTAGAAATTGTGAGTATTTCTTCCTGAATGGTTGATTTCACTCCTTCTTGGATTGTTGAAAGATAAGAGGACAGGATCCTTTGAGTGCCCAAGAGTTGGCCGTTGTGTTGATCCAAGTCATACCTTCTTAGATAGTCCAGGTTTGAGTTTCTGAAATTATTCTCTTTCGAATACTTCCAGTTTCTAGGATGAAAAGGGTCTACTGCGCCTCCCTTGGACAAGGCCTTTTCCCGGAGTAATTGTTATCAGAGCCTAAAGTAATCTCGAAGGTCACAGGTTCGACTCCCAGTCATAGAATTTGGGAGCCCCGTTAAAACACGCGCGTCCGCCGAAGAGCCTGCAGTGGAGCGTGATGGACCGAAGGATTCTTCAAGTGTTCAGTATTTATTTTTAAAATATGGAGTTTATGGCTTTTATAGATTTTGAAAATCAGTTCCAATAGTCATAAAATGGCTAGTAACGGCTAGTTTTTGAGGAGTTCGGACGACCGAACTTGATCCTCTGCGTCCGAACTATCGTCCGAACATTACTGTAACATGCTGCTAGGGAAAGTTCGTATGACCGAACTTTGACCCTTGCATCCGAATTTCTCTGGAAATTCAGCAGTCATGTTCACAGTTTGGATCCGAACTTGCGTCCAAACTATTCAAACTTTGTCAAAATATTTGAAAATCAACCTCAATAAGTTTGAAATCATTTTGTACTAAAAGATAAGTTTATCAAAGCACTTGGTAATTCAAAGATTATTCAACGCCATTTAAGATTCAAAAATAAATTTTTGTGCTCTCTTATGCATTCAATAGATTCCAAAAATATGCATTCAATAGATTCCAAAAATAAGAAGTGTAGGGTTTACAAGAATATACGTATTAAGCAAGTGTAAACCTACACTAGAGTCATCAAAGCCTTCAATTCATAGGACATGTTCTATATTCTTGATCCTTGAGCACACTTGAGTTGTCCTTAGCACTTTTAGCTCCAAGGCAATAAGAACTCTTTACTTCTCAATCCAAAAATCCTATTACATAAATAGCATATGAATTAATCCTTTTCAATGTTTGTCATTAATCAAAACTACATGATTTGCCCTTAGGGCTAACAAGTTCTTTTGGGGATCAAACTTTGTATCGTTGAACGCAATACCATGAAGCACTATCAACTTTTTTGGACTACTGGCATCATAAGACATAATATGATAATGCATTCTTATTTTTGGATTTGTGGCATCAAAGGATACATTAACAATGGATGCTCATGATGTGTACTTCACCTGTGGGGATTTACTTGGGCCATGTGAATGCATAACGACGATGAGTTAAGAATAATGATACATTATCATCTTTCGTTCTTTATTTACAACATGCCATTTCTCAAGTGAAGTTTTATTTTTTGTTCTTTGAGTAAAATTTTAAAACTAAATTACACTTTACTTTTTTATATTAATTCGATAATTTCATTTGCTTTGCTTTTTATTGATACTAAAATTATTAGAAAATTAAAAAAGAATAAAAGATTTAATCTAATGTTTTTGTACTGCATAATTTTATTTAAAAATAATTTTTTTGTAGATACACTTTAATGTCATTTTAAATGATATTATTTTGTCTCATTAGTTTGTTTAGTTTAGATCAGAGCAATACAAATAAAATGTAATTGTAATATTTTAATTTCATTAATAATATCGTAAAATAATTAAAATTATTATTTTTGAATAATAGAAAATTTCCTTTGTATATTAATAATTAGATAATTTCATTTATTTTACTTTTCATTAATACTGAAATTATTATAAAATTAAAAATAAAAGATTTAATCTAATTTTTCTTTACTGCATAATTTTATTTAAAAAATAACTTTTTGTAGATACACTTTAATGCCATTTTAAATGATATTATTTTGTCGAATAAATCACCATATTGATCCCTAATGTTTTTTCACTTGACGGCATTAGTCACCATATTGTAGAAAATTAGTTGATTCTAAGATCCAAGAAAGAATCTTGAAAATAGAAGAATCTTTCCATAAAGATATCTGCAGTAATCTGCCAAATGCTTTCTGGGAAAGAAAAATTCATGTGGTGCAATTACCTTATGAACCAGGAATTAACTAATCCAGTATACCGACTAAGGCTAGGCCTTGTCAGATGAATCAAGAATACATTAATCTATGCCAAAAGAAAATACCATCCTTATTGGATAAATACATTGATCTATGCCAAAAGGAAATACCATCCTTATTGGATAAAGGCATAATAAAAGTCTCTAACTCCCCTTGGGAGTTGTATAGCTTTTATGTAAATAAAAATGCTGAAAAGGAACGAGAAGTTCCTAGATTAGTTATAAATTATAAACCATTGAATAGAGTTCTAAAATGGATTAAATACCCTATTCCTAACAAAAAATATCCGTTAGACAGATTACGTGGAGCAATAATATTCTTCAAGTTTGATTTGGAATCTAGTAATTGACAGATTCAGATTGATCTCAAAGATAGAAATAAAATTTCCTTTTGTTGTTCCTAATAGTTAATTGAATGGAACGTAATGCCATTTGGTCTGAAGAATGCACCTTCAGAATCCCAACATATTATGGATGATATATTTAATCCATATAAGACCTTTATTGTGGTCTATATTGATGATATTCTGGTAATTTTCCAGAATATTGATTAGCACACTTCGAACACTTATGTTAGCCTAAGGGCAAATCATGTACTTTTGATTAACGACAAACATTGATATGGACTAATTCATATGCTTGTATGTTGTGTGAAAGGATTTTTGGATTGAGAAGAAAGCAAGTCTCATTGCCTTGAAGCCACAATGCAAGAACAAATCAAATATGTCAAAGTGATTGAAGATTGAAGAGTCTTGGAATCTATGAGTTGCAATTGAGAGCACAAAACTTGACTTGAACGGTTTCAATGGTTTTGAACTTACCTTAATTGTCAAGTTTTCATCAATGGTTTTTGCACTTAAAAGGTCTTTAATGACTTATCTTTTAGGCTAGAATGTTTTCCAACTTGTTTGAATTGATTTGAATATGTTTTGACAAAGTTTGGAAAATTCGGATGAAAGTTCGGATGCAGAATGAAAATTCAATCATTCGAATTTTTTCCGAACTATGAACAGTACTGACTATTTTTTTAGATAAATTCGGACGCAAGTTCAGACGCAGATGGTCAAATTCGGTCGTCCGAATGTGAACAGTAACACTGTTGTTCAGTGAACAGTACCGACTATTTTTCCAGAGAAATTCGGATGCAAGTCCGGACGCAAATGGTCAAGTTCAGTCGTCCGAATATGAACAGTAATTCACTGTTTTCGTGAATAGTATTTTCAAAAAAAATTCGGACGTAAGTTCGGACGCGGAAGTAAAAATTCGGATGTTCGAACTTCTCAGAAACTAACCGTTTTATGACTGTTAAAATCGATTTTTAAAATCTATAAAAGCCATAAACTCCAGATTTTTTATAGAACTTTTGAACTTTAAAAATCCTTCATGATCTAACTTGTTTTACATCAAAATTATTTGAAAAGCTCTCAAATTGCCTTGTGCTCAAAGGTAAAATTTCAAGATTCCAAAGGCAAGAAGTGAAGTGGTGCTAGTTATTGTATTCATCCACCAAGAAGTGTTGGTAACATCCAAACTCTATCTTTATATTATTATTGTAATTAATACAAGGTCGTGAAGAGACTTAAAACCCTTGTGGATGGTGAGCCATAGACTAGATTAATCAAGGTTGTGGTCGTAAAACCCATTGAAGGGTGAGCCTCTTGTGTAATTGCTTGGATTGAGCATTTAGTGAATTGGTTAAATCCTTGAGTATAGACTCAAGGTAGTAGATGTAGATTTTGGAGAGATCCAACCACTATAAATCGTGTGTTTATTTCCTTATAGTTTTAATTGTTTACATACTTGTGTTATTATTATTTGTTCTTAGTTGTTGATTGATTGGTTGTGGTCTTATTGTTTGATCATGTTGTCTCAACCATCAAATCACATATAAACTTGAAGTTTGTGAATTTAAAGAAGAGCGTTTATTAAGGCAAAGGATTTGCAAAAAGAGAAAAGTTTTTGATAATTAGCCAAAGACCTCATTCACCCCCCTCTCAGGTCTTTCAATTAAATATTCTTTAGTGTTTAACAGTAAAGAATGATTCAGTCATTTCTGCCCCAAAAATGAAGTTATTTCAGACTTCTGTCAGATTTTTGGGCCATCACATTTCTGGGAATGGGGGAATAATACTATAATTATTGAATTTGCTTCTAAATTCCCAGATGAAATAGCTGATATAAAGCAGTTACAAAGATTCTTGGATAGTCTTAATTATGATTCTGCCTGTTATAAGGACTTAGCCAAAGATACAACAATTATGTATGCTAGGTGATGGAGATCAAGTTTCAAAGAATGAAGAGATGGCATTCCAAGAATTTCTCAAGGATTTAAAACTTGTTCAAAATCCAAGAAGTTGAGGCAAGCCATGATCAACTACATTCAAGGAAAAGAAGATGAGCTAGACATGTATCTTGAAGAAAAGATGGCTCAAGATTTTAAAGATTTTATAGAATCCAAAGACCAACACATGTCAATCATTCAAGATGACATGAAGGCTGATCATGGAAGCATGGAAATGGAGGGCATTCTTGGAAATGTAAGAACCCCAGGAGATGCATGCAAAAATACGAAGAAAGGTGCTTGGAGAGAGAGAGTTTGAACTGATGGATCACACTTGCATTATTCTAAAATTTGATTATAATATATACAGTTTTTTTAGCAGACAGCTAGAATCTTCTTTTGAAAAAGTAAACCACGAGATACAATCTGAACAGTAAGTAGTACAATAATTTGCTAATAGTGGGAATCTTCTTTTGAAATTGTTGGGCTAAAGTTGGGAAAATAGTCCACCAAAATCTTCATCTTTATATAAGTGGGAAATGACCTCATCGTCTGTGTCACTGCTTGGTTCGACTTTATCCCCTTCAAATGAGACTGTCGACATGATTTCCGCCAGTACTTTCTTGAAATCTTGTCCTGAACTGGGAGAGGACAACATTGCCATGAACTTTGACTTCTTCATTGAAAATTCAAATTGAGAAGTTGAAGATGAACTTGCCGAAGTTGATGCTTCTAGTATTTTAAATTAAGCCCACCACTTTACTTTGAAAGTGCGCATCAATGCCACGCGTCCATATTGATATGTTGCTTTATCAAAATACCATGATAGAATCCAGGAAAATTTTCTTTTGAAAAATAGATGATATAACTTGACCAGTGAATGATGATTATTGACTTTCGGGACTTCAAAATTATCATAAATTGTCTTGGCTTCAGGGGTTCTCTCATCATGTTCGAATAATTCGAACCAAGTTAAGAACCAATTGGGTAGCAATTTGATGTCTCTGATATTTTTGTCAAAATGAATAAACCAGCTGTGATCGTCGGGTCTAAACAGTAGAAAATTGTACCATGCTGTAATATAGTCTTGGTAGGTATCAAAGCCAAGTTTGCATAATAATACTTGCCAAACTCAAAGATTTTAACTTTAGCTTTCAACTTCAAGTAAGTAAATGTTTTACTTATTACATATGTATAAATGTTATTTGGCAAGCTTATACAAGCAAAAGCATCTTTTAACATTGTAAGCCCTAAGGGCAAATCATGTAATTTTGATTCATGACAAATATTGATGAGAACTAATATGTTTATATTGTGTGATAGGATTTATGAAGAAAGAAGTTTGAAGTCTCATTGCCTTCAAGACAAAGAGCAAGAACAACCTCAGTAAGCTATGAGTCTTTTGAGGTTTATTCAAAGATGAACTCAAGGCATTGAAGACTTGAAGTGTAGAGTAGGTATGATGATAGGTAATATCTATGTAAACTCTACACTTGTATGTCTTGGAGTCTATTGAATGCATAAGAGAGCATAAAATTGGTTTCTTAAGTTTAAAAGTTTTTTGAATGAATTCTTAGTAAATGTGGTTTTGTGTCCTAAAAGTTTTTAAGTTAACTTTATATGATCAAATGAGTTTGATTTTGGTTTTCAAACTTATGTTTGTCTAAATAAGTTATCTATATATACCAAATGTATTTCAAATACTTGAAAGATTGATTTCAAATGATTTTACAAAGTTTGAACACAATTCCATAAAAATTCGATCAGTCCGAATTTGGTAGCAAAAGTTTGCTCATTTGTTCTTCCGAAGAAATTCGGGAAGAAGATTCGGACGCATGAAGAAAAAATTCGGTCGTCCGAATTTTGGTCTTCAGCATGGTTCTTGTTCTTCCCGAGAGAAATTCGGAAGAAGATTCGGACGCAGCGAGGAAGAATTCGGTCGTCCGAAAAATTCGGGACGCATGAAGTCGATTGTCCGAATTTCCCTGAAAAGTAGCCAGTTAACTAGCCGTTTTATAGTCGTTTCAACCGATTTTCAAATTCTATAAAAGCTATAAACGTGCAATCTTTTACAAGAACTTACAATTTGAATATTCTAAGCTTACAAAAGTCTATTACAAACATTTCTCAAGCTCTCTTACATCTTGTGCATTAAATTGATCAATCCAAAGACATCAAAGTGTGAAGGTGCAATTTTGTGTAAATTCTACCAACCAGTGGTAACATCTACACACTCTTCTTTACTTAATCAATTGTATTGTTCTACTAAGCTCTAGCAAGGTTATCTTGATAACATAAAACCCTTTAGATAAGGGTGATCCTTGAAGTTGTGATTCAAGGTTGTTTGAGATATAAAACCATAGGTTGGTGAGCCTTGTTTGTAAAAATTACAAGTAGAGGTTGTATGTGTAAAACCAAAGTGTGGTGAACCTCTCCTGTAATCTGTGAACTTGAGCACATAGTAGAGTTATTGAAATCCTTAAGTGTATGCTTAAGGTAGTGGAGGTAGATCTTGAGGATCGAACCACTATAAATTGTTTGTGTTTATTTGTTTACATTTCTTATACTGCTTTGTCATAAACTGTGGTTTATTCTCATTCACTTAATCTGCAATAGGTCTGCTCATCTATAAAGTTTGAATTTGAGAAAATTAGCCAAATACCTAATTCACCCCCCCTCTTAGGTATTTCAAACATTATTGTATAATTCTACTGGTGGTCCTACTGAAAAACAGGATATTTTTGATAACTTACATGATGTTTTAGACTCAATCCAAATGATTCGTTGTTATATTCAAGAATTTACCTACTAAAGCTGAGAAGTATATCGAAGGTGCAGTTTATTGCCTATTCAGAAGAAGGGATAGTCTTTGACTTCCTCCCGACCTTCACATATGACTCAGCTAGTATTCTGTATTTGAATATTTTCAATTATGTGTATTTTGGATGATGTTGTAAGCTATGAATAATATATGACAATTGTTCTTGGATATCTTTGCCAATCTAGTGTTCACCCTTACTTGTTATCCTTGTAATGCAAGACTTGTAAAATATAGAGGTGAGAACCTTTCAGACGTTGGTCAGCCTTGTATACTGTTGGTCAGCCCGTTTTGAGTAATTAGAGTGGTCCCAGTGGTGGTCCTGTCGCGTATAAAGATCCTTGCATAACCAGAATAACAAAATGAGTTGGTTAACCAGATTTAGTAAGAAATCATCAACATCTACATTATCATCAGAACCTGCATCAGCATCTTCATTTACATATAATTTAGAAGAATCTTCAATTACAGACATACATAAATCAGCAAATATTTCACAAATTGAAGAGCAACTTAGAAATTGGTCAATTTATAAAACTAGAACTTTTGATCTTTCTAAAGAATGGGCAATTAAAACAGAAGAAAATACAATTTCAGTCACTACAAATCACACATCTTTACAGCTTTTATTACCACTGGCCAAAATACAATTTCTACATAAGAAATATAGATTTCTTCATTTAGGATTAATTCAAATCGGAATCAAACCACTTCAGCGATTAGGATTAGATACTCCCATTTTAGTTTGCCTAAGAGATGCTAGACATCATGATTTTGATAGATCCCTTCTGTCTTTAATGGAATCTAATTTAGCAGAATGACGTGTTTACTACAATTGTTATCCAAATTATACTGTAGATCTTACCACTCCTGGCATTTTATAAACTTTAACTTTAAATGTTAAGACTAAGAATGTTAAGATGGACCCAGGCGAAAAGATCCTTGCAGTAGTTTATAGAATATATTATAAAATCATGAAACAAATATTTCTCCTCAAGCCTTAATAATTAATCCACAAGAAAAACCTTTATTATTTGAAGCTAATTTACAACATTTCACTATTAAGACACCCAAAAGTGTTAAATGGAAAATAATTTTGGATAGAAAAACAGACTGGGAAGTAGATAACTTGTGTCCTCCCACTCCTATTAATAATGTAACCGAATCAACTACATCCATTACTCAACAAAATGATGGTTCTGTTAAAATTACTTTTGATAGATCTTCTACTTCTACTATTTTCAGTTCAGCTAGGCATTCTTTCTCTGAACCTACTATTTCTACAAACATCATAAAAGGCATCTTTCTGGTGTTGATTATAATCCCAATATTCCTACACCTTTATACACTCAAGAAAAAGACTCTGATGAACAATCAGATTTATATACTCCTTCTCTTTCTCAAATTGATCCTCAATTGAATACTGTTTCCACTACTGATTTTATTTTAAATAAAGAGTTACTTCACCAATGGTTTATGCATGATCAATGGACTACTCCGAGAAAACAATTTTTCTCTTCTTTTTCACCCCCCAAAAGGGATGTTATTCGAAAGCAATATTATGATGATTTGCAACGTTTAAAATTGCATATTGATTTTTTCAAATGGTTTCAAGTTTATTATCCAAATTAAAAAATTTTCAGTCCTATTTCGCAAAATTAGCATACTGAGTGAAATTCTGTCATTTCAGCAGTAAATCCTCCTCTAGAAACTATTCTTTTACTTCATAGTGGTACTTCTGTCAAAGCTTCCCCTTTTAAATCGTTATCTAAAACAAAAAGAGCTTCAAATTCAAAAGATATAGATAAAGTAATACAACAAAATAACTATGCAAATAATCTCTTACATCTTATAGCTGCAAGATAATTAACTATTCCTACGTCAACTGTCGCACCTACAACCACTTCCTCTAAAACACTCTATTCAAATTACCTACTGTTCCTACAGGAGTTCAATTTGGTAAATCAGAAGAAATTTTATTTGAAATAACTAAAAGACTGCAACAAATGGATTTAAAAAATGGTAAAAACAAAGGTACTTCTACCCCTCCATCTGTCAATGTTGTATGGAGCAATCCAGTTGAGATAGATTCTAGTTTAATAGAAGAACCAGAATCTATTAACAAATTAAATAGTAGAATTAAAAGAAACCCAATTAGAAACAAAGATTATTATACTTCAAAACCTTACTATAACAGGCCATCTTTTCCAGATATGCTATTTGAAGAATATTGGCAATTTATGCAATTTGATGAAAGTTCAATTTATGAATGGAACATCGATGATTTTTTTGAATTACAAATTATTAGAACATGTGAAGCCATAGGAATGGCTAGTAATGTATATAAGGCAAAAGGATATTCAGAAAAGAAATGTGCTGAAATTTTGCAACTAGGTTTTACAGGAATGCTAAAAGCCTAGTTGGATAATTATATTTCTGCAACTAATAAATCTCATATAATGGAAGCCAAGAAAATAGTAACAACTTGTTTTTGCAGAAAGTACTGCATTTTCTCAAACTGTTTCACTTAGAACCGATGAGGATGATGCTGCTGCTACATTAATATATGCAATTATGAAAAATTTTGTAGGTGACCCTATTAAATACAAAGAAAGAAGTTCTACATTTTTTGAAAGATTAAGATGTAGAAAAATGCATAATTTTAAATGGTATCGAGACATGTTTCTTATTAGAGTCATGGGTAGACCTGATTGCAACAATGGCTATTGGAAAGAAAGATTCTTATCTGGATTATCTCCTTTGTTTGCTAAGAAAATCAAATCAAAGCTAAAAGAAGCTTTTCATGGAGATATTCCTTATCAATCAATTACTTATGGAGAATTAGCAAATTTTATTAATAGTTTTGTTGTAGAACTTTGCAATGATATTCAATTAAAAGATCAAATTAAAAAAGAAACAAGTACTCTTTCAACGAAATTAGGAAGCTTCTATGAATAATTTGGTTTAAGCAAAGAAAAAGCTATTCCCCCATCACAAAGAGCTAAGAAACGTAAACAGCTTCTAGACAAACCTCTAAGGTCACATCTTATTCTAGAACAAAGACTATTAGTAGACCTACTCCTAGTCAGTCATCAGTTAAACCACAATCTACAAAAAAAAAAAATCATCTTCTACAAAACAAAAATCATCTGCTGCTTTCAATCCATATGCTAATTTAAAATGCAGAAAATGTGGAAGATTTGGACACATTATTAGGTATTGTAGAGTTAGATCACAAATTTCTTGTTAAAATCAGATGATTCAATAAAGACCCAGATATTGGAAATAATGGATAAATAGACACAAGTGAGCACTCGGCAAATTCTGAGCCTAAAATTAATCTTTTAGAAGAAACATATTTATCAAGTTCTGATACTGATAAAGGCATAGGTTTATGTATTAATAATACAACCTCTGAAAATAAAAGATGTTTCTTAGAATTAACAGAGAAGATAACAGACCTAGAGATCAAAGAGAATATTTATTAAAGTTAAAAGATATTATTACAAAAGAAGTTAATGAAACATTGACTAAACCCTTTCAGATAAAACAAGTTATAGAACAATTTAGGAAGCCTCCTCCTCCTTCAAAAATATCTCTATGAGAATTACAATTTGAAGTAAGTGAATTAAAAAAGGAAATGAAAGATGTACAATTTCAAATTAGTCTTATGCAACTTCAAGACGTAGTCAAAACTGATCCTTCTACTTCTCAAAATCCTGACAAAGAAGAAGAACAATTTAT
Organism: Rauvolfia tetraphylla; assembly: GCA_030512225.1. NCBI lineage: Eukaryota > Viridiplantae > Streptophyta > Magnoliopsida > Gentianales > Apocynaceae > Rauvolfia > Rauvolfia tetraphylla. The sequence goes on from JAJQKT010000052.1 coordinate 1,574,924, forward strand.
TTATGAGGTATATGCTATAACTTATCAAAAATGGTATATTCCTATACAGATTCGAATAAATCAAGAAAATGAAATAAATCATATTGCATTATTAGATAGTGGTGCTGATCAAAATTGTATTCGAGAAGGCTTAATTCCTTTAAAATATTATGCTAAGACAAAGGAAACCTTGAGTGCTGCTAATGGAAACAAATTAGATATAAATTACAAATTAACAAATGTTGAGATAATTAGAGACAATATAGCTTTCAAAAGAGAATTTATTTTAGTAAAGGATTTAGCTCAATTAGTTCTTTTAGGTACTCCGTTTTTAACTCAAATTTACCCTTTTTCAATAGACTCTAATGGAGTACATACTAAAATATTAGGAAAACAACTAATATTTCCTTTTATACATTCTCCTAAACAGATAGAATTAAATTTGTTAAGAAGAAATACTATAGGACATATAAACTGTCTTTCTAAACAACTAGATTGCTACAAAAAGGAAATAAATTATAAAAAATTGCATGAAAGAATTAAAACTGACCAAATCCAACATAAGGTTAAAGAGTTAAAGTATGTTTAGATTTACCCAACGCTTTTTGGGAAAGAAAACAGCATATAGTTCATCTTCCTTACATCAAAGATTTTTTAGAATCTAATATTCCAACAAAAGCTAGATCCATACAAATGAATATAGAATTACTCGAATACTGTAAAAAGGAGATACAAATGTTGCTAAACAAAAATCTAATAAGACTGAGTAAATCCCCTTGGAGCTGTTCTGCCTTTTATGTTAATAATGCAACAGAAAAGGAAAGAGGAACACCTAGACTAGTAATCAATTACAAACCTCTTAATAAAGTTTTACAATGGATCAGATATCCAATTCCAAATAAAAGAGATCTTTTAAAAAGAACAATTTTTGGTAATATATATTCCAAATTTGATTTAAAATCAGGATTCTGGTAGATACAAATTGTTGAACAAGATAAATATAAAACTGCATTTACAGTACCATTTGGCCATTATGAATGGAATGTCATGCCATTCGGATTGAAAAATACACCATCAGAATTTCAAAACATCATGAATTCCATATTCGTTGCATATACAGAATTTTGCATAGTCTACATTGGTGATGTACTCATATTTTCTCAAACTTTAGAACAGCATATTAAACATTTAAATATTTTTTAAAAATTAGTTAAACACAATGAATTAGTTTTATCAGCATCCAATATGAAGTTGTTTCAAACTCAAATTCGATTTTTAGGACACGACTTTCATCAAGGAACTTACAGACCAATTTATAGAACTATAGAATTTGCTGATAAATTCCCTGACCGTATTACTAATAAAACACAACTTCAAGATTTTTAGGTACAGACAAATTCTTGAACCTTTATATCAAAGACTTAGGAAAAATCCTCCTACCTAGTCTGAAGAACATAGTTAAATTGTCAAAAAGGTCAAAAGAATTGTCAAAACTTTACCGTGTTTAGGACTACCCAATCCAACGTACTTTATGATAGTAGAAACCGATGCATCCAATTTAGGATATGGAGGTATCCTCAAACAAAAACCTCAAGCGAATTTTCCATCTACCTCTGAACAACTGGTTAGATATTATTCTGGCATATGGACAAATTCTCAAAAAAATTATCCTGCTATTAAACAAGAAGTTTTGGCTATAGTATTATGTATTACCAAATTTCAAGATGATTTAATTAATAAACCCTTTCTAGTTCGGGTTGATTGTGGACCTGCAAAAGAAATTTTAGAAAAAGATGTTCAAATTTTGGTTTCTAAACAAATTTTTGCAAGATGGCAAGCAATCTTATCTGCTTTTGAGTTCAATATTGAACACATTAAAGGAGACTCAAGTTCTCTTCCTGATTTCCTCTCTCGTGAATTCTTGCAGGGACAATGAGGGAGAAGAAATCATTAACTCCAATTTCTAATAGGTATACTGTACTAGCAAATTCTAACCCGTTTCCTCCTTTAACTACCAATTTTCGACTGACTCTATCAACTCCTCTGACCACAAAATCATACCAACAACTTTTGACTTCTTCTCAATCTTCACCTTCAAAATCCACTCCTAATCCTTCATATTCTTGTGATTATGTCGTTAAACCCAAAAAATCCCCAATTTACTTTATTGAACCCGAATAAGAATCTCTTTCCATTATCAACTTATGTAAAAAACTACTTTATCCAGAAGAATATTTTCTGAATTGTGCACCTTAATATTCTCGATTGTTTTATGAGTATATTTTGGTTGAATCCAGCTCCATTGAGATATCTGAATTTTCTGGCCAATGAAAGGTTGTTGCCTACTCTAAGGTCAAAATCAAGAAGATTATTTTACCTTGAGATTGGCCTAATAAAGATTTGCTATCTCCAGTCAAAATTTCTCCAAATCCACAAACTCCAACTTATACCTACCAAGACTATATTACAGCCTGGTACGATTTTCTACTGTTTAGACCCGGCGATCACAATTGGTTTATTCATTTTGACAAAAACATCAGAGACATCAATTTGCTACCCAATTGGTTCTTAACTTGGTTTGAATTATTCGGACCTGATGAGAGAAATTTTCCTCCCCAAGCCAAGACAATTTATGATAATTTTGAAGTCCCAAAAGTCAATAATCCTCATCCACTGGTCAAGTTATATCATTTATTTTTCAAAAGAAAATTCTCCTAGATTCTATCCTGGTATTTTGATAAAGCAACAGATCAATATGGACGCGTGGCATTGATGCACACTTTCAAAGTAAAATGGTGGGCTCAATTTAAAATACAAGAAGCATCAACTTTGGCAAGTTCACCTTCAACTTCTCAATCTAAATTTTTAATGAAGAAGTCCAAGTTCATGGCAATGTTGCCCTCTCCCAGTTCAGAACAAGATTTCAAGAAAACACTGGCGGAAGTCATGTCAACAGTCTCATCTGAAGGGGATAAAGCCGAACCAAGCGATAACGCAGACGATGAGGTCATTTTCCACTTATATAAAGATGAAGATTTTGGTGGACAATTTTCTCAACTTTAGTCCAACAATTTCAAAAGAAGATTCCCACTATCAACAAATTATTGTACTACTTACTGTTCAAATTGTATCCCGTGATTTACCTTTTCAAAAGAAGATTCTAGATGTCTACTAGAAAAACTGTATATATTGTAATCAAATTTCAGAATAATGCAAGTGTGATCCATCAGTTCAAACTCTCTCTCTCTCTCTCCAAGCACCTTTCTTGGTTTTCTTCTCTCTTTTGCTTTGCATTTTTGCATGCATCTCCTAGGGTTAGCCAAAGATACAACAATTATGTATGCTAGGTGATGGAGATCAAGTTTCAAAGAATGAAGAGATGGCATTCCAAGAATTTCTCAAGGATTAAAATTTGTTCAAGGTCCAAGAAGTTGAGGCAAGCCATGATCAACTACATTCAAGGAAAAGAAGATGAGTTGGACATGCATCTTGAAGAAAAGATGGCTCAAGATTTTAAAGATTTTATAGAATCCAAAGACCAACACATGTCAATCATTCAAGATGACATGAGGCTGATCATGGGAGCATGAAAGTGGCAACCAAGAAAGCTTGGAATAAAGCTAAAAGGAGATTTCCTAATCCTACTAGGAAATCCAAGGCATTTAAATCCTCCATATGGCATTAGGGGTTTGTCATTTTAATTATTTTGTCTCATTAGTTTGTTTAGTTTAGATTAGAGTAATACAAATAAAATGTAATTATAATATTTTATTTTCATAAAAAAATATCATAAAATATTAATTTATTATTTTTAACAAATAAAAATTTCCTTTTTCCTATTAATAATTAGATAATTTCGTTTTTGTTTGCTTTTCGTTGATAGTGAAATTATTAAAAGTTTAATATAATTTTTCTCTACAATGCATAATTTTATTTAAAAATTATTTTTTTGTCCATACACTTTAATGTCATTTTAAATGATAATATTTTATCTCATTCGTTTGTTTAGTTTAGATTAGAGTATTACAAATAAAATATAATAGGAGGGCTTTTGATTTCCAAAACATACAAGGTAATATTTGTTAAATCTTGCATGCACCCCTACTTGTGTCAATTTGAAAATTGTGATCTTTCCAAATGAATTGTGAATTATTTTCAAGAATTAGATTATGCATTCTTGGAACTATGAAAATGTGTTCATAGAAAATATGTCATGTAAGATTTTTATACTTAGAATGTTGCGTTTAACCAAATGCATTGTAATTGTGTGTTATTAGATTCTCTGTTTCAATAAATTTATCTTATCATGGATATTAATTATTATTCAATTAATACAAAGCTACTAGGGAACAAGACACATGTTCTAAAGATACACATATATAAGTTATTATTCACATAAGTTGTAATTGTGTCTTTTTCTTTTCTCATGAACTATGATTCGCTCACATGCACACACGAAATACATTTGTTGAACTGTAGCAATTTGGTGGATGGATTGATAATGGAATCGGATTGATTTTGTGTCCCATTGCTCATTGATTCAACTACAAATAGAGAAGAGAAAGAGAGATCTTTAAATATGACTATTGTTGCTTTTTCAAAAAATAATAAAGAGATGTGTAAATTTATAATTTTTTTAAAAATATTTGATTCAGTAATTAGACCAATGATCTATTGCACACGTAGCTTTTTTTTTTAAAATATTAATTTTATTTATTTTTTACTTTTCATTGATACTAAAATTATTAAAAAATTAAAAAATAAATAATTTAATAAAATTTTGATTCGATTTTCTTTTTGTAGTAAATAATTTTATTTTAACTATTTTTACCTGTAATTAAATTTAATTGTAAATGTATGACTTTGTCTTATTATTGATTTTACTTTATTAAAAAGCAAATAAAATTTTATTTTAATATTTAATTCTATTTGATCATATTATCTAATATATATACAAAACAAATGATATGCTCATCAAATCAGTGATTAAATTGATTATTAATTTTTACTGTGATTAGATCGTTTATGCGTAGCGCGGGGACCTCAACTAGTCTCCTCCCATTTTTCACCCCAACAAAATTGCTCCTCCCATTTTTCACCCCAACAAAATTGCTTTCCATAACGATCCCGTAACCGGAAAGAGACGAGGTCAGTGCTTTTATTGGTTTTTCCTGTCCTCCATCTGTTTAGATCTGAACCCTTGGTCTCCGGCTCTCCGCTAGAGGATCTCCATTTATTTCTCGCACATTTTGTATTTTTTGACCATTTATTTCTTGCACTTAAGACGAGACAATTACGTTTTGCGGCTGCAAGTGCAGCTATCGGCAGTAAGGACCCTCGCAATAGTACCTCTGTTCAGCGGAACCTGTTCTCTTCTTCCTTGTTCGCTTTCAATCTCTGTATACATGTGGACCGCCGCAGCAGCTTCATCATCGATCTCCCTCGGTAACTACAGACTCTCAGTATGGAAGTGGCTTTCTTCTGAGTCAATTAGCTTCTATCTTCCCTTTTGGTTTCACATACATCTACATCTCTGTGCAACCTTTTTGTGCATGAAAATTTGAGCTTTGCTTAACTTTGATTTTTGCGAACATTTGATGTAGACCATCTTTCTTTTATTAATTAATGTTTTCACGGCTATTGACTTTTGGTGTTCGTCAATAAGTTGAGGTAGAAAATTTGTTACCTTCTCCAATTCATTTTTTATTTTGCTTCTGAGAAAACCCACGATCCTGTCTTGCAGCCGCCCGGAGGGGAGGAGGGAAGGGATGTGGGGGTACCATTAAGACAATCATTTGGAATATTGCTGTATTGGGTGGCTGCCGGGGGAGGAGGGTGGAGCATTACTAAGACACTAATTTGGAAAAGGGGGAGCTTAATGAGAATTTTTTCAAAGTAAGGAGTTTCTACTATGAGAAGGGAGTTCATGTCTTGACATTGCGCATATAGATTGCTAAGATGCTATATACTTCAAATTTAAAATGAAAAGAATATGGATGTACTTGCGCATTAGAGTTAATTGATATCTTAGAGGATTTATAGGGATGTTATTTATAACCATCATGATATTTTGCCTTATCATTGTAACCTTCATCCCTTGGTATAATAGAATAAATTTGACTGGTTGCTAAGAAGTTTATTACTTTTGGAACACTTCCAGAATTTTTAATTGATAAGATAACCTAAGACAAACTCACTTTTGAAGTTGATTAAATCAGATCTAAGCAGCGTTGAAGTTTACTAAATTGGCACTGTGTTATCTCTTTCTATCTATGAATATGTTTTCTCAACAATTGTAGCATCTATTAGCGGGAAGCCATTGCACACCAGTGATTTTCTAAATGCTATTTATGTGAATCTGTGGGTGCCTTGTCTATGTAGATGAAGAAAAGACTTACAGATGTTATTGAGAATGTGTCGTTGCTTTGCTAGGGTTAAAAAAAGAAAAGATGAACATGAAGTTTCCATTTGAATTGCTTCATGTTGTACTTCTAAGTCAATGTTTTGTTAATTGGTGGCTTAATTTCTAGAAATCTTCTGAAGAAAGTGGATTGTGGGAAAGGAAGGATAAAATATCTGATAATGGCTGTATTTAGAAGGTAATTACTTTACCTCAGTGCAGTTACTGATGTTAGCTTGAAGAGTGAGGGAAGAAAAGGGTCAGACTGTACAATCGTCAAAAGGTAAATTGTGACTGTAAAAGTTCAAACTGATAAGTGCATATAGGTGAAGTCAGGCTATCGTCAGGGCAAAAAGGTAGATAGAAAATACCGCCTTTCCTTTTATGGAAAAGGGACTTGGGCTATATTAATCAGAAAACAACGCTAAAAGCTGATACAAACAAATAGGCTCTAGATGATAAGCCATCCACTCGGCTAGCCATTCAGCAGCTACAAAGTTCATCTACGGTATGTAAAATCTGAAGAGCAACAGTGTCTGAAGGCAACGCGGAATCCATCCTATGTAAAATACCACCTCCTTGACTGTATCCTCCTGTATTCGTTTAATTGTTATCCTGTACTTCAGATAGTTGTATCTTACCTTCATCTGAAGTTGTCACAACAACTCCAAATATTGGCTTAGGTTCAAGGTAACATTATTTATACATTTACTTTGTGGGATCAGGGCCTGTTTTCAATGAGGAATTACAATCAAACTGACTTTAGTAAATTGTGTCTACCCGTTTTATGATGTTGAAATTGGAGGACGCGTGTGCCTCCAAATTGCTAGTTTACTGTTTTGTGGAATGATTGCACCAGTTCATGTTTTGCTACTGCTATGTGAATGACATCTATTGGTAACTAAAACTGCTATTCGAACTGAAGAAAGCAACTACATAGTCTCTGGATTAGGGAAGAAATTTCTGGGGGAGAAATTAAACCAAAGAATGGATCCAGCATCCACTTGGTGGGTTGGGAGGAAGAGTAATTTTATCGTGGTAGGGCAGTAACATATCCCACACAAAAGTCACTCACACACCAAACGGAGACAAGACAAACTGATAAAAGCAGCCAACTTATTAAAGAAGTTAACTCACCTAGCAGTAATGAGTTGGCATAAGCTGGCTTCTTTTATTCATTTGTCTAGTTTCTATTGATGTAGAGTTTTTGTTTTGGGTGCAAGTTACTACCTTACCTTGACAAAACTACTCCTAGAAAAGGTATAGAGATTTCAGCGTCCCAGAATCCTATAAAAGTAATATATGCGAGAATTGGTGCATGTGCTGTTTGCCAACCACATTGTGCCCATATTGCACATTCAGTTTGAAGGAGTCAAAAACACCTTTTGACCTATTGGATCTCCATCGTTACTTCATTGAGGATTTGATATTAGGTTATGTAGTTGACCACTTGTTAAACACCACCTCATCTAAAGGCTTTAGATATTAGAGAAGTAGTTAACGTAATACTACTTTTTGAATCTTGAAACCGTGTTGCTTTAATCATTAGGCGCCTTTCAGATTGACCTAGCATTTTTCATTGGTCAGACCTGTTTTTAAGTAGATTAGATCATATGGTTAAACAAGGGAAAACAAAAGACTGAAGTTTGTAGCTTAACGACTGTAAGTTATCTTTCTCTCATATAGTCTTTTTGTTTCATCTTTGAATGTAGTAGATATGTTAGTTAGACTTTATCTTTCTCTCATCTAGTCTTTTTGTTTCATCTTTGAATCTGTTTAATTTTGGGGATGTGCCTTTAGTGTGTTGTTACCATGAGCAATTTTACATTCAATCATCAGAAGTTCCCTGCCTTAAGAGTTTTTTCCCCTACTGTTTTCTGGATGATGGTGTCAGGTCCTTCATCTCGCCATAATTATACTAATGAAGTAAGCTGCTCGACGTCGTACAGAGTGAGTAGCAGTTGGATAAGACCACCTTTTGACTCTCATAGACTTTCTGATCATTCTTGCACAAGGTATGTACCTCGAAATTGTATTGGATATATCTGGAAAATCTAATGTAAGAAAATTTGGTGACTTGCTTGCTTTATTTCACCGGTTTGAGATTTTCTTTTAGTTATCAAGTTATGAGTAAGTATGTGATATATTACCTCTATCACACTATTCCCTTCTTGTCTGCTGCATTTTCATTCCATTTTTCCACCACCAGGTAACATCCTAACTTTTTTTCTTCTTCTTTTTCTAAATATAGATGTTGGCTTGTATTGTACTGTCTAGAGGATTGCTTTATAAGTATTATAACTTAGTTAAGAAGGCACCTCGGTGCTACTTCCAATTCCTTTTATCTTCTATCTTTTTCCCTTAGATTTTTCATTGGGTATGGTTTTTCTGTAGCGTTTTCCTTTGTTAATTTTGTTTGTGGGCTTACCTGAAGGAGATGCTGTGTCTTGCTTCGGGTTATTACATGGCTGGTTGGGATTGGGGAATATGTAACATGACATAATTATGAGAAACCATTATTATGCACATGAGAAGGAATTCTTTAAGTTCATTTACACTTAATCAATAGAGCCTTAGTGGCATATGTTCGGGCTCGACTTGAGTTCGATTTTTAGCCTGAACTTTTAGACGGGCTGAGCTTGAATGTTTAAATGTATGGCTCAAAAGCTTGTGAACATGTCCAATTACATATTTAAATTGGTCTAATGTTATATTATACTATAATATTGTATTATATTTTATATTTAATAATATTTAGATAATTTATGTAATTAGAGCTCTTGAGCTTTCCGGCTTGAGCCTAAAAGCTTGAGTTTGAACTTGAGCTTTAAGAGCTTTTATGAAATCAAACATGAGCATTATTTTAGGTCTCGAACTGATATGCAGTTCGAATTTGAGAGCCTTGTCTGAAACTTTTTGAGCTTTGCTCAATTAGTTTATGGTTCAGCTCAGCCTTGCTTGTTTCTAGCCCTAATGATTGTTCCTTAACGGATATGAGATTCTCTTTTGTTGCTTATCGCTCATCTTCAGTTCTTGCTTTGACTAACTATAAATTTATATCACATTTGTTCAGTTTCAGGTGTCAGAATCCTTTCTTTGGTGCTGCACAATGCTTCAGGTTGCCTAGTGGTCATGAATATGGTCTTCTAAGAGTTTCAGTGGCTGCAGATTATTCAGATTCTGTTCCTGATTCTTCTAGTTTTGAGGGTAATAATGGTTATCATCCACTGGAAGAACTAAGAGGGCATACAAGAGTTTGTGATATTAAGCTCACAGCTGCTGAAATTTCAAGGACAACTGTTGAGGTTTTTTCCTTCGATTTTTTTAGTTTTCATAATATACTATGATAATGAAAACACTATATATCTACCCATGTGTCTTTGACTTCTGAACAGGCAAAAGATCTAACTTTTTCTTTTGATCTTAGGCTAATAACAGAGCTTTATTATTGTTCCCTGGTGCTGTACACTGTGAACCACATGAACAAGTCTCATGGGCTGATTTTCAGTATGTTATTGATGAATATGGAGGTTTGTCTTTCCTCCGACCATAGCATTTTGCTTATCCCATTAGTTTTACTGTAGTTTTTCCCGATTAAATTTATGTTTCACCTACTTTCAGATATATTTTTTGAGATTTTTGATCAAGAAAATATCCTGCAAGACCGTGAAGCAATCAATCCTGTGGTGAGGATAAACTTGTTTGCTGGTTCAGTTTACTCTTGTCTTTTAGGAACTCTAGATTAGCTATATATATATATATAGAAACTTTCTTTTTCATAAGTTCTCATCCTTCCAACTATGTCCAGATATATTCTTCACTTGAGAAAATAGTGTACATATATTCTTCTCCATTGTAATCCAATTTGAGGGGAGGGGTGCTTCAGATGGGGGGTTGAAATAATAGCTTTTTCATCAGCTGGGGAACTTTTTACCTTCTTTAGTGGTTCATGCAATAACTATTCCTGTAAGGGAAAAATCACGTGAAATGACCCTTGAAGCAGACTTTCCTTTGACTCATCACATGGTTGAGAGATATATCTCTTGCTGAGGGCTTAAAAGACTCATCTGATTGTACCTAAAGAATGTTACAGGGAACAATGCTGATGAGTTGGGGGGGGGGTATTTGTCTAATATTATATAGCACCATAGAACCAATATGTCCTTCAATACATTCTTTTATTCAAGTGTTTTAGGAGTATCTCTTGTTATGATTTTAGAGCAATCCTGTACTAATCATTTATCCAATTGCTTGACTGCAGAATGTGTTAATTGGGATGGACATCCCACAGTATGAGAGCAGAAGGATGGATACTTCTGACTACATCTCTGAGAGTGGTTTTGGTGAGGATATAACTTCCCATGATGATTACTCTGAGGTGAGCATCAACTTCCTCTGTTCATTTACAGATCCTTATGTCATAGTTATCAATGATCGCTCTGTTTGATGTTGACCAGTTTGAAGATTCAGAAATGTTGCATATACAAGTTGATTGGGAAATGCCAAACAGTTCCATTGTAGTTCATCCAATTTATTTTGCAAAGTGCTTGACCAAGGTGGTTACTGCTTTTTCTGGTAACTTGATACTAAACATTTTTTAGAAGCTGCTTGTAATTCTAATAAATGGTCAAGATGTCAGTGAAGCTTGGAAGTCGTTAGGAGGATTCCTTTTTCTATTTATTTAATTATTATAGTATTTTCATTATAACAATCTTTATTGAGGAAGAAGTCTGCATAAGCCTAGGCCCCTCTGATAGGGACCTCTCCACTAGGTTGTATTTCCATGCATGTTGATTATGTGAATGATTGATTATGATGATTAGATAATTGTATCATAGATTATTATTAGGGCTTATTTTGTGGGATTTAGGAATTAGTGGGATTCTAACCATGAATTGGATTCTTGTAAATGCAGAAACTGCGTGCTACAAATAAACAGATTGCGGAACATCAAACATTCTTAACAAAATAAACAGATTGCGGAACATCAAACATTCTTAACACTTTCTCTTCTCTGTCTAGTTTATTTGTTCCAAAATGCAGTTCAAGTTCTTTTACTATTCTTGCATTTATGTAATTAAGTGATTTTACTATAGGTCAACTGCTTGAATTTTCCTGTTTCTTCTTTTCAATTTCTAAAAATAATTTAAATGTTATTCGATTCTGTTTCTGCTTTTCAATCCATGTTCTTTCTCTCTGAGAAATATTTAGGAATGCGGCTAATTTTTCAACATTGAAAGCTGTTTTAAAATGTTTGGGAAGAAACTAAAAACTCTCATACTTTTAATGATGTTAGGTTACTGTTTCCATTATCCGATAAAGAGGTCAACCAAAGTTCCCAGAATTTTCAAATTTGACCATGTTAACATATCTTTGCCCTTGTTCCTACTCCACTTCCTATCACGAACCCCCTTGTTTTCTCCTACTTTCTCTTCTCTAGAGATTATCATACTGCAGTCTCATTTTATACCTGAGTCTTGTTGACAATTTGATTATTGTCTCTATTGCTAATGACTCTATTAAGCAGATTAAGTCTGAATGAGCTGGAATTGTTAAAGAGAAGTAATACAATTATGATGTTGACAAGACTAAGAGGATTTGGAAGATCAACATGTTAATAAAGTTGAAGATATTTTTAGTTTTTTTTGTAGGAAATGCTAATAAAGTTGAAGATATTGTTAGTCTTTTGTAAGAAACACTAAGTCCTGTAAAATTTTGTTGTCTAGGGTTTTAGTATTTAGGTTGTTTTATTAATTTTCAACTTTTAATAAATTAGTTTGACAGCAGTCAACCTACAATAGTTTTTGGTCAAAGTTCAGCTTTTAAGTTGCTTAGGATTTGAGGTTAGTTAGGTTGAAGTTTTCTTAGCTTTGAAGTAGTTTGTTTTGACATCTATATATATCATTGTAACTGCTTTAGATGGGATGTAGTTATTTAATGATGAGTAGAGCTTGTGTTTTAGTGAGATTTTGCCCATTCCCCTCTATTCTCTTGCTGAATTCTCTTCTGCCCTGTATTCTTTCTGTTCTTCTAATACAAGGCACTTTTTCTCTTGTATAATTCTGCGGCTGCTTCATAAGTAAAGCAACATCATATCAGCCATGACTCAATATGGAATACTGGTTCATCAAATTGGTTAAATTGCTTCATAAAAGTAGCAGCACCATATCAGCCATGACTCAAGCTGAAACACTGACACATCAAATTGGTTAAGTAGGGAAATGCATTTCCTAGGGCTGGGAGGTGTTTGTTGTTAACTCCTCCAAAATACAAAATCATATGGGTATAGTAAAATGAACAGTTCTAGATTGTTGATTCCTTGACTGGGATTTATAATTGATTGATTGGATCCTTGAAGTTGACCCCTTTTTGTCCTGGATAAATGGGGATGATATATTGATATCAAAGAGGGCATATGCTCTTCAGCAAAAATGGATAAAGAAATGGGAGCAAGTAAGAGAAAACTATCTGCAATAAGTAACTTTTTGGCATAAGTTTCAAGAAACATTTGTCTCAAACTTGTGCATATGTTCTTCTTAAATTTAACGAGAGAGTTTCAGGATATGGGCTAGCGAAGGAAATATGCCTTATAACTCTAAAATTCATGTCAATAAGGAAATAGGAGCAAGTAAGAGAAAACTATCAGCAATAAATAACTTTTCAGCATAAGTTTCAAGAAAAATTTGTTTTTGTATATTTTCTTCATAAATTTAAAGAGAGAATTTTAGGATATGGACTAGCAAAGGAAATATGCCTTACAAGTCTAAAATTCATGTCATGGAATAGTACCTATCCTCTATTTCTTGAATAAAAAGTTTATTATTTTTAGGACATCAAAATCATGTATTTCTTGTAGGTTATGATGTTCATAAGCATAGATTTTCATACTTGACAAAATCTGAGAAAGAAAGAAAGCGTGTCTCTCTTTGTATATTCTACTATTGATTACATGTGTAGGACTTTATTTACAAGTTTCCCTAAACTAATTTTGAAAACAATATCAGTTAAATATCCTATTTCTAAATATTAGCCTTGAGAGCCGTAAGTTACAACTGCTAATTTCAATCTTGGAAAACTTTACTATTTTCTACTCTTAGGAAACTTTTCTATTTTCTACATGATCAATTATAAAAATTTTCTTACACTCCCCCTCAAACTAGAGAATAGGAATTTTTCATTCCTAGCTTGGAAACAATTGATTGGAAAACTGAGCTGTTCAATCCTTTTGTCAATACATCAGCTAGTTGTCCCTGTGTAGACACATAAGGCGTGCAAATCAAACCACTATCTAGCTTTTCCTTGATGAAGTGTCTATCAATTTCAATGTGCTTAGTTCGATCGTGTTGCACTGGATTATGTGCTATACTGATTGCAGACTTATTATCGCAGTAGAGTCTCATTGGGGCATCCCATTAATCTTCAAATCTTGTAGAATAATCTTCAACCAAAGTAACTCACACACATCTTGAGCCATTGCTCGAAACTCTGCCTCAGCACTAGACCTAGCCACCACATTTTGTTTTTTTCTTCTCCAACTCACAAGGTTCCCACCAAAAAATGTACAGTAACCTGAGATTGACCTTCTATCTACAATGCAACCAGCATAATCAATATCAGTGTAGGCCTCAAGTATCAATCCTCCATTTCTTTTGAACAAGATACCTTTTCCTGGTGTTCCTTTAAGGTACTGAAGTATCCTATGTGTCACTTGCAAGTGAATATCTTTTGAACTGTGCATAAATCGACTAATCACACTCACTGCTTATGCTATATTTGGTCGTGTATGAGAAAAAAAATGAGCCTTCTCACAAGGCGTTGATACATTTCTCTGTCCACTGCTGCATTTTCCTCTGCAATTCCAAGCTTGAGATTAGGGTCGATGGGAGTACTTGCCGGTTTACATGCGGTGTTACTTGTTTCCTTTAGAAGATCTGTAACATACTTGTGTTGAGAGATAAAAATTTCCTTCTTAGAGTGTTCAACCTCAATCCTAAGAAAATACTTCAACCTTCCCAATGCCTTGATCTCGAACTCCTTAGCCAAGCATTGACTCAAAACTCGTTTTTCTTTATCATCATTTTCGGTCACTATTATGTCATCAACATATATCAAGAGAACAGTAACTTTTCCTGATAAAGAATGTTTAATAAAGAGTGTGTGATCCCCTTGACTTTGTTTATATCCCATAGTCAACATTACCCTTGCAAATCTTCCAAATCACGCCCTTGGTGATTGCTTGAGGCCATATAATGCCTTCTTCAATTTACACACAGTATGAGCAGCTAAATTCTTTCTATAGCCAAGTGAAACTTCCATGTAAATCTCCTCCTCTAGGTCTCCATGCAAGAATGCATTCTTGACATCAAACTGTTGTAGCTCTTAATTGTAGTTGGCAGCTATTGATAGTAATACTCTTATGGTATTCATTTTGGCAACTGGAGCAAAAGTTTCTAAGCAGTTAATTCCATAAGTCTGAGTATATCCTTTAGCTACTAATCTGGCTTTATACTTCACTATATACACCCACTTGCAACCCACTGATTTTTTTCCTGTTGGTAGTTTTACCAACTCCCAAGTCTTGTTCTTTTCTAAGGTTTCCATTTCAACATTCATAGCTTGTCTCCACTTTTCATTAGACAATGCTTCAGATAAACTGGTAGGGATGGTAATAGAATTGAGGCTTACAAGGAAGGTTGTGTGAGCTGGTGAGAAATTTTGAAAAGATAGAAAATTTGCAAGGGGGTATAATGGTCGTGTTGTGCATTCTCGAGTTCCTTTCATAATAGCAATTGGTATGTTTAGATCATCATTATTCACTTGAACATCCTTTTCATTTTGTAATGAATGGTTAGAAATTGTTACCTCATTCAAAGAATTCGAGTCGAATTCTTGAATTTGCGTAGACTCTGGAACAACCACTTTCCTTCTTGAAAACACCTTGTCAAATCTCCAAATTTCCAGAGTTGAGTGAGACACAGGATTAGGGTTTAGGACTGGCAATAATCTGGATGGTGATGAATTAAGAGACTCAGGAGAAGATGACAAATCCGGAGATTCTGAGTATTTTCATGCATGGATTTAGAATTGGACTCAAAACTAGAACTTACGGGGTTTATTGTCAAATCTAAGTCTAGAAAACTTCCTTATCTTCTCTAGTCAAGTTCTCCCCCTGAAGGTAAGGATTGGGAAAATAGGATTTGTGTTCATCAAATGTGACATCCATGGAGACATAGAATTTCTTTGAGGAAGGATGATAGCATTTATACCCTTTTTGAGTTGATGAATAGCCTACAAAAACACACTTTAGAGCCCTTGGATCTAGTTTTCCTCTATTTGGACCATGGACATGAACAAAAGCTATATACCCTCTATTATGTTCGGATAAAAATATGAGAGGATATCCATAGGACTTTTGAAACCTAAAATTTTAGAAGGCAATCGATTTATGAGGTGAGTTGCTGTAAGAATGGCTTCTCCCCAAAAGGCTTTTGAAACATGTTTTTAAAACAAGAGTGCTCGGGTTTTTTAAAAAATATGACCATTTTTCCTTTCAGCTACCCCATTTTGTTGTGGGGTCGTTACACATGATGACTCATGGACTATTCATTCTTTCTGAAAGTATGGGGTAAGAATTTGATTGAAGTAATCCTTAGCATTATCTGACCTAAACCTTTTAATTGTGACTCCAAATTGATTTTTGATCATGAAACAAAATTTTGGAAGTATGGTACTAACATCCGACTTATGTTTAAGTAAGAATAGCCAAGTGACACGGGTACAATCATCAATAAAAGAAACGAACCATCTTGCCCCCAGAAACATTAGGAATATTGGATGGACCCCAAATATCACTATGGATGAGATAGAAAGGAACAAAATTCTTTTATTGCTAATTGGGAAAGATGCACGTTTATGTTTAGCAAACTCACACACTTCACAATAAAAATCCTTAACATTCAAATTTGTAAATAATGAGGGGAACAAAGTCTTAATAATAATAAATGAAGGATGTCCCAAGCGGGAATGATGCAGTAAAATCTTCTCTTTATTAGACAGGACAGACTCTGACACAAAGGAATACGGAACTTTCGACTGACTTGGTATCTCAAGATAGTAGAGGCTATCTCGTTCCCTAGCACGTCCAATAATCCTCCCCGAATTCTTGTCCTGAAATACACAATAACTACTGTTGAAAATCACATTGCAACACAAATTTTGGGTAAGTTTTTGGATGGAGATAAGACTAATAGATAATTTAGGAACATGAACAACATTTTTCAAGGTCAATGATGGACTTATTTGGACATCTCCTACTCCAGCAACAGCTGTTAGGGATCCATTGGCTGTAAAAGATATGATGTATTCTTCGACAAAAAGAAGGATGTGATGTACTCTGTCTCCATCCCAGACTTAGCATCGACCTATCTAGTTTGGGTTGTTTCAAAATGAATGTCCACTTTCTTAAATAAGCATGTGTAAGAGTAAAAGTAAATAGGGGTGGTAACTATTGCTTATTTGCTTTCAATTATGAGTAGGGTTTGTAATGTTATTTACCACTTGTTAGAGGTTGCAACAATATCAGGGCTTCAATTCTAAATTTTGACCAGCTTCACTCAAAAAAACTGGTGGTGTAAGACCATCAGTATGCGGGGGTACCATACTAATTTATTTAATTTAAGCTGGTTAAATATTTTCCTAATCTTTGTGCTAAGACAAATCGGGAAAAGTTGTTTAGAGGGAGTAAATATGTAAACAAAGACTATTTTATGTTAGCATCATAATTCCAAGATAAATGTGTTTTTCGTGAATCATAATTAGTTAGTGGTGTCAAAATGGGCCTCAGCCCGTGGGTTGGCCCGTAATATGGGTGGGCTTGGGTTCAGTTTTCCAAGCCTGTTTAAATGTGGGTTAAATTGGCCCTCTCCGTTTAGCCTGTGGGCCAACGCAGACTGGAGCGGGCCAGATTTGTTTTTTTAATATATATTTTTTTGACTTTTGAATTAGAAACATTTTAAAAAATAGAATGTATAGCAATATTGATACCAAATTTGCCTACATCACACATTCTAATCATATCTACAATTAAGATTAATTAGTTTAATTTTATTTTAAATATTTTTCTTATATAAAATTACTCATATTAGGTATGATATATATAATTAATGATCATTTTCTATTTTAAAAACATTGGTGATTGGTCAAAGATTCTTTTTATCCCAATCATGGATTTATATTCTCATATATGAGAGAAAAAGAGAGGAAAAAATGCATAGTATAAAATTTAATTTTAAAAAGAGAGAGAGAGAGAGAGAGAGAGAGAGAGAGACTAGGCCCGCGGCCTGGCCCGTTTAGCCCGGTGGCCTAGTGGGGACAGATATGGGCTGGGGGTTTCCCAACCCGCCAAAAATCGAGTTAGCCCGCTCTGCCCCATTTAAGGGCCGGCCCGTTTGACAATACTATAATTACTCTCTTCAAGTAGTGAATGCTATAAATGTTCTTGTATTAAAACTTTGCTAATGATTTTGGCACATTTAGGCTGTTAATTCTGAACATTCGAGAATGATGGACCATCCCTCAAATGGTGTTTCTCTGTGGGGACACTTGAAGCCTGTATATGCTGATGAAGAATTTTATCTTCGAAGGCTTTTTAATGAAGAAGATAGTGCTTCAGATTGGAAAGGTATTAAATCATCTAAGAAACAATTGATGTGATAGCTTAGACTGAAAAATTATTATTGTATCTAAGATTCAAATGATTTTTTAATAATTTTTTGTTTTTTCCTTTTTTTTGCATTTTTTTTGGGGTGGGGTGGGGGAACTATCTGGGGTAAAAGAGTGAGGGTGCCTGGCAAATGTTGGGGCTGGGGGTGAGAATTAAGACCCTAACTTATGGTCTGGGAAGAATGTGCTAACATACTAAAACAATTCAATTCTCATTTACTTCATGCTTAATAACTTTATTTTAAAATATTTCCTTTGTATTCCTTTTGTTTCAAAATATACGTCTTACTTTCCCTTTTGTTTATTTCAAAATATATGTCCTCATTTCATATAAAAGATTCATTTATTACTTTGTTTTCAACTTTGCCTTTGCCTCCAACCAACAATTTAAATGCTTTTGTTCTTCCAAAAACCATTAGCTTTTCAATCAACCACTTAAAACATCAATTCTCAATGTTAAATTTGAATTTAAAACACTAACCAACCATTTTTAAATAGGGGTATTTTAGACATTTATCAACTTTTGTTATAAATTTTGCCAAAGCTTTAGTTCCCATGTAAAAGTGAATTAGGTCATATATTTTGAAATGGATGGAGTACCATATACATGGTGGATTGGACTAGATGGATCGGTGTTACAATAAGTTGCTGTTTACTAGTTCGTAGGTTTTCTATATGTATTTTGTCTCCCAAGCAAGCATGTGAAGAGCTCACAGATAGAAGTCAGTTTGTTTGAGTATCAACTGGTGATAGTGCCAGAGCTAATTGATTGTGTTACGCTTGGAGTTTGTACTTCTTCCTTCAGTTAAAAACGTGAATCTTTGTTGAGGCCTTTTTGGCTGCTTTAGATCGGTAGGACTTTTCATTTCAATTTTGAATGTTATTTCTTAATTATCATTTTGTGCACATATGGTATGCCTGTTGAATGTTTATTGGTTGGATGCCAGGCATCTTGCCTGCTTGGACTCCTTAGAGGTATGCCTGCTTGAGTGTGTAACAACTTTTAAAAGTTTGCTAAACATTCTAGCATTTCTTTAGGGGATCGATTGTGCAAGGTTAGAAGCTCTAGCAAGTAGGTAGAGAAAGTCAGAAGAAACTTCTGTATTTAAAATCAGTAAATTTTTTTATGTGTGAACTCCTTAAAAAAATTGTAATCACTGTGTCAATTGAAGTTGCAGGTATAATTTTCTACCCAAATGACCTAAATCTGCTTCTGCAGCCATCTTTTACTTCATATTCAGTTTCTTGCAAAATCAATCCTCGTTCAGTATCATTACCTTATTTGCTTTCGGACTTGCAGTTTCTAACAGATTCTGCTAGGAACACACTCATTCCCTACTCTTCTCTCTACTTTTCCATTCTTGTAGCTGAAGATTTTTGTACTGTATAGTGAAATTTTAACTCTCTCTCTGTTTGCCTGTAAGTTCTGAATTTGTATTTTGCAAGTTATAAGCAACTCATTTGCAAACTAATTATTTCTCAATTTCGATGTTCAGATGGAGAAACTCTGAGTTTCAGTTCCTTTGGCAATGGAAGCCATGCAAGATCAACTATTTATCGATTGGAAATCATGAGAATTGAACTATTGTCTGTCTATGGTGCTCAGGCAAGTATATTTCAGGCACCAGCTTTATATCTTTTTCTTAGACTGACTTGAGTCAGAATGTTTTAGCCCAGTGAATTTATATGGCATATCACAAGCTCAACCATCAGCAAAATTTTGACTTTAAACTGGTGTATTAGTATTTCCAGCCATTTACTTGCAATGACCTCTCTGCTCCTACCTGATACTGTGTTGTTTAGGTAAGATCCTCATGGACTGTAGCTATGATAGGTTTAAGTGAAGTAAAAAATTTTCAATCTGGATCTGTTGTCATTCGTATTCATGGGTTTAAAAAATGATTTCAAGGTCATATATTCATGCTTAACTGCCTTTCAAATAATGTATCAGTGTTAAATTTTGGTCACTAGTGCCTCTTGTTTTTTCACTTACGGATTATTTAGTATTTTAGAATAAGAATGAAGGAGTAATTATGAATTTGTTGCTTATTTCTATTTGGTTCACTAGACATTGCATTTATGGTAGATCAGTTAAAAGCTGTAAATGGAGTGATGATGTCTGGTACAAACCTGACTGTGCCCTTAACTGCTGATATTCTTAAAAATAACCTTTTCCATCAATTGCAAAATTTGATACCCCTAAATTTGTGAATCCGTAGAAGCTCTCTTCTTAATTTTTCGCGTGGATTGCTACAAATCATTTCAGTAGTAAAATGTTTTGGTTTTAAAAGAAATGCAAACAAACAAAAATGTTCATTGAGAGACTTCTTTTGCATGAAAAATGCTGCTTTGCTCATCTGCAGAAGATTGATTCCTGTTCCTTTTTGCTTTTGTGCAGACAACTATTAGTGTAGAAGATTTTCAGGATGCTGAGCCTGATGTTCTTGTGCACTCAACGCCAGCCATTGTAGGGAGATTTGATGAGCAAGGAATTAGATACAATTTTGCGCTCAGAGCTCTTTGCAAAAAGAAGGGCCTCCATATTGAGGTAATTATCTATTCTTGAAGGAAAAAATCCAATGTGAAAGTAATTGGAGTGCAGCTTAGACATTCTCATTCGAACACCACAAAATCAAAAACTGGATCACATGTATGATGTGCCATTCCTTGAAGATATATGATTAATGACTCAAAAAAGAAAGAAAATATCTGGATAGAAAGCACGTGGAGTCAAAAAGAGTAGGTATCTACAAGGCCATTATCCTGTTTTAGGGCTTGCTCATAATTTCAGCATTTTTCTAGAAATTGGTCATTCTCTTTTCTGTTTTAGTAAATAAAGCTTTTTCTCCATTTGTGCTTGTCTCCTTATCTGCTATTTGTGATGTGCAATCTCCTTTCAATGTGAAGCATTAAGTTAAAGATAGCTGAATCTTAATGACAATAGGATT
This sequence comes from Rauvolfia tetraphylla, assembly GCA_030512225.1. NCBI lineage: Eukaryota > Viridiplantae > Streptophyta > Magnoliopsida > Gentianales > Apocynaceae > Rauvolfia > Rauvolfia tetraphylla. The sequence goes on from JAJQKT010000052.1 coordinate 1,595,972, forward strand.
CAAAATGGATAGTGGAGTATATCATTAAATCTAGCTGTATGGAGGTTGTTGAACCATAAATTTAAAAACAAAAATAAGTTCCAGATTGTTAAAATGGACCTAAACTTTATTAGTTTCTTTTAGGAGAATAAAGGAGGAGAAGAAACAATTTGGGGTGCTTAAGCTGAAGAAAGTGTGTCGATCCTAACTACTTATACGCTTAGAATCATAAGACTTTCTCAAGACATAGAAATCTAATAAAAGACTAAACTGGATTAAATTAGGATTTCCAAGACAAACTAAATTGCAAAGTCATTGTTTGACTTAGAACTTTACAGATCTTGGACCCTTTTGTTATCCACATCACTGTGCTTTGTACGAAATAATCTTTATTTTATGGAACAAACTTTAATATCTATTCCTTAATGAGGTCTGGATGGTAAATTATAGAAGGAAATTTTTTGAACTGCACGTCTTTACTGTGCTTATACCACCAGCTTTAGGTACATAAAATTTGAGTATTAATTTTTAAATCTTGTGTAGTCTTCAAAGAAAAGGCTTAATCACCTATTTGGTCCCTATTCTATTTATGTTTGCTAAGTTTGGTCGTGCCCACTAGTTATTTTTTAACTTTTTTCATCCTTTACCTAAAATTGGTTGGACATAGTGGTCCGACCACCTATATGGCGGTTTTCAGCAAAGAAGAGCATGTACTAGTCACATGACTCTATTAGTAAGGGTAAAAATGACAATTTACATTTATTCTTTTATTTTCCTTCTTCTTTCCATCTTTCCAGAAAAATCACACCCTAATTTTTTCTCCTCTCCTCTCTCTCTCTCTCTCATGCCACCACCATCCCCACCTCAATGCCAGCCACCGCCACCAACTCCATCATCACCACCGACGTCTTGTTTCGAAATTCTTACAAAGAACAAACCGTATCTTTCTCTTTCTCATTCCGAGTGGATTCAACCCATTCTTATTGACTGATATTTACTTGGATTCAACCACTTTGTAATGCATACATGGTTTACCAATTCCCCATAGGGTGATCATCTTAATGTCGAAAATACATGGAGTATCATCTTTTGAGTGAGGCAGAACCAAGAATGAACTCTTCCTCCCAGACTATGGCATCGATGATATGCCTGCCTCAACTACCTCTTCATTAACCCTGCTGAGAATGGTTCCTTCCATTTTCCTTTTGCCTCTCAAGATTCCGCCTTGCCCCTGATCGGCCAACAAGGTGGTTGAACAGAAATGTATGCCTTCTAAAGCTGGCATCTTCATCTTACAGCAATTTGTTCCTTTCTCCTCTTTGTTTAACTCAAAAGCAAAGTTCTTTTCAGTTTTTGAGATCAATAGATGAACTTCTGGAAATTTTAGATTAGAATGAAACTGTAAATTGGAAATTGTTGCATTCTATTTTAGGGGCTTTTTCAATAGTCATCGCGTTCTGATTTTCTGTTACCAATCAGAGACAGAGTAAGCTAAGTGAGGGCCATGGAACTCTATCATCATCTCTATACATGCGTCTGGGCTACCATTCCTAGTATTGATGTGTATTCTTGAAGTAGTAGTTTCAAAGGCATTGTTGGCTGCTATTGAACATGCTATTAGCTGGTATTGGTAGTGATGCTGGTGGTGGCTGGAGATTGATCGAGAAAAGAGAGAAAGAAATTGGGGGTTTGTTTTTTTTTTTTTTTTTGGAAAGATGGAAAGAAAAAGGAAAATAAAAAAAATTATAAATGATCATCTCTTACTATTAGAGTCATGTGACTGGCACATTCTCTTCTTTGCCAGAAACCATTGTTTAGGTGGTTGGAAGGGGCGTATAGAATGTAATTGGTGGGGACATTAAGATTGCCTCCTGAGGCCTCAAAACATACGAACAGGTGATAAACTAGACTGCTGGCCATCTCTCAGTCTATCTGCTTTTCTGTTTTTTCCCCTAGTACTATGACATAGCTAAACATGTTTTGTATCACAGGATGTCAACAAAATAACTTCATTATCCGTGCTAAAACACTGAATAAGCTTAAAAGAGGCAAGAAACGGCTACAAGATCCAGAATAACATATCAAAGGCATGCCTTCAAGGATAAATTGTAGTAAGTGTTCTAGAAATCGCATATGCAAGGAACTGCTACTGGATTCTTGACACTAGTTTTGGAGTGAGAATCTTTCAAAGCTCAAAACTATGATATTTTGTACTGGTGTCAAAACGGGTCAAAGCCCGCAGGCTGGCCTGTTAGCCTGCAATATGGATGGGCTTGGGTTTAGTTTTCCTAGCCTGCTTAAATGTGGACCAACTTGGCTTGCTCCGTTTAGCCCTCGGGCCAAATCCTTTTTTTTTTTTTATATTCTAATCATGCCCATAATCAAGGTTGATTAATTTAATTTCTTTTTAAATATTTTCCTTATATAAATTTATCTATATTAGGAATATGTATATGTGTGTGTGTGTGTGTGTGTGTGTGTGTATAATGATCATTTTCTATTTTGAAAATATTGGTGATAGGCCAAAGATCCTTCTATTCCAATAATGGATTTATATGCTTATATATGATAGAGAGAAAAAATGAGAGAGAAATAAAAAAAGCATAAGGCAAAAGAAAAGGCTAGGCCCACGGGCCTTGTAGGGGCGGATATGGGTTTTCCTAGCCTTTGGAAAAACGGGCCAGCCCATGATGTGCCGGAGCATATTGGCCTGTTTGACAGTACTATTATTTGGTCTAGAAACATGAGACGTATTTGGGATTTTGAGATGCAAAAATATCAATTTTCAAATCCAAAAACTTGGACCAACAACCCAAGTCCAATTTAGAATGATCACGTTTTACATTAAATTTAGTCACACATACCCCTTTATATAATAGTGTTTGCTTTTATCTTTCTTTTCCTTATTTCACCTTCTCCTCATCCTCTTCCTCTTTTCTCTTCTTCTTCTTCTTCTTGCTAGCAGCTCCCATTCCAGCTATTGCAGATCGCTATAGTCAAGAGGCCTCTGATGGTTTCCAGCAGTGAACTTTTAATTGAAGACCATTACTGAACTCCTTTCTCCATGTAAATTCCAAATCAAAGCTTAATTATCAATTCTAACCAAGAATGGCTTGAATGATACCACTGAAGAATTCCATGCCAAGACATTGACTCCTTTCCTATTTACCCACTGTTAGGTAACCTCCACTATCGTCAATGACATGCCATAATCACCACCATTATAATCTCAACCTTGTCCATCACTGCCTCACCATCATCACCACCTTAGGCCTCTGTCTACTGCCCCCTTCTCTAGCATCTACAACCACCTCCAAAGCTCCCAGAAGATATTAAAAGCTACAGATCTAACAAGATCAGATCTGTGAGAGATCTACAACACCAAAGCCACTGCCATAGCAATTGCTTGCTGGTACGGAACAGCTGGGAGTAAGAAATAACACAATAGGAGGTGGAGATATCCATAATTCAGTTGCTGCTGTTAGCGGCTGGCAGTATGTGTGGAGGACTCAGAGAAAAGGAAGAGAGACAGAGGGAAGAAGAAGGGGAGAGGAAATTAAAACAGGGAATAGATAAGAAAACTAAACTACGTAGGACTTTCCTTAATTGTCGATACGTGATATTAAGTTGATCAGTGAATTTCAAAAATATGGGTCAAAAGAATATTCTTATCCAAATCCATTCTGTAGTTCTATTTTCACTTCAAAAATAGAAAACCAAAAACTAAAAATGTATTCCTTGTCCAAATGGACCGGTAATCTTCCTCCTCATAACAGGGAGAGACACCACAGCATAGAGGCAGTAAGAGTCAGGAAGAGAGCATTAACTATGTCGAGGTTTAACCCTAATAATTTTTTTAGAAATTATATTTATTTATAAATGCTGAAATTGTATGTTATAAGGTATATGGCTCAAATTTTAAGTATGAAAAATAATATGTCAAAGTTTAATTAGAAATGTTTGAACTATCAAATTCTCAGACAGAGTAAAAAGGCCACAACTTTGGGTTCAATGTGCTTGAGGCCTTCTGTGCTTGACTTGCAAAGTATACTTTGGAGGACGTGAAGACAGGACACTAACATCATGCTTCAAAAGTGTAGACCCAGGAGTTTAAGTGCACTTTTGACTACTGTAACTATCCCGATTTGATTTCTCTACGAGTGGAAGCATCCTTTCTATTTTGCACAGGACAGTGGAAGGTCTTTTCAATCCGGTGCCTACCATAGGATGCCAAAGTAAGATAGAAATTTTATTAATGACTGTAGCAGCATAAATTCTTGGGATATTCGCGACAAGGAATTCTTCTGTGCACGTTCCAGTATAATGAGTACTCATAAGTTGATTATTTCATGCTGATATTTCTTTGAATATAATTTGGTTTGCTGCATTATGACTTCCTTCATCCTAATTGAAGCATACCTCCTCTAAAATGGAATGCTAGTATATGGTTGAGGACTGGACCATGTCATATTCTGATATTACAATTGACAGTCTTTCCAATTATTCACTTAGTCACATATTTGATGTTGGAGCTTTTTGGCCTGTTTCATAACCAAAAATGGATGGTTGCCTGAAAATATTCATTTGAAGACATCTGACCTTTTTTTTTTTTTTTTTTTTTTCAAGTTAGAGATTGAAAATACAAAAGAAAATGTGCAATAATGATAGTCGGTCGCATAAAATGATGGTAAGTTGTATGTAGTCTACTTGAGTAAGTGGAATCCACAAAACATATAGGGCTGCTATCTTGCTGAGTTTACGCCTTTCAGTTCACAGATGTAGATCTCGGATCTGTAAAGCATATATATATATATATATATATATAGCTCTGTGTGTGTGTTGTGTTTCCTAACTTGACCAATTCACCTGTAACCAGCACCAGAGTGAGCTTTTTAACATCTTATAAAGGTTTGATGAATGTTCCTCAAAATAAAAATAAACAAATAATTATTTTAAGAACCTTGTATATGCATTCTCTTAAAAAATGTCTCTTGGCGTATTACATGTTATGAACTGGAATGTTTGTAAAAAAACTAGGGAAATTGGTCAATTTAGTCCTTAACACTATTTTCGCTTTATGGGTTTTTTATTCATTTTAACTTTTATGTCCTTTGCCTATTTTTGTTAGCCAATATGGTTCTGGTTGCTAAAATTCAGCAGAGTCAGTCAAAATTTGCATGTTCCTCTTGCATGCCAATATTTGTAATGGTATTTTTCTCCGAACACTTACACATTTTCTTTCAAATTCACTCACTTTTTACTCACGTGACCTGTTTCCCCTCTTTTAACTCACTTTATTTTTCAATTAGAACTTTCTCACAAAACTCTATTAGTACAAAATCAAAACTGAAGAGGAGAGTTCTTGAACTAATGTCCTTATAAATATTTGCATGTGAGAGGAGTGTGCAAATTTTAGTTAGCGCAGAGTTGGTTGCTAGGACCATATTGGCTAAACTAAATAATTTAAGGACCTTAAGAGTTTGAAAAAAAAATAGTTTTAAGGACATTGTACCCAAAAGGAAAAATAGTTTTAAGGACTAAATTGGCAAATTTCCCAAAAACTGGAGAAAAGAATAGAATGTATACCAAATTATATCTCAACTCGAGTGTACAATCTCTCTCAAACTATCAATGCATTTCTCTTTGGACAACCAACTGAATCTTCTCAAAATCCTGCCCATCCGAGGAATCCCGACTAATTTTTTATTAGCAAATCCTATTCTTCAGAAGGCATTTGAAGCATAAATTTTCAATTATTTCCATCTGACATTCTCCTTCTACTGATGTACTTAATGATTTTTGAATTGATATCAATTTATCAAATTCTTAAGTTCATAGTGATTCCTTCTGAAGAGCCAGAGGGAGCAAGTAAAACTATGCATGGTCAAGTTAGGGTTTAAAACTTAGTTCAACTGTTATTTAGCACCAAGAAAGTCGCTCTTGTTTTCCACATTGACCAGTAACATTTGTTTATGTTTTTACTTCTATTAGTAAAAAGTACTGGATTTTGTTGGGTTATAGAAGTTCAGTTAAATAAAGGTAGTTGACTGGATATGAAGACTTGGGTTATCGAGCTTTTAATGAAGAATCTCCCCTGGAAGATTGTATCGGTTTGTTTTTCAACTTTATCTGAGACATATTAATTTGTACTGCAATCTTGAAGAGAGAACACATTCTTGACTTTTCATTTCTTCATTTCCCAAACGGGCTTTTTTAATGTGATTTATTGATCAACATGATATTGTATTCGGGGAAATGTGTTCATCACCCTTTTATTGGCCGCTAAAAGCACCTTGGTTGTTTTGCTTCCTCTGATATAAGCACAGGGAGGTTGATCAGATCTTATTGGTAGCAAGCTTTGCTAACTAGTTCTCCTTGCAATCCATGTGCGTGCTGAAATTCTGTGAATCCCTGATCATGCCTGAGATTTTCTCAACACAATGAGTTTACTGTTGCTCTCACAATTTGCTTGCAGCAATATTGTATGACATGGCTTCTTCCTCTTCCTTTTACAGAGAGCAAATTTGATTGGTGTTGACAGCCTTGGCTTGGACGTTAGGGTTTTCTCAGGATCAGAAGTGCAAACTCATCGTTTTCCATTTAAAGTCAGGGTAAGGAACACCCTGCTAGTGGAACTGGAAATTAATGTTTGATTCAATTGCAACTGTCAAATTTCTAACAAGTTTTCACATTTTTAGAAGAAAAGAGAAGCATTATCATTCCTTTCTTTTTTGAAGCCTTGGCACTAAATGAACGTCTGAATTTAAGTGTATTATTTTATTTACTTGGACTATGGCAAGAATAATGAAAATTGATCATGTCAAAGTTTCCATAGTGTATCTTTTCTTTTTTTTTTTTTTGGGGGGGGGGGCGGGAAATTAAAAAACTGGAATAATGATCATGTCTAAGAGCTATTGGTTCTGCAGGCATCATCTGAAGTCGCTGCGGAGAAGCAGATTCAGCAACTTCTGTTTCCGAGGTCACGCCGGAAAAAGCTTAGGACTCATGAGAAACCTAGAAGTATTGACTTATTTTGATTCTTCTGTGGTAATCTCTACTAGTAAAATGTTTAAAGAAATTGACGCTGTGCAGCTGATATTTACTGATAATCCTGTATTTCACACTCCATCTCTGGCTCTAATGTATAGGCTATAAAAGCAACAATTTGGAGGACCAAATGAACTTCGTTCTAAGCAAGCTATATACTATTCCAGAAACTTCATGATATCCTCTTAGATGTTATTAAGGCCTTTGTTTTATTCTTGAACTTCAGGGCTGTCGAAAGCCCACTTGAATCCAAAGTGTCCAAACTGCTCGAAAATGGATGATCTACTCTTTTGCTTCTAAGTGGCTTGCGAATTTTCAACTCCAACTCATTTCCAAAGTTCCCTACTTGATCAAAGAGGCATTGAAGTCCCTTTCCAACCTATTCAAAGCCTTCCAAAAGGAGGAATCCTCCATGTTTCATGCTTTTGAAGTTGGAGACCTCATTTGTGCTACTTGCGATCTTATCTGCCTATAATAAATTTTGTTTACGATCATTGCTGCCACTTTACAGTGAGTTCATTTCCTCCCTAGGTGATTTATTACTTTAACCATTTGATTCCACTAGACACATCAAGAAGCAAAAACAGAATGTGTGGAAGCACATTTCTGATGCAAAAACCAGGCTATGATGAACCTTCACGTTCCTAGTCAATTCAGAGCCTCAAAACAGTCCAATCTAACATTGAGGTCACTAAGTTGTGGATCTGGATCTTGCCTTTCCAGAGAATCTTGAATCATCTCTATTGGATTTGTAGAACTTGTGACGATCAATTGTCTAAAGAGTGTCTAAATTGGACGAAAATCCTAAAACACTAAATTCAAAATGGTTCTGAGCAGGCCATACCATTCCAGAAACTTCATGATATTCTCCTTATATGTTATGAAGGCTTCTATTTCATTCTAAAACTTTAAGGCTGCTAAAATATAAGATGAATCCAAAGCATACAAACTAACCAAAAATGCGTGATCAACTCTTTTGATTTCAAGTGGCTTGCGAATTTCCAACTCCAATTCATTTCTAAGGGTCCCTACTTGATTCTGTAGGTATTGATGTGCTTTTTCAGTCTCCTCAAAATCTTCCAAAATGAGGAATCCCCTATGCCTCATGCTCATGAACTTGGAAACCTTGTTTTTGCTCTTGCAATCTTATGTGCCAATAATAGAGTTTGCTTACAACCATTGTAGCCACTATAACAGGCTCCTCTCCTTCCCGGGTTGTTTATTGCTTTAACCCTTTGATTCCACTGGACTTATAAAGAAGCAAAAACCAGATTGTGCTAAACCTTCTACTTTTCTGTCAATTCAGAGCATTAAAACAATCAAATCTACTCGTGATGTTGCTATAAAAGTTGTAGATCCCAATCTTGGCTTTTCAAAGAGTCTTGAATCACCTGAATTGGTTCTGTAATCATGTTATGACCAATTTTCTAAAGGGTATTTATATTGGATAGAAATCTTGAAACACTAATTTTAAGTAACAGTTTGGAGGACCAAATTAACTTGGTTCTAAGCCAACTATAGCTTCCAGAAACATATGTTTTCAGGGCTTCAATTTCATTCTTGAGCTTTAAGATTGCCAAAATCTCAGATGAATCCAAGGTGTCTAGAATGACCGAAAATGCATGATCAACTCTTTTGCTTCTAAGCGGCTTGTGAATTTTCAACTCCAATTCATTTCCAAAGCTACCTACTTGATTTTTCAGGCATTGAAAGTCCTCCACCACCTCTTCAAAGCCTTCCAAAAGGAGGAATCCCCTATGCTTCATGCTTGTAAACTTGAAAATCTCGTTTGTTCTACTAGCAATCTTTATTTGCCGTAATAGAGCTTGCTTACAACTGTTGTACCAATTTATAATGAGCTCTTGCCCTTCTCTATTGGTTTATTTTTTTGGCCCTTTGACTCTACTAGACTTATCAAGAAGCAAAACCAGATAGTGTTGAAGCACTTTTTTGAAGCAAAACCAGACCATGATAAACCTCAATTTTCCAATCAATTCAAAGAATAAAAAATGGTTAAACGTAATCTTAAGGTTGCTGTAAAAGATATAGATTCTAATATGATTGTTCCAAAGAATCCTAAATTACCTCAACTAGATTTGTACAACTAATAACATGGCCAATTTTCTAAAGAGTATCTAAACTGGACTAGTATCCTAAAACACTAAATTGAAGCAACAAATGAACTTGGTTCTAAGCAAGTATACCATTCAAGAAATTTCATGTAATCTTCTTCAAATGTTATGAAGGCATCTGTTTCATTCTTGAACTTTAAAGCTACCAAAATCACACTTGAATTAAAATGTCCAGACTGCCTAGAAATGAATCAAGTCTTTTACTTCTAAATGGCTTGCCAATTTCCAACTTCAATTCATTTCCAAAGACTTGGAAAACAAGTTTTTGCTACTTTCGATCTTATCTACCAATAGGAGAGTTTGCTTACAACTGCTGTGGCCAATTTAGAACTATAAAACTTTAAGGGCAAATCTAGTAGTTTTGATTAATGACTATATTGATGAGGTCTAATGCATATGCTAACTGTGTTGTAGGATTTTTCGATTAAGAAGCCAAGTATTCCCATTGCCTCAAAGCTATAATACTAAGGACAACTCAAATGTACTCAAGTGGTTGAAGAATGAAGAATATGTCCAAGAAGTTGAAGGCTTTGAAGACACTCTAGTGTATGTTTGCTTTTGCTTGATAGGTATATCTTGTAAACCCTATACTCCTTGCATTTGGAATCTATGCATTGCATGTTGAAGCACAAACTATTTTGAGTAAACTTTTTTGTTGAGCCTAAAAGGTTTTCATAATTTTTTTAAAACCAAAGTGTTTGATAATGGCTTATAGTTCAAAATCTTTTTAAGGCCCATCTTTTATTCCAAAATGATTTCAAACTTGTTGTGGACCTTGCGTAAACTTTGTTGTGGAGCTTTAAAGGTTTTCATAAATTTTTGAAAACCAAAGTGTTTGATAATGGCTTATAGTTCAAAAGCTTTTTAATGGCCCATCTTTTATTCCAAAATGATTTCAAACTTGTTGTGGTTAAGTTTCAAATTATTTTATAAAGTTTGGAAAAGTTCAAACTTCAATTCGGACGCAGAGGTCCAAATTCAGATAACCAAATTTACTTGTGCAGCACTGTGAATAGTAAAATTCAAACAACCAGTTCGGGCGCAGTGAGTCCGAACTTTATTGTTACTACCATTTTTTTGAATATTTTATTTGAATTTTTTAATTATATAAAAGGCAAGAATCTCAGATTTTGAATAAGATTGATGAACTTGCATGCTATTATGTTGAGAACATCAAAGATCAAAGAAAAGCTTTCATTGTTTATGAAGTGAAATGGTTCTAGATTTGTTGAATATCTACCATCTTGTTTGGTAATTTCTATCCTTATCTCATCTTTACTTTGTCTAATTAAGGTTGACTTGAGACATAAAACTTTTTTGGTAAGGGTGAGCCTTGATTTGATTGTTCAAGATTGTCTTGCGACATAAAACCTTTTTTGGTGAGGGTGAGCCTTGGTTATTGGATTGGAAAGAGGTTATACTACATCTTGGAGAGATCAAACCACTATAAATCGTTGTGTTTCTTTCTCTACACTAGTTTTTATTTGTGCTATGTTCATTTGTTCTCTGTGGTTGTTAATATTGGTTGTGGACTTATTGATTACTCTTCTTCTCTCAACCACTCTTTGAGTCTTTTCCAAACATATAAAATCTTGGAGGTTGTGAATTTGAAATAGGAGAATTCTATAAAGGAAAAGTTTTCAAAAATTAGCCAAAACTTAATTCACCCCCTCTCTCTTAGGTTTTTCAATTCGTATCAGAGCAAGGGCTTCTTTTTGTGGTTTAACAACCTAGAAGTTAAGGTCTTATGGCTAATATTTCAAACCTCCCTTATTTGAAAAAATCTTGTATAAACCGACCTCCACTTTTTGATGGAACAAATTATACTTTGTGAAAATCTCATATTAAGATTTACATTTGTTATATTAACTTTGATTTGTGAAATATTATTAAGAAAGGGTAACATATACCTAAAAAGTTAAAGGCCGATAGGATTACAAGAGAACCAAAGATGATTGAAGAATTTGATGAAAATGATTCAAAGAGGATGACTTTAAATTATCAAGCTATGAACACCCTTAGTTGTACATTGGATGTAAATTGGAACAAAAGGGTGAGTAGATGTGACACCGTTTATGATATGTGGAAGTTACTTCAAGTCACTAATGATGAAGATAGAATGAATGTGTGCTTCCTTCTACGTCAACACCTTGTGATGATGATGTTGATGATCCTAGTGATCTACTTGTTGACATGTATAGACAATTAAAAAAGCTTTCAAAAAGAAACAAGGAAATGAGATTGAAGTTGATGAATTGTTAAATGACAATTCAAAATTGATTTGTGAAAATAAAAAGCTTCTTGATTCTATTGAATGCTTGAATAATGAAAAAGAAGTTTTAATTGTCTCTTTACCAAACATGTTCCTTGAAAACAATATTCTTTATGAAAAGATTTTGTCTCTTGAAAAAATGCTTGTTGATCATGAGACTTTGAAAAAGAAGTTGATGACCTTACTTCATGTATTGAAAAATTTACGAAAGGAAGGGACAATCTTGACAAAATTCTTGGAGCTCAAAGATTTGCTCTTGTGAAAAATATTCTTGCTTACAACTATGTGAACAATTTGCCAAAATATAGCAACTTCTTTGTTAGAGCTACTTCTACTTCCATGACTCATACTTGTTGTACTTATTGTGGAAGACATGAGCATAAAGCTACTAGATGTTATGTGAAAAGAAAAGAGTAAAATGATGTTAAAACTATTTGGAGAGTAAAAGGAATCATTACTAACCCCCATGGACTCAACAAAATATGGGTACCAAAGGTTACTTCCTTTCCTTTAGTGTAAGTATACTTGCTTCCATGATCAAGTGCCACTATGTGGTTTCTTGATAGTGATTCCTCAAGACATATGACTGAAATGCCTCTCTTATAAGTGAGCTTCAAGCTACAAATGAAGGCTTTGTTACATTTGGTGACAAGAAGAAAGGAAGAATCCTTGGTGTAGGTAATATTGGTAAAGGTTCTACTCCTCTCATCAAACAAGTATTACTTATTGATGACTTGAAATATAACTTGCTTGGTATTATTAAATTGTGTGACAATGGATTCAAAGTTAAATTTAAATGTAATTACATGTACTATTATTGATAGTGTGAGTGGTAAAAACATCTTTGTTGCTAATAGAGTTGGAAATGATATGTGCTATATCTTGATGAACTTGTTGCCAGTGATGTTAAATGTCTTGCCTTTCATGATAATGATGGCTATCTATGGCATAGAAGATTAGGTCTTGCACGTATGGATTTGTTGAACAAACTTTACTCACAAGAATTAGTTAGAGGGTTACGAAAAATGATTTTTGAGGAAAAAAAGTCTTTGTGATGCTTGTCAATATGGAAAACAAACAAAAACATCTTTCAAACCCAAGAAAATAGTTTCTACTTCAAAACCTTTTGAACTTGTTCATATGGATTTGTTTGGATGAATGAGAACCACTAGTCTTGGTGGGTAATTGTTGTTGATTCTTCAAGATTTACTTGGGTACTCTTTCTATCTCAAAAAGATGAAGCCTTTCATGAATTTGTAAGACTTTTAAAAATGTTCAAACCTCCCTTGATTGCAAATTGATTTCTATTAGAAGTGATAATGGGAGAGAATTCTATAATCAAGACTTTACGAAACTTTGTGATGAAAATGGAATTGTTCATAATTTTTCTGCTGCCAAAACACCCAATCAAAATCAAACCTTGCAAGAAATGGCTAGGTCTCTACTTTGTAAAAATTCTTTACCAAAATAATTTGGACCGAAGCTATAAACACCGTTTTCTATGTTATGAATAGAGTTCTTTTAGGACTGTTTGAACTTCTATTTGATAGAACTCCCTCAATTGCTTATTTTAAAGTGTTTGGTTGTAAGTGCTTTATATTCGTGATAACCTAGAAACAAAATTTGATAGAAAATCGGATGAAGGCATCTTTCTAGGTTATTCATCTAATATAAATGGCTATAGAGTTTACAATAAAAGAACCTTATGTGTTGAGGAAACCATTCATGTGATTTTTGATGAATCAAACATTTACTTTGAAAGAAAAGATGAAGATTATGTAGGTACTTCAATGAATAACAATCAAACCCATCCTCAAGAACCAACTTTGAAAGATCATACCAATGAAGAAGAAATGATTGAGCAAGAACAAGATGGTCAACCTAGTGGTGACCAAGAGCTTCCCAAAGATTTAAGACATGCAAGAGGCCACCCTAAGGAGCAAATCATTGGTGATGTTTCCCAAGAAGTTAAAACAAGGCGGTAAATTATAGATAACTTTACTCTTTTATCTCACGTTGAGCCTAAAGACATTGATGATGCCTTGTGCGATGATTTTTGGATTGTTGCTATGCAAGAGGAACTAAATGAATTTGAAAGAAACAAAGCTCTGAACCTTATACCAAGACCTCATGATCACCCTGTTATTGGTACAAAATGGGATTTTAGAGATAAACTAAATGAATTTCGAGAAGCTGTTAGAAATAAGGCTAGTCTTGTTACCCAATGATTCAATCAAGAAGAAGGCATTGACTATGACGAAAGTTTTGCTCCGGCAGCTAAACTTGAATTATTAACGTTTTTCTCATGAGGATGGTTAGTAGGATAATTCCAAGAATCATAATCATCAGGCTAGATTTCTTGAGGCATGATTTTATTTTGAGCAAATATGTATCTTTGAGCCTCAGAGTATTTCTGAAGAATATCTAGCATAGTGATGCTATTGGTCTGATAGAGGATAGAAACAAGCTCATAGAGATAAAAATCTCTTATGTCAATGATCTTTTACTTGTGCAAATTTATGTGAATGATATCATATTTGGTGCTACTAATGTATATCTTCTGATGAGTTTGTCAAGTTGATGCAAAGTGAATTCAAAATGAGCATGATGAGAGAACTCAACTTTTTTCTTGGTCTACAAATCAAGCAAACCAAGGACGGCTTCATAAATCAAGGAAAATATACCAAGGATTTATTAAAGAGATTTGGAATTGAAAGACTTAAGAGGAGAGGGGGGTGAATTAGGTCTTTGGCATTGTCTTAAAATCTAGAGTTTATGACTTTTATAGATTTTGAAAATCAGTTCCAACTAAAATGACTAGTAACGGCTAATTTCTGAGGAGTTCAGATAACCGAACTTGATCCTCTACGTCCGAACTGTCGTCCGAACATTACTGTGACATGCTGTCTGGGAAAATTTGGATGACCGAACTTTGCCCCTTGCATCTAAACTTGCGTCCAAATTTCTCTGAAAAAACAGTAGTCATGTTCACAGTTTGGACGTCCGAACTTGCGTCCGAACTGTTCAAACTTTGTCAAAACATTTGAAAATAAACCTCAATAAGTTTGAAATCATTTTGTACTAAAAGATAAGTCATTTGGAATCTTTTGAACTCAAAGACCATTACTCAAAGCCATTTAAGATTCAAAAATAAGTTTTGTGCTCTCTTATGCATTCAATAGATTTCAAGACAAACAAGTGTAGGGTTTACAAGAATATACCTACTAAGCAAGTGTAAACCTACACTAGAGTCTTCAAAGCCTTCAATTCATAGGACACTTGAGTTGTCCTTAGAAGTTTTAGCTCCAAGGAAATAAGAACTCGTTACTTCTTAATCCAAAAATCCTATCACACAAATAGCATATGAATTAGTCCTTATCAATGTTTGTCATTAATCAAAACTAATCAAAACTACGTGATTTGCCCTTAGGGCTAATAATCTCTCCCTTTTTGATGATGACAAACTTTGATACAAAATGTGATGGATTTAAATAGTGTAGTACAAAGAAGTATTGATGTCAATGATAAATGATAACTAATTCAGCACTATGACATTCGAATGGCTCAATATGAGCCTATGGCCCAACCAACCTCCATTTACCTCCTTCCTTCCAATACTAGGATAGAAGATATAGCATTTAAGCATTAAAAACTTCTAAGAGAGTTTTTAAAGGTCAAAAAATTTTAACAATGCTCCCCCTTAGATTGTGCTCATTTTTCAACAAGTTTGGACTTGAGATGTTGTGAATCCGAATTTTGAAATTTCAAGTCCAAACTATAAAATATGTGAGATGAAGGATGCAATTTTTGAAAATAGGCTTTCCCAAGGTTTCTCAAATATGATAGGAAAGATTAAGACAATTTTCAAACAATTTGAACAATAGAAAAATATTTTTGCCAAGAAAGTTTGGATGCATCCGAACTTTTGGTCAGCATCCGAACTTCGAGTCTGAACTTTTGGTAGCAAGTTTGAAAGGATGATTTTACAATTTCAAATGGACTATAGAAGTACTCAAATATGTATAGCCACAATTGCACTCAATTTAGCTTTACAAAACCACAAAACTCATACATTAAACCGTTTTCAAACTCATATTTTTCTTTCCAATCTCAACTCAACTATTATCTTCAATTAATATCAATACAAAAGCAACCATATGCACAATCATATTTCGTATGGCACATACATCCATACTATCATAACATCATATATCACCATATTTCATATATACAACACACACAAGTTAAACTCCAAATGTAGCCAATTTAAACTTCAAAATGTAGTTATAAATCCAAATCATATATGCACAATCAATAATCATCATAATCATCAATTGCAATATAAACTTATTTAGTCATAACATAACTGCAATATGTTTAATATAAACATACTTCATTTGGCATAAACACATTTTGTCATCATATTTTTCTCCCCCTTTTATCATCACTCAAAGATGGGG
This sequence comes from Rauvolfia tetraphylla, assembly GCA_030512225.1. Classification (NCBI taxonomy): domain Eukaryota; kingdom Viridiplantae; phylum Streptophyta; class Magnoliopsida; order Gentianales; family Apocynaceae; genus Rauvolfia; species Rauvolfia tetraphylla. The sequence continues at coordinate 1,611,862 of JAJQKT010000052.1, forward strand.
TAAATGAAAATTGTACAGTATTATCACAATCAACATCAATAAGCTTCATATAAGCAGTGTATCAATCAATTCTCATTTGGTAATTTTCAACTATTGGCAACATTTAGCAAATTTGAAGTCAAATAATTAACATCTCAACTGATCAACAATAAGCAACATGTAACAATTTAGCATATTTTGGAAAATCTCAAGTCAAATAATTAACATCTTAACTGAGCAACAATAAGCAACATGTAACAGTTTTAGCACATTCTTGTAAATCACTTCTTCTCCCCTTTCTAGCATCAGTTAAACTTGGGGTGATCAAAGTATCATTAACCAAAGAAGCTCTCAACGCTAATGTTTCATCATTGAGCTTCACAAAACATCACAAAAACTAGAAAAGCTGTGAAATTACAGAAACCATGTTAGAAATAAAAACAATTGTGAAGCACATAAGTCATACTAAGCACATCTAAGTAAATAAAACAGTAAAGAGAGATAGGATTAAAGAAATGCTTAGTCTTTGATTTTGGTCATCGTCTTCACTCCACATTTGTTGGTAGTGATTGCCATGTCTCCCTTGAGCTCAATGTGAAGTGGACCCTCACTTGCTTTCTCTTTGCCAGTATAGTTTGGCTTAGGAATAGTAGTCAAACGGGAGGATCTTCTTGTACCCTTCTATTTGATCACCTGCTTGACTCTTCCTTTGCTAAAAAAGATAATAGATGGTAAGGTGATTTCGGCTCTCTCTATTAATGTCCCTTCTTGGCTACCTTTTTCTTGTGGCTCCTATTGTACATCTTCATTTCTTTCTTTTTGTCTTGCCACGAATTTATTGTTGCCTCCTTGATCATCATCTCTATTATCATTTTCATTACCACTGTCATCATCTTTATCCTCTTTCTTTTTCTTGACTTTCTCATCTCCTTTATCATCCTTGTCATCCTTAGCTTGAGGCCTAGCGGGTCCTTCACCACTTTGTGTAGTTTTCATCAATAATTCTTCAATCTTCTTAACTCTAGTGTCCAAGCTATCCAACTTACTCAATACCATGGGAGCGAAAGATTCAAAGAACTGATACATTTTCTCCATTGCTTTCACATGGTTGTTTAAAGCCTCTTGGAACACCTTGGCTACTATAGTGTCACCTCTAGTAATTCCCTCTTCACTAGGCATATTTCCAAGGTTTTCGTGAGATTGAGGAGTGGGTTGTTCTTCAAATAGTCTTCTTTTGGTGTGAGGTTGCCCCCCCCTCATTTGACAAGTCATGCCTCTTCTTTGTCTTCATTTCACTTGCTAAAGTTTCTTCTTCATCTTCTTCTTCTTCAACCTCTTCTACTTCAACTTTTCTTCTTCAACCTCTTCACTTTCTTCAACTTCTTTTCTTTTTAAAGGATTTTCTCTTTTTGTTCTCCGTATACCATCCTCATCAAGTGTTAACTACATTCTCTTGAGAGACTCATTGGTATAGATTTCTCCACTTTTCATTGGATTTCCTCTTCTGGGAAATTGAACATTGAAGTGCTTGAAGATCTTTGTTAATAATCTCCCATAAGGTAAGGCTTTGTTGGCTATTTTTCTTGCAATAATCATATGCCTTAATGCCATGAATCCAAAGTTTAGTCTTCTATGCTCATGCAATGCAAGCATAATCACCATATGCATATTATCAACTGATGATTTATGTCCAAAAGTACGAATAATCATGGTAGTAATCATGTGATGCATAACCCTTCCTCTAGCATCAAAGGCTTTGATTTCTCTTTCCCTAAACCTAAATTTTCTACAATTTGTGAAAGCCTCTTCAAAACTTTCATTGGTGAACAATTCATGAATAAAGCAATTTGACCCAAAGAATAATATCTAGCACCAATGTCATTAACACCACAAATACGATTAACTAGAGCATCATTAAACTCAAAATCCACTTGAGATACTCTAGATGAATACTGTTGAATAATGACATCCCCAACACGCTCAACCTTTTCTTCTTTAAGATTAGCATAAAATTCATAAACAAGAGTAGGATAATAATCTTCATTCACACCAAGAAAAGTACTCCAACCAATTTAACCAAAGAGAGATAGCACATTACCCATATTGGAGAGTTTTCCACATCTAGTCTATAGCCAGGAATAATTTTCCTGCTTTTCTTGCTTCATTCCTCGAATTCAACTGCAGTTCTTGTAGAGATGAATTTGTCTACCCCGAGATTGGATTGTGGAAAGCGAACCCACCTTGGTTCATTGATAATTAGTCCTTCAAGAGAATCAAATGATTTTCAAGAAATAATGGTGAAATAATGGATGGAGTTGCGTTTGGACGAGTGTGGGTGAGGTGGGTTTTGTGAGAAGAGAAAGTTCAAAAGTTAGAAATGCATGAAATGACTGTTTGATTTCGAGGTCCGAACATTTTGGTCTGCGTTCGAACTCGCATCCAAAATTCTCTGTTTCTTTAGGTTTAGCAAATTCGGACGACCGAATTTTTTGTTATGCGTCCGAATCTTTTTGTCTAAAATTTTCTGAAGAAAGTTTGGACGTTCGAATTTCACTTCATGCATCTGAATTATGCATCCAAATATTCCCTGATTTTACCATGCTTTGACACTGTTAGCCCTAAGGGAAAATCATGAGGTTTTGATTAAGTTTTGATTAATGACAAACATTGATGATGACTAATCTTTATGTTATTTGTGTGATAGGATTGCTGGATTAAGAAGTTTGAAGTCTCATTGCCTTGAAGCCAAAATGTAAGAACAACTCCAATATGTCGAAGTGATTGAAGATTGAAGAGTTTGTTCAAGATGATTGAAGGCTTTGAAGACATGAAGTGTAGGTTACATGTGCTTAATAGGTATATCTTTTGTAAATCCTACACTTGTGTGTCTTGGAATATGTTGAATGTATAAGAGAGCACAAAACTTGTTTTGAATCTTAAATGGCTTTGAATGAACTTTTGAATAACAAGTATGCTTTTTTAGTCTTAAATGATCTTGAGTAAACTTTGTATGATCAAAGTGTTTTGGTAATGGTTTTTGAGTGTAAAAGTATTTAAATGACTTACCTCTTTATACAAAATGTTTTCAAACTTATTGAGGTTGATTTTCAAATGTTTTGACAAAGTTTGATCAGTTCGGATGCAAGTTTGGACGTCCAAACTGTGACATGGTTATTGTTTTTCCAGAGAAATTCAGACACAAGTTCGGACGCAGAAGGCAAAGTTCGGACGTCCGAACTTTTCCAGACAACATGTCACAGTGATGTTTGGAGGCAAGTTCGGACGCAGAGGAGCAAGTTCGGACATCCTAACTCCTAAGAAACTAGCCGTTACTAACCTTTTTATGACTGTTAAAATTGAGTTTTGAAATCTATAAAAGTCATAAACTCAAGAATTTTTGTAAGTTTTGAACCTTTGAGAAATCTTAACATTCTAAAATCTTTAGCAAACATCAAAGCTCTCTTTTGTCTTGTGCTTACAAGTGATCATTCAAGATTCCAAAGACAACAAAGTGAAGTGGTGCTATATTGTGTAACCATCTACCAAGAAAGTGGTAACATTTTATCCATTCTCCATTTAATTTTATTTTCTACTAGCTCATTACAAGGTTTTCTTGTAAACATAAAATCCTTTAGGTAAGGGTGATCCTTGAGACATTGATTTAAGCTTGTTTGTAGATATAAAATTCTTTGGTAGGGTGAACCTTGTTTGTAGAATTGCAAAAGAGGTTGTGAGTGTAAAACCATTGTGTGGTGAGCCTCTTATGTAATTGTTGAACTTGAGCATATAGTAGATAGATTGAAATCCTTGAGTGTAGACTCAAGGTAGTTGACGTAGATCTTGAAGTGATCGAACCACTATAAATTGATCTTAGATTTTTTATTGCTTTGTCATTGATTTAACTCTTCTCTCATTGAAACAAGTAATCATAATCTGCTCTAACTCAATTTATAAAAGGAAATAGTTTTTCAAAAATTAGCCAAAGATCTAATTCACCACCCATCTTAGGTCTTTCAATTGGTATTAGAGCAAGGTCTTCTTTTCAAATAGACCTCATTTATTTGATGGTTCTAATCATACATTTTTGAAATCTAGAATTAGAATTTTTATTTGTTCTATTAACTTCGATTTGTGGCGTATCATTGAGAAAGGTCCCTATGTGCCTATGAGAATAAAAGCTGATGGAATTACAAGGGAACTAAAGCCTATGGAGGAACTTGATGAGAACGACTCAAGAAAGATAACTTTAAACTACCATGCAATGAACATATTGAGTTGTGCATTGGACGTGAATGAATACAATCGAGTGAGTGAATGCGACACCGCTCACGATATGTGGAGATTTCTTCAAGTAATATATGAGGAAAGAGCTAATATGTGCTTTATGGCAATAAATAATGAGGTACAATCCACTTCTTCTACTTCTACTTGTTGTGATGATGATATTGATGATCCTAATGAATTATTCGTTGAAATATATGAAGAATTAAAAAAGGCTTAAAAAGAAATAAGGAAATGAAATTCAAAATTAATAAGTTATTGAATGAAAATTCAAAATTATATTGTGAAAACAAAAGACTTCTTGAATCTATTGATTGTTTGAATACTGAAAAAGAAGTTTTAAATGTCTCTTTACAAAACATGTCCCTTGAAAATAAGATTCTTTGTGAAAAGATTTTGTCTCTTGAAGAATGCTTGTTGATCATGAGACTTTGAAAAAGAAGGTTTATGACCTTACATCATGTATAGAAAAATTTACAAAAGGAAGGGACAATCTTGATAAAATTCTTGGAGCTCAAAGATCTCATCTTGTCAAAAATGGTATTGGTTATAATTATGTAAACAATGTGCCTAAATATAACAACTTCTTCGTTAGAGCTACTACTTCAATGCATCATACTTATTGTACTTATTGTGGAAAATATGGACATAAAGTCACCAAATGTTATGTTAAAAGAAAAGTAGAGAATGGTGTAAAAATCATTTGGAGAGTTAAGGGAATTATTACTAACCCCCGCGGACCCAAGAAAATGTATAGGTACCAAAGGATACTTCCTCTCCTCTATTGCAGGTACTCTTCAATTCAAACTCAAGCAACACTAAGAGGTATATTGATGATGTTGGCTTAAAGAATAACGGAAAACACCTAATTCATAATCAAGGTCAAAGTAACCAATGAAGGATTTGTTTTTGAGGCAAGAAGAAAGGAGGAATTCTTGGAGTAACTAATGTTGGTAAAGGTTCCTCTCTTCTTTTTAAACAAATGTTGCTTAGTGCTGATTCGAACTATAACTTGCTTAGCATTAGTCAATTGTGTGAAAATGAATAAGAAGTTAAATGCCAACATGCGAAGTTTCAGTTGAGAATCCCTTTTGTTAAGATTTGAAAATTTGTCAACCATGACTTGTCAATTGCTTCTATGAAGTTGATTAGGTAACATTGATGATGTGAGATTGAATTCATGGTCAATATGCTCTTGAAATTGATTATATGTCATGATAAAATGATTAAAATAGCTATGATTGAATATCTTTGCATTTGCTTGGCCAAAAACATCTTTATGAAACTTCACAAAATGTTCGGACTTGAAGTTTCGATGTAGACCATAAGTTCGGTCCCTCGATCTTGTATGACAAAATGATATTTTGATCAATTACTCACAAAATGTTTCAATGTGTGTTTTGTCTTGATAAGCTTAAATGTCTTGTTGCTTATGATAATGATGGATTTTCTTGGCATAGAAGATTTGGTCACGTGAGCATGGATTTGTTGAACAAACTTTCCTTTCAAGATTTACTTGGAGGATTGCTAAAAAGGTGTTTTGAGAAAATTGTCTTTGAGATACTTGTCAATATGGAAAACAAACAAAAGAATCTTTCAGACACATGAAAATGGTTTTAGACCTCAAAACATCTTGAGCATGTTCATATGGATTCATTTGAACTTCTGAGGAACTCTAGTATTGATAACTTGAAGTATGCCTTATTAGCAGTTGATGATTACTCAATATTCGCTTTAGCATTCTTCTTTGCTCAAAAAGATTAAATGTTTCATAAAGTTAAAAAAATTATTCAAAAAGGTTCAAACCTTCCTTAAGTGCAAATTGATTTCCATTAAAAGTGACAATGGGAGAATTTTATAAACAAGTCTTTACAAAATTTATGATAAAAGTTGAATTTCATATATTTGTTTCAACTGTAAAAACCCCACAACACAATGGTGTTATTAAAAAAAAATTGCACTTTACAAAAATTGGTTAGATCTATGCTTTGTGAAAATTCTTCTTCAAAAATATGTTTTGAACTGAAGCCATAAACAACACATGCTATGATTAATAGAATTCTTTAAGATCATTTTGAAGAAAAACATCTTTTGAAGTTCCCTTTTATAGAACTCCTCAAATTGCATATTTTAAAGTGTTTTTTTTAAAATTTCTTATCTTGAATACTTGTGATAACTTACTTAAATTTGATAGAAATCCGGATGTAGGTATATCTCTTAACCATTCTTCTAACAAAAGGCCTATAGAGATTATGATGACAAGAACTTTATATGATGAGGAAACCATTCATGTTAGTTTTGATGAATCTTACATTTGCTTGGAAAGGAAAGAAGAAGATGATGCAGGTATATCTATGAATAACTATCAAACCTATCTTCAAACACTTTGTGATGTGTTTGCCAAGTTGATGCAAAGTAAATTTGAAATGAGCATGATAGGAAAACTCAATTTCTTTCTTGGCCTACAAATCAAGCAGACCAAGGATGGCACTTTCATGAATCAAATTAAGGTATAAGCACTTCCATAAGTTTATCAACTATGCTTGACAAGAATAAAAAGGTTTCATAGGAGTAGTCAACTCTATTTGACAGCAAGTAGAGCCAATATTATGTTTGTCATGTGTTTGTGTGCTAGATTTCATCTTGTCCTAAAGAGTCTCATTTGATTGTTGTTAAACAAATTCTCTATTACCTTATTGATACTCTAAGTGATTATGGTCTGTATTTCAAATGTGTGGCTATGTTATGTGATAACACTAATGCAACAAATTTGACCATCATACTATTCAACAAACTGGGACTAAGCATATAGAGATCAAACTTCATCTTATTAGAGATCATTCTACTAAGGGTAATATTGTTTTAAAGCATGTTTGCACTAATGAACAAATTAATGATATTTTTATTAAGCCATTAGCCGAAGAAAGGTTTGACCAATCTTAGAAGAAGATTAGGGATTTAAAATAATAATATTAATAATAATAATTCAATAACTAATGAGTGTATTCAAGTGTTATAGCTCCAGGTGAGGACAAAGAAGCCTAGCATGAGAAAAGGAAAGGAAAAAGCCAAAGAAAGAGAAGGAGGACCAATGATCAATGAACCAAGGAAGGTTCAGGTTTCTCAAAGCATGTCATAGTTGGATAGATTTGTCACAGTGGAGGCTGCTACTGAATCTCATGATTGGACAAAAAAGAACCATAAGATAAATCCAAGCCACAAGGTGGATGTTATCAAACTATCCGAAATGTATAATATACTCTCATTTTAAATGATGTGAGCTGGAGTAGTTTGCTTGTGTTTGATGAATGCTATTACCTTCCTTAGTTTATGAAGTTTATATTTTTTTAAAAAAAAGGGGTTGAGCAAATTGGTAATAAAACTATTCAGTGGTATTCTTCAAGAATATCACAAATTAACTTTTGAGATTGATAATGAATTGCTCAATAGAATTTCTGATGTTGAGGATGTTACGTTTAGGCATTATTCTTCTTGGGCACATTGTTTTATAAGTAAGTTGACTCACATGAAAGGATTGAGAATGCCTGTACAGATGGTAGAAGCCTCAAGACTATAAAGGAGAGAGAGATAAAAGTTTTTGATGCTAGTAAAAGAATTTTGCATCACATGCTTACTACCTTGATTATAGCATACTTTGGGCATAAATCTTCTATTTGATAATATATATATGCTAAAATTATGCTAGCCATGCAGAAGAAAAGAAAAATGAATTTTGGATATATAGTGCTAAAGAATATAATAGAGCAAGAAGAACAGAAAAATTATTCCTGGAAATAAAATAAACTTGGATAAACTCTCCAATATGGATAATGTTCTATCTCTATTTGATGATATTGATTGGAACAATTTATTAGTAGTTGATGAAGAATTTTATTCTGCCCTTATATATGAGTTTTATGCAAATCTTAAAGAATAGAGAATTGAACATGAGGGAAAATAATGTAGTTCAATGGTATTCCTCTAGAGTATATCAAGTGGATTTTGAGTTCAATGATGCCTTAGTGAACAGAATTTGTGGGGTAGATGATAAAGAGGCAAGGTATTACTCATTGGGATAGCATTGCTTTATTCATGAATTGTTCACAAATGAAAGATTTGAAGATCCTTTTCACAAATGATAGACAATTTAGGTCCATTAGGGAAAGGGAAATCAAAGCCTTTGATGCTAGAGGAAGGGTTATGCATCACATGATTACCACTATGCATATGGTGATTATGCTTGCCTTGCATGAGCATAGAAGACTAAACTTTGGATCCATGGCCTTGAAGCATTTGATTAGTGCAAGAAAAACAACCAACAAAGCCTTACCATATGGGAGACTATTAACAAGAATTTTCAAACACTTCCAAGTCAAACTTCCTGTAAGAGGACAAACTTTCAAGAGTGGAGAAATCTATACTAATGGCTCTCTTAGAAGGATGCAATTAGTTCTTGATGAAGATGGTATATGGAGAACAAAAAGAGACTACTTCAAAAAGAGAAGAGGTTGAAGAAAGTGAGGAGGTTGAGGAAGAAGAAAATGAAGAAGAAGAAGAGGATGAAGAGGAAATCCTTGCTGGAGAAAGGAAAACTAAAATGAGGCATGAGTTATCTAGTGAGAGAGAGCAACTTTCCACAAAAGAAGACTATTTGAAGAGGTACCCTCTATTGAAGGAAAAGAAGTTGAAGGTTATAATCTCACTAGAGGTGACACCATAGTTGCCAAGGTGTTTCAAGAGACATTAAACAACCATGTAACGGAAATGAAGAAGATGGACAAATTCTTCGAGTCCTTTGCTCCAATGATTCTTGGCAAATTTGATGGTTTAGAAGCTAGAGTCAAGAATATGGAAGAAGACTTGAGAAAGATTTTTCAAGTGATTTTAAATGGTGAAAGTTCCTATAAAGCCAAAGAAGAAGACAAGAAAGAAGATGAAAAAGAAGACAGTGACGAGGAACAGGAAGAAGATCATGAAGATAATATGGGTGGAGATGGCAGCAATAAGGATGATAGCAATGACAGTGAAAATTGAGATGGCTATCAATTTGTTGCTAAAGAAGAAGATAAAGATGAAGGAAAAGGCAGTGAAGCACCCCAAGAAAAAGAAGAGCATGAGAATGAAGAACAAAGAGGTAAAGCCCAAAAGAACAAGCAAGAAGGAGGAGGTGAAGGGAGTTTAACAAGGTCAAACAAAAAAACAATCCATCACCAATTTCCTTCAGCCAAGGGAGGAGGAAAATGTGGTTGAAAGGAAGAAGATCCAAAGATCTTCTCGATTGGTAACTTTCCAAAGCAAAACTACATGAGCAAGGAGTTAGCAAATGAAGGACCCCATCATGTAGAGATCAAGGGAAACATGGCCATCATAACAAACAGATTTGGAAGTGAAGACCATGAAGTGCATCCAAGACTAAGCCTTTCTATCCCTAAACTCTATTTTGTTGCTTATCCTATTTTATGCCTTGATGCACATGTTATGCTTTAACATTGAAATTTACTTAGTGCCTTTCTAGTCATTATAATGTTTTGAAGCTCAATATATATGAAATCCTTGTGATAAGATCTTCTTTTGTTTCACTTTTGTTGTCCAAGTACTCTTACCTCATCTTTGATTGATGACAAAAGGGGGAGAAGAAATGTGATGACAAAATGTGTGAACATGTGTGAAAATATGAAATAGCAGTGGAATTTCTCATGCATGAATAGAAAATTCGTGAAATTTCTAAAAATCCATGCATATGTCAAGAGGGAGAAAGAATGATGACTGAAAATGTACTATGTGCTTGCTGTACTGTAATTGCTTGTTGTAATTGTGCTGTGTAATGTGAATGTGCTTGCTGCAAATATGCTATGTATGTGTGCTATAGGTTGTATTAGCCCTAAGGGCAAATCATTTAGTTGTGATTACTTTTGATTAATGACAAATATTGATAAGAACTAAAATGCTTGTATGTTGTGTGCTATGATTTGTGGATTAAAGAAGTTTGAAGTCTTGTTGCCTTCAAGCTAAAGTGAAAAAAACAACCTCAATGAGTCTAAGTGATTGAAGTTTGAAGAAGGTTGTTCAAAGATGATTAAAAAGCATTGAAGACTTGAAGTGTAGAGTACATATGCTAAATAGGTATATTTCTCTGTAAACTCTACACTTGTGTGTCTTGAAATCTATTGACTGCATAAGAGAGCATAAAATTATTTTTCTTGATCTTAAATGGCTTTGAATGAACTTTTTGTTAATAAATGTGTTTTTGTATCTTAAAAGATTTTGAGTAAACTTTGCATGATCAAAGAGATTTGATTATGGTTCTTAAGTTTAAATAAGTCTAAATAACTTATGTATACGTACAAAATATTTTCAAACTTATTGAAGTTAAATCTCAAATCATTTTACAATGTTTGAAAACCAAATTTTAAAATGGCTATTGTGCTTCCAAAAAATTCGGTCGTCCGATTTTAATAGCAAAAAATGGTTACTGTTTTTTCAGAGAAATTCGGACGCAAGTTCGGACGCATGAAAAAAATTCGGTCGTCCGAATTTTTATTTTCAGCATGGTTACCGTTTTTTTAGAGAAATTCGAACGAAAGTTCGGACGCAAGAAAAAAATTCGGTCGTCCAAATTTTTCTAGAAATGTGCAACAGTAAAATTCAGACGATAACTTCGGACGCACAAGAAAAATTCGATCGTCCGAATTTTCTGAAACTAGCCGTTTTATGGCTATTAAAACTGATTTTCAAATTCTATAAAAGTTATAAACTTCAGATTTTTTGTAGTTTTGAATCTCTAAGATTTCTAAACATTCCAAAGTCTTTAGAAAACATTAAAGCTCTCTTATGTCTTGTGCTTTCAATTGATCATTCAAGATTTCAAAGACAACAAACTGTAAAGGTACAACATTGTGTAATCATCTACCAACTAAATGGTAACATCTTACACATTCTCCTCTCCTCTTTCAATTGTGTTTTCTACTAGCTCATTGTAAGGTTATCTTGATTCAAGGTTGTTTATAGATATAAAATCCTTTGGTAGGATGAACCTTGCTTATAGAATTGCTAAAGAGGTTGTGAGTGTAAAACCATTGTGTGGTGAGTGATGCGAGCAAGACTACGGATTACTATGATGGCTTGGACGTGTCCAATAAAGAGCTAATTATACCGGTTGGGCCAATGACCAGAGCTAGGCTAAGGCACTTCAATAGGCCTTATTTGCCTATGTGGACAAACATTTAAAGAGGATAGAGTTAACCAAACCTGTTGGAGGAGAATTAGTTGGGCCGCAGCCCAACTTGGTCCATTTGTCTCAAATATTTAGGTCGGATGATTTTACTACTTGAAGGCTATGTAATGGGCTCAAGTCCAAGAGGAAGTTATGTTTCTAAAACTTGGGCTACCAATCTTGTTGGATTTGTTTTATGTCTTGTTTTATGTTGGGCTTACATGTATCATTAAGCCCAACCCTTTCATATCTTACCCTAGCTATAAGTAGCCTTCTTTGAGGCAATTAGGGCAGATTTTGAGTGTCATTTGAGAGGGGCTGCCGCCACCACTTTGAGAGGATTGATTCCTCTTACTCTTGTTACTCCAAGAACTACACTTTCACTTATCAATTGAGATTTCCAATTGTGGCGTGTAAGTGTTTTCTTACTTGGTTAAATTCTTATTATCGGGATTGTTTAGAACAAGTTTCTAAGAAGTGTCGTAGGAATTTAATTATCTTGTGTGTATAAGAATTGTTTGTTTGTTCGAAAGTTGAGTCTTTGTCTGTTTAAGCCGAAAATTCCATCGTCTCCATCTTTGCTTCCTTGGATTGCATGTCATTTGGTATCAGAGCCGTGGTGTGGAGGAGGATTTCCATTCTGCTCCATCAAAGTTCAAAGACTGTCCGAACAGCCTCTTCAATCGGCTTCTTCAAAGATTAACCGACGCAACTTCAAAAGGTGTGAAATTTCGGCCTAGGATTTCAATTCTTTGTATTAAGCATTTTGTAATATTTGCTTGGGTTAGATTGTTATAAAAAAAAAACAGTACATTCAAATACATATACACATATATTTCGGATAAGAAAAGAAGAAGAAGAAAAAAAAAAAGAGTACAAAGTCAGTGCCAAAATTTTTTTTCCTAGCACATTCATACTTCTTGTTAGACCATTTTGAGTTGCTTGTGATAAGCAGTTTTTAAAAAAAAAAATTTGGGTTGTTCCAATTGTTAGCTTGTTATAATTCTTGTTTGGAGCTTCCAAGATTTTTGTTGTTGGACTGTTTATTGTATGTAAATTGGACTGTTGTAAGCAATTTGTTACTGGACTATTGGAGTTTCAAAGGTTGTAAGCAATTGTTAGTGTATTGGTTGTTACTTGCTACTTGGACGATTGTAACCTATTGTCATTGGGCTAGTAGTTGTTTTTGATACTTGAAAGATTGTAAGCTAATGTTATTGTACTGGTTTGTATTTGTTATTTGAGCTTCAATCGGACTGGTTAATTTGTTGAGTTCGGTTCTGAAGTGTAGCTTGAGTTTAAGAGGAATTTGAGTGTAAAAAGGCAAGAGTGTGTGAGCTCATTTGAGGGTGTCATTGCCGTGGCATAAACACGAGGGGAGTGACCACATTCGAGTGAAACACGTGAGGGAGTGTGTGAGGTTGTTTATCACTAACGCTGTTTTGCAGGTATAATATCACTTCGTAATGTCATAGGGAGGTAGCACCGAGGAGCACCAAGGGGGAGATGCAAATATTACTTTCACTTTGAAAGCTATGCAGCAACAATTTGAGAGGTTCAACCAAGCCTTTGTTGAGATAAGAGAACAAATTGATGAGATCAGACAAGAGAGGCGTGCGGAACCTCAGGGAAGACGTGCAGGGGTGCGCCAACAACAACCACCACCTCGTCGACCTCTAACTCGGTACGAACCAGAGGAGGAAGAATTTGAGGAGGAGGAGGAGTTTGAGGCACGTAGACCTAGGAGACTTCAAAGAGACTTGCCATTTAATAGAAGAGACGGAGACCTCAAATCCATTAAAATGCAGATTCTCGCATTCAAAGGGAGGAACGACGCAGACGCCTACTTGGAGTGGGAAAGGAAGGTGGACATGATTTTTGAGTGCCACATCTTTTTTGAGGATAAGAAGGTAAAACTTGTAGCCGTTGAGTTTACAGATTATGCACTAATATGGTGGGATCAAATGGTGACATCTAGGAGGAGAAATGGAGAGATGCCGATTGCTACGTGGGGAGCAATGAAAGCATGCATGAGAAAGCGTTTTGTACCTTCTTACTACTATAGGGAGATGCATCAAAAACTTCAACGACTCACTCAAGGGTCTAAATCAGTTGAAGACTATCACAAGGAGATGGAAGTAGCTATGATCCGAGCCAACATCGAGGAAGATCCGGAGGCTACAATGGCTAGATTTTTGAGTGGGCTCAATAGGGAAATAGCCAATGTTGTGGAGCTACAACACTATCTAGAGATTGAGGACATGGTGAACATGGCCATGAAGGTGGAGAGACAGATAAAGGCTAGGTTGGCAGCGAGGAGTGGAGCAAATTCTAGCTATGCATGGAACTCTAGATGGCCTCAAAGAGAGGATAAATCTAAGGATAAGGGAGTGGACTTCAAGAAAGCACCAAAGAAACCAATCGGGGGATCTGAAATGAAAGGTACCTCCAACACCCAAGCTACCTCTAGTAAGCATTCTTCTATGAAATGTTTTAAATGCTTCGGAACTGGTCATATTGCATCTCAATGTCCTAATAAAAAGATTATGATTATGAGAGACAATGGAGTGATTGATTCCGAGGATAGCAGTAGTGAATCTGAATTTGTTCTTGAAAATAACTTTGATGATGATAATTGCTTTGAGAGGGCTGTTACAGGGGAAGCACTAGTAGTCATGAGAGTATTGAGTACTAGGGCTGCAGATGAGATTGTGGATCAAAGAGAAAATCTTTTTCATTCAAGGTGTTTAGTGGGAGGAAAAGTACGCAATTTGATCATTGATGGGGGAAGTTGTACCAATGCAGCTAGTACCACCATGGTAGAGAATTGGGGCTAACTTGCATGAGACATCCAGAACCTTATAAGCTACAATGGTTTAATGATAGTGCGGATGTGAAGGTAACTAAACAAGTATTGGTAATTTTTTCAATTGGTAGATATGAGGATGATGTGTTGTGGGATGTGGTGCCCATGGAGGCTGGTCATATACTCTTTGGGAGGCCTTGGCAGTTTGATAGGAAGGTATCACATGATGGTTATACCAATAGATACTCCTTCAAATTTAAGGATAGAAATTTCATTCTTATACCTCTATCACCTCGTGAACTATACTTGGACCAGTCAAAGATAAGTAAAGGCGAGGGGGATTCAGGCAGTGAACATAACAAAATTAAAGAGGGAAAAGAGGCCAAAAAGAAAATTGAAAGTGGCCCAAATGTGAGTGATTGCATTGAAAAGAAAGAAAGAAAAAAAATTATGTTCTGCCCCTATTTTATGTTTACATGATTTTTAGAAAGCTTTTGAGGTGGAATGTGATGCTTCTGGGATTGGTATAGGTGCTGTGCTTTTGCAGGAGAACAGACTAGTTGCATATTTTAGTTAGAAGCTTAGTGGTGCACAACTCAATTATCCCACATATGACAAGGAGTTGTATGCAGTTGTGAGAGCATTGGAAGTGTGGCAACATTATCTCCAGCCTAGAGAGTTTGTCATTAGGACCGATCATGAGTCTTTAAAGCACTTGAAGGGACAGGGCAAGCTGAGCAAGCGACATGCCACCTGGGTGGAGTTTCTAGAAACCTTTCCCTATATACTGCAATACAAGCAAGGCAAGGAGAACGTGGTAGTAGATGCTTTATCTAGGAGGTATTCTTTGATTACTACTCTACATTCTAAATTATTAGGATTTGAGCAGCATAAGGAATTATATGTTTCTGATGACGATTTTGGTACTGTATATTCTGCTTGTGAACATACTGCATTCCAGAAATTCTATAAGCATGATGGCTATCTCTTTCGGGGTAATCAATTGTGTGTGCCTAATTGTTCTATGCGTACTTTATTTGTGCTTGAGGCTCATAGTGGAGGATTGATGGGACATTTTGGGGTTGCTAAGACTTTGGATATTTTGCAAGAACATTTTTTTTTGGCCCGGTATGCGTAAGGATGTGGAACGTGTGTGTGCAAAGTGTATTGCATGTAGGCAGGCAAAATCCACTGTTAAACCTCATGGTTTGTATACCCCTTTACCTGTAGCTGCTGAACCATGGACTGATATCTCTATGGACTTTGTTTTGGGTTTGCCTAAGACCAAAATGGGATACGATAACATCTTCGTTGTTGTTGATAGGTTTAGTAAGATGGCGCATTTCATTGCATGCCATAAGACTGATGATGCTGTGCAAGTGGCTAATTTATTTTTCAAAGATGTTGTTAGATTGCATGGCCTTCCTAGGTCTATTGTTTCTGATAGAGATGCTAAATTTCTAAGTCATTTTTGGCGTGTGTTGTGGGGCAAATTGGGTACCAAACTGCTTTATTCTACTACATGTCACCCACAAACTGACGGTCAAACCGAGGTTGTCAATAGGACCTTAGGTACCTTACTACGTGCTGTCGTTGGTAAGAATCTTAAAACTTGGAGTGAAAGTTTACCATTTATCGAGTTTGCATATAACCGGAGTGTGCACTCAACCACAGGTTATTCACCATTTGAACTTGTATATGGCTTTAATCCTTTAACTGTTTTGGATTTTGTGCCTTTACCTTTGCATGAGTTATCTAGTAGCCAATAAAGGACGAAAATTGGTGACTTTTGAACCCGGTGATTGGGTTTGGGTACACCTAAGGAAGGAACGGTTTCCTATCCAGCGAATGTCCAAATTAGCTCCTAGAGGAGATGGTCCATTTCAAGTGATAGAAAGAATCAATAACAATGCCTACAAGCTTGATCTGCCAGGTGAGTATGGTGTTTCAGCGACCTTTAATGTTGCTGACCTTTCTCCTTTTGATATGGATCCAGATTCGAGGACGAATCTTCGTGAGGAGGGAGGGACTGATGCGAGCAAGACTACTGATTACTATGATGGCTTGGACGTGTCCAATAAAGAGTTAATTATACTGGTTGGGCCAATGACCAGAGCTAGGGCTAAGGCACTTCAAGAGGCCTTATTTGCCTATGTGGACCAACATTTAAAGAGGATAGAGTTAACCAAACCTGTTGGAGGAGAATTAGTTGGGCCGCAGCCCAACTTGGTCCATTTGTCTCAAATATTTAGGTCGGATGATTTTACTACTTGAAGGCTATGTAATGGGCTCAAGTCCAAGAGGAAGTTATGTTTCTAAAACTTGGGCTGCCAATCTTGTTGGATTTGTTTTATGTCTTGTTTTATGTTGGGCTTACATGTATCATTAAGCCCAACCCTTTCATATCTTACCCTAGCTATAAGTAGCCTTCTTTGTGGCAAGTAGGGTAGATTTTGAGTGTCATTTGAGAGGGGCTGCCGCCACCACTTTGAGAGGATTGATTCCTCTTACTCTTGTTACTCCAAGAACTACACTTTCACTTATCAATTGAGATTTCCGATTGTGGCGTGTAAGTGTTCTTCTTACTTGGTTAAATTCTTATTATCGGGATTGTTTAGAACAAGTTTCTAAGAGGTGTCGTAGGAATTTAATTATCTTGTGTGTATAAGAATTGTTTGTTTGTTCGAAAGTTGAGTCTTTATTTGTTCAAGCCAAAAATTCCATCGTCTCCATCTTTCCTTTCTCGGATTCCATGTCAGTGAGCCTCTTATATAATTTGTAAACTTGAGTATTTAGTAGATTGTTTGAAATACTTAAGTGTAGACTGAAGTTAGTGTACGTAGATCTTTAAGAGATCGAACCACTATAAATTGCTTGTGTTTATTGATCTTACATTGCTTTACTGCTTTGCTATTAATTGACTTATTCTCTCATTAAACCAAGCATACAATCTGATTTTGCTTAGAATTGTAAAAGGAATTTATTTGTGAAAATTAGTCAAATACCTAATTCACCCCCCTCTTAGGTATTTCAATTGGTATAAGAGCAAGGACTTCTTTATGTGGTTTTACAACCTAAAAGTTAAAGATCTTATGGCTAATATCTCAAACTTACCTTACCTAGAAGGGTCTTCCATAAATAGACCATATTTGTTTGATGGAACAAACTATACTTTTTGGAAATCTAGAGTTAAGATATATATTTGTTCTATCAATTTTGATTTGTGGAATATTGTTGAAAAAGGTCCCTATATTCCTATGAAAATGAGAGCTGATGGAGTGACCTTAGAACCAAAGGCTACTGACGAATTTGATGAACTATTCAAAGAAAATGACATTAAATTATCAGGCCATGAACACCTTAAGTTGTGCATTAGATGTAACTGAATATAATAGAGTTAGTGGTTGTGATACTGCTCATGATATGTGGAGATTACTCCAAATAACATATGAAGGTACGAACCAAGTTAAAGAGTCAAAGCATGCCATGCTATTGAGAGACTATGAGCTATTTACCATGAAGCAAGGTGAGAATGTTAGTGATATGTTTACAAGGTTTACTAACATTTTCAATGGCTTTAAAAGCTTATGGAAAGAGCTATACTATTGGAGAGCAAAACAGGAAGATATTGGATGCTCTACCAAAATCTTGGCAACCAAAGACACTTGCCGTTGAGGAATCAAAGGATTTAAAAACTCTTCCGTTTGAAGAGCTTATTGGATCACTGCTCACATATGAAATGAAGATGAAAAGACTGAATGACAAAGAAGATGAAGAGAAAGGAAGAAAAGGAGTTGTACTCAAAGCTTCAAATCACTTGAGTGAACAAGAAAAATTATCAAGTGAAGAAGAAGATGGAAACAGTGGAGAAGAGGAGATTGCCATGGCTGTTAGCAAATTCAAAAGATTCTACAAGAAGGAGTTTCTCAACAAAGGAAGAAAGCCAACCAAGAAGAGTGAACAGTCTTCATCCTTCAAACCTCAATGTTTTGAATGCAAGAGCACAGAACATCTTGTTGCTGATTGTCCCAAAGTTTTGGAAAGGGAAAGAGACAACAAGAACAAAAAGAAATCTGCCAAGAAAGGAAAAGGACTGGCTGGAAAGTGAAGATGATAGTGAAGGAAAGGCCAACATATGCTTTATGGCAATTGATGATGAGGTACAATCTTCTCCTTCCATTTCTAATTTTTATGATGATGATATTGATCCTAGTGAATTACTCGTAGAAATGTATAAAGAATTAAAAAAGGCTTCTAAATGGAATAAAGAAATGAAATTCAAAATCAATGAGTTATTAAATGAGAATTCAAAGTTATGTGTTCAAAATGGGAAACTTCTTGAGACTATTAATTGCCTAAACATTGAAAAAGAAGTTTTAAATGTAACCATACAAAACATATCTTTTGAAAACAAAGAGCTTTGCACAAAAGTTAATTCTCTTGAAACCATGCTTAATGATCATGAAATTTTGAAAAAGAAAGTTAATGATCTTACATTGTGCATTGAAAAATTTACAAATGGAAGAGAAAATTTAAATAAATTACTTGGTTATCAAAGATCTTCATATGTTAAACATGGTCTTGGTTACACTCATGATAGTTATGCTCCTAAATATAAAAACTCCCTAGCTAAAGAAACTTTTAATTCTAGGCCTCATACTTGTTGTACATATTGTGGCAAGCATGGAAACAAAGTGTCAAAATGCTATGTAAAAAGAAAAATAGAGAATGGTGTCAAAACTATTAATACTAGGTCTCATATTTGTTGTACATATTGTGGCAAGCATGGACACAAAGTATCTAAATGTTATGTAAAGAGAAAAATAGAAAATGGTGTTAAGACTGTTTGGAAGGTTAAAGGAACTTTCACTAACCCCCTTGGACCCAAGAAAATATGGGTACCAAAAATCACTTTCTCAAATTTGGTGTAGGTTCGTTTTGCTTCAAGATCAAGTGCCACAAAATGGCTTCTTGACAGTGGTTGTTCAAGACACATAACAGGAAATGCTTCTCTTGTTAGTGAGCTTCAAGTAACAAGTGAAGGCTTTGTCACATTTGGTGATAAGAAGAAAGGAAAAATACTTGGAATAGGTAACATTGGTAAAGGTTCCTTCCCTTTTATTAAACAAGTATTGCTTATTGATGGTTTAAAGTATAATTTACTTAGCATTAGTCAACTGTGTGACAATGGATGTAAAGTAGAATTTAAATGTAATACTTGTACTATTTTTGATAATGCAAGTAGTAAAACAATCTTTGTTGCTAATAGAGTTGGAAATGTTTATGTGTTATATCTCGATGAACTTTTCACAAATGATATAAAATGTCTTGCCATTCATGATAATGATGGATATTTGTGGCATAGAAGATTAGATCATGTGAGCATGGATTTATTGAATAAACTTTCCACACAAGAGTTAGTTAGAGGATTACCTAAAATGCATTTTGATAAAACTCGTCTGTGTGATGCTTGTCAATATGGAAAACAATCTAAAACATCTTTTAAACTAGAGAATGGTTTCTACCTCAAAACCTCTTGAACTTGTTCATATGGACTTGTTTGGACCAATGAGGACCACTAGTCTTGGTGGTAAAAGATATGCTTATGTGATTGTTGATGATTTTTCAAGATTTACTTGGGTGATTTTCTAGCTCAAAAGGATGAAACATTTCATGAATTTGCAAAACTTTTCAAAAAGGCTCAAACCTCTCTTGAGTATAAATTGATATCTATTAGAAGTGACAATGGAAGAGAGTTTTGTAATCAACACTTTACAAGATTTTTTGATGAGTATGCTATAACTCATAATTTTTCAGCTGCCAAAACACCTCAACAAAATGGTGTTGTTGAAAGGAAAAATAGGGCTCTACAAGAGATGGCTAGATCAATGTTATGTGAAAATTCTTTGCCAAAATATTTTTGGGCTGAAGCAGTAAATACTGCTTGCTATGTAATGAATAGAGTTTTATTAAGACCCTTTATAAGAAAAACACCTTTTGAACTCTTATAATTGTTTATTTTAAGGGTTTTGGGTGCAAATGTTTTATCTTAAATACTAGTGATAATCTGGAAAAGTTTGATAGAAAATTAGATGAAGGTGTATTTCTTGGTTATTCATCAAACCAAAAGGCATATAGAGTTTATAACAAAAGAACATTATGTGTTGAAGAAACTATACATGTGACCTTTGATGAATCTAACATTTATCTTGAAAGAAGAAATGAAGATGATGTATTCCTCAATGATTAATAATCAAACTCATCATCATGCACCCACATTGGAAGAACATGCCAAAGAAGAAGAAATAATAGAGCAAGAATAAGATGGTCAATCTAGCAATGATCAAGAGCTTACAAAGGATCTAACATATGCAAGAAGTCATCTTAAGGAGCAAATCATTGGTGATGTCTCCGAAGGAGTAAAAACAAGGCGGTACTTTATTGATAACTTTGCTCTTTTATCTCATATTGAACCCAAAAACATTAATGATGCGTTGTGTGATGATTTCTGGATTATTGCAATGCAAGAAGAATAAAATCGGTTTGAAAGAAATAAAGTTTGGACTCTTGTTACAAGACCTCATGATCATTTTGTTATTGGTACAAAGTGGGTCTTTAGAAATAAATTAAATGAACTAGGAGAAGTTGTTAGAAATAAGGCTAGGCTTGTTGCTCAAGGTTTCAACCAAGAAGAAGGTATTGATTATGATGAAACATTTGCTCCAGTAGCTAGACTTGAATCCATAAGAATACTTTTGGCTTTTGCTTGTTTTAAAGGTTTTAAATTATTTCAAATGGATGTTAAAAATACATTTCTAAATGATTATATTGAAGAGGAAGTTTATGTAGAACAACCACCCAGTTTTATTCACGAAAAGTTTCCTAATCATGCTTTTAAGTTAACCAAGGCTCTATATGGATTGAAACAAGCCCCAAAAGCTTGGTATGAAAGATTAAGTGGATTTCTTCTTTCAAAAGGATTTGCAAAAGGAAAAGTAGACAACAACTTTTATAAAAACATCTAGTAATAATGATAGTTTACTTGTGCAAATTTAGGTCGATGATATCATTTTTGGTGCTACTAACATATCTCTTTGTGAAGAATTTGCCAAATCAATGCAAAATGAATTTAAAAGGAGCATGATGGGAGAACCAAATTTCTTGCTTGGGCTGCAAATTAAGTAAACTAAGGATGGAGTCTTCATAAATCAAGTAAAGTATACCAAGGAGCTTTGGATAAGATTTGGAATGGATCAAGCAAAAGGGATAGGTACTCCAATGAGCTCATCAACTAAACTTGATAAAGATGAAAAAGGTAAAAATGTTGATGAGAAATCATATAGAGGTATGATTGGAAGTTTACTCTATCTCACAGCAAGTAGACCTGATATTATGTTTGCTGTGTGCTTATGTGCTCGATTTCAATCTTGCCCTAAAGAATCTCATCTAATTTTTGTCAAACGCATCTTTTGTTATTTGATTGATACATATTACTATGGCCTTTGTTTTTCAAAATCTTCATCTTTTGAACTTATTGGATATTCAGATGCTGACTATGCTGGATGCAAAGTTGAACGTAAGAGTACAAGTGGTCATTGTCAATTTCTTGGTAGTTGTCTTGTGTCTTGGTATAGTAAAAAATAAGCTTGTGTGTCTTTGTCTACTGCTGAAGATGAATATATAACTGCGGGTAGTTGTTGTACTCAATTATTATGGATGCAGCATACTTTACTTGATTATGGCCTTAAATTCAATTATGTGCCTATACTATGTGATAATACTAGTGCTATCAATTTAAGCATAAATCCCATTCAACATTCTAGGACTAAGCATATAGAAATTAAACATCATTTTATTCGTGATCATGTGATCAAAAGAGATATATGTTTAGAATATATAAATACAAATGATCAAATTGCTGATATATTCACAAAGCCTTTGGCTGAGGAAAGGTTTAATTACCTAAGAAGGCTGTTAGGAATCTCAAAATTCAATTATTAGTGAAGTTTGGTGAAAACAAGAAATTTTTGGACCCAGAATTCGGACGCATAATAGAAAATTTAGTCCAAAAATTCGGATGCAGACCTGAAAAGTCGGTCGTCCGAATTTTACGAATACAACGATTTAAATGAAAACTAAACAGTTTCCTTAACTCCTCAACTTTCGAATTTCTCTCCTATTTCAAAATCATTTTTACCCATCCGCGTCCGAATCAAAAATTTCTCCAAGGTATTACTCACCTACAATGCACTGTTATAATCGTAAACTCTTCACAAATAAAAGATTTGAAGAGGCATTGACTAATGGCAGAGAATTTAGGTCCATTAGGGAGAGGGAAATTAAGAGCTTAGATGCTAGAGGAAGAGTACTGCATCACATGATTACTACTATGATTGTCCCTAATTTTGGGCATAAGTCATCTGTTGGTAGCATGTGCATGGTAATTATGTTAGCCTTGCATGAATATAGAAGATTGAATTTTGGATATATAGCCTTAAAGCACATGATTACTGCAAGGAAAAATGTAACCAAGGCTTTTTCATTTTGAAGAATGTTAATAAGGATCTTTAAGCATTTTCAAGTTAAACTTCCAGGGAGAGGACAAGGATTTAAGAGTGGAGAGATTTATACTAATGAAACTCTTAAGAGAATGCAGCTAGTTCTTGATGATGATGGCATATGGAGAACTAAAGGAGATGGAGAAAATGTATAAGTTTTTCGAATCCTTTGCTCCAATGGTTCTTGGAAAACTAGATGGATTAGACAGTAGAGTGAGGCATATCGAAGAAATTCTGATGAGGAATACACAAAGTGGTGAAGGACTCTCTAGGCATCAAGATAGAGATGAGGATGATGGAGATAAGGAAGGAAAGAAAGAAGATGAAGATGATGACAGTGATAATGGGGATGATGATCAAGGAGACAATGATGAGAATGTGGCAAGATAAGAAGAAGAAGAAAATGAACCAGTACATGAAGAGCCACAAGAAGGAGGAAGTCAAATAGAGCATTTCTTCAACCTTATCTTTTTACTGTTTTTTAATTGCTTATTTGTACTAAGTTTATTTTATATGTTTTAAATATCCAACTTATGAACTTGTTAAGCCTTTTGCTGCATTTTATGTAATAGTGAAGCTCAATGATGAAATCTCAGTGATAAGAGCTTCTTTTCAACTGTTATACCTGCTAAATTGTTAATCTCATTTTCATTAATCCCATTTTTGAGTGATGACAAAAGGGGGAGAAAAATAATGATGACTACTGTGACTGTATGCATCATGTACTGTATATGTTATGTTGCATGTATTACTGCACCTTAATTACACATTCAACTTGTTGCACAAATTTTGGACTTAAAAATCGGATGCAGACAAAAAAATTTCAGACGCATCAAGATTCTCTTGCCAAAAATGCTTTTCTGTTGTTCAAATTGATTCAAATATGTTTTAATCTCTTCCATTATGTTTGAACAACCTTAGGAAAGCTTTATTTCACTTAAAACATTCATTATATTGAATTTATTACAGTTTGGATTTGAAATCTCAAAATTTGGATGCATGATCAAAAATTCGGATGCATGTTATGAAATTCGGATGCATCCATATTTCATTGTCAAAAAGTGCTCTTTTGTTGTTCAAATTAATTCAGATATGTTTTAATCTCTTCTAATATGTTTGAACAACCTTAGGAAGTCTTATTTTCAAATATTACAGCCTTCATCTCACATATTTTTATAGTTTGGACTTGATATGTCAGAATTCGGATGCATAGTATCTTAAGTCCAAATTTGTTGAAAAATGTGTACAATCTAAGGGGGAGCATTGTTAATCTTTTTTGACCTTTCATACCTTTCTTAAAAGTTTTCTAAATGATTAAATGCTATATCTTCTATCCAAATTGGAAGGAAGGAGGTCAATGGAGGTTGGTTGGGTCATAGGCTCATATTGAGCCTTTTGTTCGTCAATGTGCTAAACTGCATATTATCTATCTTTGACATTAATACTTCTTTATACTTCATTGTTTAAATCCATCACATTTTGCATCAAAGTTTGTCATCATTAAAAAGGGAGAGATTGTTAGCCCTAAGGGCAAATCATGTAGTTATGATTACTTTTGATTAATGACAAATATTGATAAGGACTAAAATGCTTGTATGTTGTGCGATAGGATTTGTGGATTAAAGATGTTTGAAGTCTTGTTGCCTTCAAGCCAAAGTGCAAAAAACAACCTCAATGAGTCTAAGTGATTGAAGTTTGAAGAAGGTTGTTCAAAGATGATTAAAAAGCATTGAAGACTTGAAGTGTAGGGTACATATGCTAAATAGGTATATTTCTCTGTAAACTCTACACTTGTGTGTCTTGGAATCTATTGAATGCATAAGAGAGCATAAAATTATTTTTCTTGATCTTAAATGGCTTTGAATGAACTTTTTGTTAATAAATATGTTTTTGTATCTTAAAAGATTTTGAGTAATCTTTGCATGATCAAAGAGATTTGATTATGTTTCTTAAGTTTAAATATGTCTAAATAACATATCTATACGTACAAAATATTTTCAAACTTATTGAAGTTAAATTTCAAATCATTTTACAAAGTTTGAAAACAAAATTTTAAAATGGCTATTGTGCATCCAAAAAATTCGGTTGTCCAATTTTTATAGCCAAAAATGGTTACTGTTTTTCTAGAGAAATTCGGACGCAAGTTCGAACGTATGAAAAATATTCGGTCGTCTGAATTTTTATTTTTAGCATGGTTACTATTTTACCAAAGAAATTCGAACGAAAGTTCGGACGCATGAAAAAATTCAGTCATCCGAATTTTTCTAGAAACGTGCAACAGTAAAATTCGGACGATAAGTTCAGACGCACAAGAAAAATTCGATCGTCTGAATTTTCAGAAACTAGCCGTTTTATGGCTGTTAAAACTGATTTTCAAATTTTATAAAGGCTATAAACTTCAGATTTTTTGTAAGTTTTGAATCCTTAAGAAATCTAAACATTCCAAATCCTTTAGCAAACATTAAAGCTCTCTTTTATCTTGTGCATTCAATTGATCATTCAAGATTCCAAAGACAACAAAGTGTGAAGGTGCAACATTTGTATAATCATCTACCAACAAGTGGTAACATTTACACATTCTCCTCTCTTCATTAAATTGTGTTTTTCTACTAGCTCTTGCAAGGTTATCTTGATAACATAAAATCCTTGGATAAGGGTGATCCTTGAGACATTGACTCAAGGTTGTTTGTAGATATAAAATCCTTTGGTAGGGTGAACCTTATTTGTAAAATTACTAAAAGAGGTTGTGAATGTAAAACCATTGTGTGGTGAGCCTCTTATGTAATTTTTGAATTTGAGCACATAGTAGATTGTTTGAAATCCTTAAGTGTAGGCTTAAGGTAGTGGACGTAGATTTTGAATTGATCGAACTACTCTAAATTGCTTGTGCTCATTGATATTACATTGCTTTACTGCTTTGCTATTAATTGACTTATTCTCTCATTTAACAAAGAACATACAATCTAGTCTTGCTTAGAATTGTGAAAGGAATTTATTTGCGAAAATTAGCCCCCTCTCTTAGGTCTTTCAGGTTGAAATGTAAACTGAATGTGTACTGTGAAAATATTTGGCTGCATTTGAAATTTAAATTGAGCATGTTATAATATGTGAGGTTTTGGTTATTTTCTGAGATTTTGGAATATGGTTAAGTTGATATTAAAATCTTGAACTTGGTTCTTGACTTGACCTATAATTTTGGATTGATTCATGAAAACAATTGAATGCATGAGTTTTGTGGTTTTACAAAGCTAAATTGAGTGCCTTTGTGGACATCATATTTGAGTACTTCTACAGTTCATTTGAAAATGCAAAATCATCTTTTTAAACTTATGACAAAAAATTCAGACTTGAAATTCGGATGCAGACCAAAAGTTCGGACGCATCCAAACTTTCTTACCAAAAATGCTTTCTCTATTGTTCAAATTGTTTGAAAACTGTCTTAATCTTTCCCATCATATTTGAACAACCTTAGAAAAGCTTATTTTCAAAAATTAAAGCTTTCATCTCACATATTTTATAGTTTGGACTTGAAATCTCAAAATTTGGATGCATGATTTAGAAATTCGGATGCATCCATAGTGTATTGCCAAAAAGTGCTCTTTTGTTGTTCAAATTGATTCAAATATGTTTTAATCTCTTCTACTATATTTGAACAACCTTAGGAAAGCTTTATTTCACTTTAAACATTCATTATATTGGATTTATTGCAGTTTGGATGAGTCCTTAGTTCAAATATTTTCTAAAAAATGAGCACAATCTAAGGGGAAGCATTGTTAAACTTTTACAACCTTTAAAACCTCTCTTAAAATCTTTTCTTAATGCTTAAACGCTATATATCCTATCCTAGTTGTTTGTTGGAAGGAAAGAGGTAAATGAATGTTGGTTAGGTATAGGCTCATATTGAGCCTTTTGAATGTCAATATGGTAAATTGGTTATTATCTATCATTGACATCAATACTTCTTTGTTTTACATTGTTTAAATCCATCACATTTTGCATCAAAGTATGTCATCATCAAAAAGGGGAGATTGTTAGCCCTAAGGGCAAATCATTAGGTTTTGATTAAGTTTTGATTAATGACAAACATTGATGAGGACTAATCTTTATGTCATTTGTGTGATAGGATTGTTGGATTAAGAAGTTTAAAGTCTCATTGCCTTGAAACCAAAATGCAAGAACAACTCCAATATGTCAAAGTGATTGAAGATTGAAGAGTTTGTTCAAGATGATTGAAGGCTTTGAAGACATAAAGTGTAGGTTACATGTGCTTAATAGATATATCTTTTGTAAACCCTACACTTGTATGTCTCGAAATCTGTTGAATGCATAATAGAGTACAAAACTTGTTTTGAATCTTAAATGGCTTTGAATGAACTTTTGAATAACAAAGTGAAGTGGTGCTATATTGTGTAACCATCTACCAAGAAAGTGGTAACATCTTATCCATTCTCCATTTAATTTTGTTTTCTACTAGCTCATTATGAGGTTTTCTTGTAAACATAAAATCCTTTAGGTAAGGGTGATCCTTGAGACATTGATTCAAGGTTGTTTGTAGATATAAAATCCTTTGGTAGGGTGAATCTTGTTTGTAGAATTGCAAAAGAGGTTGTGAGTGTAAAACCATTGTGTGGTAAGCCTATTATGTAATTGTTGAACTTGAGCATATAGTAGATTGATTGAAATTCTTGAGTGTAGACTCAAGGTAGTGGACTTAGATCTTGAAGAGATCGAACCACTATAAATTGCTTGTGTTCATTGATCTTAGATTGTTTATTGCTTTGTCATTTATTTAACTATTCTCTCATTGAAACGAGTAATCATAATCTGCTCTAACTCAATTTATAAAAAGAAATAGTTTTCAAAAATTAGTCAAAGACCTAATTCACCCTCCCTCCTAAAAGCTTGATAAATATATTAGCACTTTGATCCTTTCTATTTACATAGTCCAAGCATATATCATCTTTAGCTACATGATCACGAATAAATGAAGTTTGATCTCTATATGCTTAGTCCTAGAGTGTTGAATCGAATTTATGGTCAAATTTACAGCAGTAGTGTAATCACATAAAATGAGTGCACCTTTGAAGTCTAACCCAAAATCAAGTAGAGCGTCCTTCTTCCACACAACTTAAGCACAACAACTACTAGCGGTGATATATTCGGCTTTGGTGGTAG
This sequence comes from Rauvolfia tetraphylla, assembly GCA_030512225.1. NCBI lineage: Eukaryota > Viridiplantae > Streptophyta > Magnoliopsida > Gentianales > Apocynaceae > Rauvolfia > Rauvolfia tetraphylla. The sequence goes on from JAJQKT010000052.1 coordinate 1,639,874, forward strand.
ATAATGACACACAAGCTTGTTACTTGTTATGCCGAGAGACAAAACAATTACCAAGAAATTGACAATAACCACTAGTACTTTTATGCTTTGACTTTGCATCCAACAAAGTCGTATCCGTATATGCAACAAGATTGAAAGAAGATGATTTTGTAACCAAAGTCCATAATCAAATGTATTAATGAGATAATGAAGAATACTCTTTAATGGGAATCAAATAAGACTCTTTTGGACAGTATTAAAATCTAGCAAACAACCATATGGTAAACATAATATCCGATGTACTTGTGGTAAGATAAAGTAAACTACCAATCATACCTCTGTATACCTTTTCATCAATATTTTTATTTTTTTCATATTTATCAAGTTTGGTTAATGAACTCATTGAATTGCTTATACCTTTTTCTTGATCCATTCCAGATCTTCTTCACAGGCTCTTTGGTATACTTGCATTGATTTATAAAAGTGTCATCCTTGGTTTGCTTGATTTGTAATCCAAGAAAGAAGTTGAGTTCTCCCATCATGCTCATTTCAAACTCGCTTTGCATAAACTTGGAAAATTTCTCACAAAGTAAAGCATTAGTAGCACCAAATATTATATTATCAACATATATTTGCACAAGTAAAAAATCATTGTTGCAAGAGGTTTTTATGAAAAGAGTAGTGTCAACCTTTCCTCTTGAAAATCCTTTTGAAAGAAGAAAACCACTAAATCTTTCATACCAAACTCTAGGAGCTTGTTTTAAATCATACAAAGCTTTGGATAATTTGAAAACATGGTTAGGAAACTTTTTGTTAGCCCTAAGGGCAAATCATGTAGTTATGATTAGTTTTGATTAATGACAAATATTGATAAGGACTAATATGCTTGCATGTTGTGTGATAGGATTTTTGGATTGAGAAGAAAGCAAGTCTCATTGCCTTGGAGCCACAATGCAAGAAAAACTCAAATATGTCAAAGTGATTGAAGATTGAAGAATTTGTTCAAGATGATTGAAGGCTTTGAAGACATGAAGTGTAGGTTACATGTGCTTAATAGGTAAACTTTGTAAACCCTACACTCTTAAGTCTTGGAATCTATAAGTTGCATTTGAGAGCACAAAACTGATTTGAAAAGTTTCAATGGTTTTGAACTTACCTTAATTATCAAGTTTTCATCAATGGTTTTTGCACTTAAAATGTCTTTAATGAGTTGTCTTTTAGGCTAGAATGTTTTTCAACTTGTTTGAATTGATTTGAATATGTTTTGACAAAATTTAAAAAATTCGGATGCAAAAATCAGACGCATAAGAGAAAATTCGGTCGTCCGAATTTTTCCTGCACTGTGAATAGTAATTACTATTTAGTGAACAGTACCGACTATTTTTTCAGAGAAATTCGGACGCAAGTTTGGACGCAGATGGTAAAATTCGGCCGTTCGAATATGAACAGTAATATTGTTTCCGTGAACAGTATTTTTAGAAAAAATTCGGACGCAAGTTTGGACACGGAGGATAAAATTCGGATATCCGAACTTCTCAGAAACTAGTCGTTACTAGCCTTTTTATGACTGTTAAAACTGATTTTTAAAATCTATAAAAGCTATAAACTCCAGATTTTTGAAAAAAACTTTTGAACTTTAAATTTTCTTCACACTCTAACTTGTTTTACATCAAAATTATTTGAAAATCTCTCAAATTGCCTTGTTTTCAAAGGTTAAAATTCAAGATTCTAAAGGCAAGAAGTGAAGTGGTGCTAGCTATTTTCTTCATCCAACAAGAAGTGTTGGTAAAATCTAAACTCTATCTTTACATTATTGTTGTGATTGATACAAGGTTGTCAAGAGACTTAAAACCCTTGTGAAGGGTGAGCCATTGACTAAATTAATCAAGGTTGTGGTGTAAAACCCTGTGTGTGAGTGAGCCTTGGATTAGATTAGTCTAGGTTATCTAGTGACATAAAACTCTTTGTGATAAGAGTGAACCTTGTTTATTAGATTGAATAGAGGTTGTTATTTATCTCCTTAAAGCTTTACTTGTTTACATACTTGTGTTATTATTATTTGTTCTTAGTTGTTGATTGATTGGTTGTGGTCTTATTGTTTGATCATCTTGTCTCAACCATCAAATCACATATAAACTTGAAGTTTGGGAATTTAAAGAAGAGCTTTTATTAAGGCAAAGGATTTGCAAAAAGAGAAAAGTCTTTGATAATTAGCCAAAGACCTAATTCACCCTCCCTCTTAGGTCTTTAACTTTTTATGATCAAAACCGAGTGATTGTTCTACATAAACTTCTTCCTCAATAAAACCATTTACAAAAGCACTTTTGGCATTCATTTGAAATAATTTAAAACCTTTAAAGCAAATAAAATTCAAAAGCATTCTTATGGACTCAAGTCTAGCATTCGGAGCAAAGGTTTTGTTGGCCCTAAGGGCAAATCATATAGTTATGATTAGTTTTGACTAATGACAAACATTAATAAGGACTAATATGCTTGTATGCTGTGTGATAAGATTTGTAGATTAAGAAGTATGAAGTCTATTTCCTTGAAGCCAAAATGCAAGAACAACTCCAATATGTCAAAGTGATTGAAGAGTTTGTTCAAGATGATTGAAGGCTTTGAAGACATGATGTGTAGGCTACATGCGCTTAATAGGTAAACTTTGTAAACCCTACACTCCTAAGCCTTGGAATCTATGAGTTGCATTTGAACTTACCTTAATTATCAAGCTTTTATCAATGGTTTTTGCACTTAAAATTCTTTAATGACTTATCTTATAGGCTAGAAGGTTTTCCAACTTGTTTGAATTGATTTGAACATGTTTTGACAAAGTTTTAAAAGTTCGGACGCAAAGTTCAGATGCAGAAGGAAAAGTTCGGACGTACGAACTTTTTCCTTCATTGTGAATGTTCAATGAACAGTAACTACTATTTAATGAACAGTAGGTAAAAGTACATACTATTCAATGAACAATATCACTATTTTTCCAGAGAAGTTCGGACGCAAGTTCAGACGCAGAAGGCAAAGTTCGGACGTCCGAACTTGTGAACAATACGGTGAACAGTATTTTCAGAAAAGTTCGGATGCAAGTTCAGACGCATAGGAGAAAGTTCGGACGTCCGAACTTCAAAAAAACTAGCCGTGTTAAAACTAATTTTTCAAATCTATAAAAGTCATGAACTCCAGATTTTTTAAACAACTTTTAAACCTTCAAAATCCTTCAAGATCTAACTTGTTTTATGTCAAAATTATTTGAAAAAGCTCTCAAATTGCCTTGTGCTCAAAGGTTGAAATTCAAGATTCCAAAGGCAAGAAGTGAAGTGGTGCTAGCAATTGTATTCATCCACCAAGAAGTGTTGGTAACATCCAAACTCTCTCTTTACATTATTGTTGTGATTGATATAAGTTTGTCAAGAGACTTAAAACCCCTGTGGAGGGTGAGCCATAGACTAGATTAATCAAGGTTGTTGTGTAAAACCCATTGGTGAGCCTTGGATTAGATTGGTCTAGGTTGTCTAGTGACATAAAACTCTTAGTGATAAGGGTGAACCTTGTTTATTAGATTGAAAAGAGGTTGTTGTGGTAAAACCCATTGAAGGGTGAGCCTCTTGTGTAATTGCCTGGATTAAGCATATAGTGAATTGGTTGAAATCCTTGAGTGTGGACTCAAGGTAGTGGATGTAGATCTTGGAGAGATCGAACTACTATAAATCGTGTATTCATTTCTTTATAACTTTACTTGTTTACATACTTGTGTTATTATTATTTGTTCATAGTTGTTGATTGATTGGTTGTGGTCTTATAGCTTGATAATCTTGTCTTAACCATCAAATCACATATAAACTTGAAGCTTGTGAATTTAAAGAAGAGCTTTCATTAAGGCAAAGGATTTGCAAAAAGGTAAAAGATTTTTGATAATTAGCCAAAGACCTAATTCACCCCCCCCTTAGGTCTTACAATTGGTATCAGAGCAAGGTCTTCTTTTTAAGGTCCAACAACCTAGAAGTAAAGATTATATGGCTAGTTTATCAAATTGCCTTATGTGGAAGGTTCCTCTACAAATATGCCTCCTTTGTTTGATGGTTCTAATTATACATTTTGGAAATCTAGAATTAGAATTTTTATCTATTCTATTAACTTTGATTTGTGGAGTATCATTGAGAAAGGTCCCTATGTGCCTATGAGAATAAAAGCTGATGGAATTACAAGGGAACTAAAGCCTATGGAGGAACTTGATGAGAAAGACTCAAGAAAGATAACTTTAAATTACCAAGCAATGAACATCTTGAGTTGTGCATTGGATGTGAATGAATACAATCAAGTGAGTGAATGCGATACCGCTCACGATATGTGGAGACTTCTTCAAACAACACATGAAGAAAGAACCAATATGTGTTTTATGGCAATAAATAATGAGGTACAATCCACTTCTTCTACTTCTACTTGTTGTGATGATGATATTGATGAGGCTTCAAAAAGAAATAAGGAAATGAAATTCAAAATAAATGAGTTATTGCATGAAAATTCAAAATTATATTGTGAAAACAAAAGACTTCTTGAATCTATTGATTGTTTGAATATTGAAAAAGAAGTTTTAAATGTCTCTTTACAAACTATGTCCCTTGAAAATAAGGTTCTTTGTGAAAAGATTTTGTCTCTTGAAAGAATGCTTGTTGATCACTAGACTTTGAAAAAGAAAGTTGATGACCTTTCATCATGTATAGAAAAATTACAAAAGGAAGGGACAATCTTGATAAAATTCTTGGAGCTCAAAGATCTCCTCTTGTCAAAAATGGTCTTGGTTATAATTATGTAAATAATGTGCCTAAATATAACAACTTCTTTGTTAGAGATACTTCTACTTCCATGTATCATACTTGTTGTACTTATTGTGGAAAACATGGACATAAAGTCACCAAATGTTATGTTAAAAGGAAAATAGAAGCAGAGAAGAAGAATAGAGGAAACTTAGAAAGACATGTTTTGAGTAGAACACACAAGAGAGATGTTATTACTCGGGAACTAAGCTTGAGGAAATGTTACAACAATGGGCTCTTTATATAGAGCTCCAAGGAAGAACCTAGAAGACTAAATTATTGGGTTATGACATCATCGCTTACATCATGGTAGCTAATGAGGTCATTGCTACTCCTTACTCTTCTCCCCCGCCAGTTACTACTCCACCTCCAGTCTCTTCCAGCTTCTTTCCACCTTTCACAAATCCCTTCCAGCCACCATCCAAAACACAATACTCTGCAGAGTCGATTTCAAGAAGAATGTGGTACTGTTGACAGAGGTACCAGAAGAACCATTTCAATGGAGGAGGGAAGTCACTAGGTCTGAGAATGAAAACCTGACTGAAAGGGAAAGATGGTAAACCAGTGCTTCAATGTGCCGGTGAATCTGGAGGTGAACTCAGTGAGGATGTTTTCCGCTGTGATGCCAGATAGTTCTCTGGTTGTCATCCAGGCATGGAATTCTTGTAATCTGACTGCCCATTTTGCTGGAGTAGTTGAGGATGAGGAACTTGCTTCTGCTTGAACTGCAACATTTTGGGGAATGAACTCATATCTGTTTCCACCAAAAACTTTGATCCGATGAGATAGAAACTGAACTTCTTTATTCCATTTTTGACGGCGAGGATTTCTTTGAAAGTGGAGTGGTAATGAATTTCTGCTGACTTGAATCTTCCACTTGCAAATCCACAAAGATGGCGGGTGCCATCAGTTTCTTCTAGTAGCACTGCACTCCAATACTTGTCACTTGCATCAGTCTGAAGTATCTTTTGGCCATTTGTGGGGAGATGCAATTTCTGAATTTTGGACACTTGTTCTTTCAGTGCAGCGACAGCTTGAGTCTGTAAGGATGTCCAGGGGGATGGATTCTTCTTGAGCAGCTTGGTGAGTGGATGGATATGCTCAGATGCTCTGGGCAGGAAATCTCGGACATAATTGACAACACCAAGGAACTGTTGGACTTGTTTCTGAGAAAGATCGGACTCAGGGAACTTTTGTAATTCGTCGGAAATATGATTTCCAGGAGTGTATGTACCTGCAGAGAAATGCATTCCTAGGAAAGTAATTTCCTGTGTAGCCAAGATCATTTTCTTTTCAGAAAGCATTACGCCATAATCTTTAACAATTTGAGCAAATTGGCGTAAAAGGTTTATATGATCATCCTTAGTAGAACTGAAAAGTAGGATATCATCAATATAAACCAGTGCAGTGTGTAACAGTGGTTCGAAAATCTTGACCATGGCTTTTTGAAACAAAGATGGTGCGGGTTTTAATCCAAAAGGCATTACTTTCCACTGGAAATGCTGGTTAGGGATACAAAAACCTGTTTTAGGACGTTCATCAGGATGAATGCCTAATTGCCAAAAACCAGATTTCAAATCAAATTTGGAAAACCATTTTGCACCAGAAAGCTGTGATAACAGTGTGTGCCTGTGTGGTAATGGAAACTTATCATCTTGTAAAAAGTAGTTGAGAGGCTGATAATTAATTACCAGTCTCATTTTTCCACGGACTTGTTCAGCCCGTTTGTCAACATAGAATGCTTCACAAGACCACTGAGAATCTGTATGTTCAATAAGATCAGAATGAAGAAGGTCAAGGCATTCTTTTGTGGCTAACTGGAGATGATCAGGATTCATGCCAGAATGACTGGCTTTGGTAGGGTTGATATCCTCATTTTTCTTGAAAGGGAGTTTGATGAAGAATTGAGGATTCTGCCAAAGTGGATGGGAACATTTAGTAAGGAACTCTGTATGAGATTCAGCACAAGATTGGGAAACAAGAAGTTTTTGAATCTCAGCAACTGGATTAGGAGTGATTTGGTAAAGTCTTGGAATGGTGCCATATTCTCTAAACTGTTTTCCAAAACGAATACCATTAGGAAGAATCGAAACTTGTGAAGTTTCATCGTAAATGTCAAAACCAACAAGTAGATCTTTGTCGATTTTGTAAACAGACCAACAAGATGTAAACGAACTTCACATTTAGGAAAGAACTGGATGGTAATGGGTGTCTTAGTAATCGGGAGAAGTATAGAACGTTTTACCATCAGCAGTAATAAATTCTTTCTTATGTTCCATCCCAGTGTTCGTGAGGTAGGGACAGATGGATTCATCATGGATACTTTGCAGCACTCTGTGTCAAAGAAGGCTATGGCGAGAATGGGTTTATCATATTTGGAGGTTCGGATTTGAACAGGGGCTTGAGGATGTGTTTTTCGGGTCTGAATAGTAAGGATTGGAACAGAAGGTTTTTCTGGTGAGTTTTCTGGAAGTATCGGGTCTAGTTCTGGGGGAACTGGTTCTGATGGAACTGGTTCTGCTATATGGTAAGACAAAGGGATTTCATCTTCTTCGATGGCGAAGAGGGTGTCTTCAGTTAGTTCATCTTGTTCAGAGAAAAGGGACTCAAGGTCATCATCATAGATAGGGCTAACCTGTTCGATTTGTGAGATGAGGTTTTGCCTTTTCTTCTTTTGAGGACATTGCTTGGCATAGTGACCCCTTCGTTTTGCGAGACATAGCAGTAGATCGACTTGCTTGCAGGACTTCGGAGGACTTGTGTTTCCTTCTGAAGTATCTCCATTTTTTCTTTGAAGATCGTCTGTCTGTGGTATGAATTCTGGAGAACTTCTTTCTCCTGGATGATTTTTTGCAAGAGGACTTGTTGCAGCATGACTTGATGATCAAGTCTGAACGCTTGCATACTTGGTCAACTTCTTTATCTCCTTTGAGATATTGCTTGATTACCTGCCGTTTGTGGCAAAGGTCTTCAAGGCTTTGCAAGATGGCTTGTCTGATTTGACCAGGAGTCATACCAAGGATGGATTGGTATTTTTGTCTGATGTATACATCGGCTCCTTGAGCTAAAGCTTGAGGGATTGAGCTGAGGAAAGCTTGCTTTAGACTAACATCTGCACCAAGAAGATAAAATAATTGAGTCATGCGTTGCAAATGTTTATCTAAATCAGATCTTTGAAAAGAGTAACATTTCATTTGGAAAAACTCTTTTCTTTTTAATTCTAAATCAGAATCAGGTTCACCAAGAAAATAGTAATAAAGTAATGAAGCAGCTTGATCTAATGAAGAGTTTAGGAATTGAGTTCTCTCAACATAATTGAGAGTAGTAAACCAGTGCTTCAATGTGCCGGTGAATCTGGAGGTGAACTCAGTGAGGATGTTTTCCGCTGTGATGCCAGATAGTTCTCTGGTTGTCATCCAGGCATGGAATTCTTGTAATCTGACTGCCCATTTTGCTGGAGGGATATCATCGAGCTGGAATGTGAATGTGCCTGAAGTAGTTAATTTCTTGGAAGTTTGAGATGACTCAGGCTCATCGACAATAGGTGTGGCTTCAGATGTATCTCCTGTATCTTCTTCTTCACGAGTCATGTTGATTTGTGGAATTTCTGGTTCAAATTCATCAGAGAAGGACTGTGTAGAAGAGTCTGAGACTGAAGAGGAGTCTGTGTCGGAATCAGAGACTGGTTCTGACTCTGTTGGAGAAGAGTACTGGGTCTCAGATGGAGTTTGTTCTTGAACAACAGCAATATGAGGGACGGTCTGAGCTGTAGCTGCCTCTTGAAGCATAGGAGTCAGAGGATTCTGAATCATAGCCTGCTTTTGAACTTCCGGAGGAGGAGGAGGCTTCTGTTGTTGTTTCTGGGCTTGTTTTGCTTTTAACCATTGAGCAGCGTTGAAAGTGCTCGGAGAAGGTTTGGACATTTCATATCCCATGGTTCCAAAGGCAGAGTATTGTGTTTTGGATGGTGGCTGGAAGGGATTTGTGAAAGGTGGAAAGAAGCTGGAAGAGACTGGAGGTGGAGTAGTAACTGGCGGGGGAGAAGAGTAAGGAGTAGACTCAACCTGTGCTTTGAGATAAGCAATATAACCTTCAAGGTCTGCTACTTCTTTCTGCTTTTGTCGAATGACTTCAACAGGATTGACACCAGGCATAGGTAGATCGTAAGGGATCTGCTTCAATCTTTTCTCCATATTGACGATCAACCGTTTGGTGGCTTCCAGGTCTTGCACTTGAGAGTCAACTTTAGTTTCAACAGTAACAAGACGGGAATTTACCTGGGTAACTTTCTGATCAATCTGGGTCAGAAGCTTGTTCTGAGCAACAGCGTTTTCTGATTGCCAGTTCAGGACGGTTTCAACTGGATTAGTGGATGCAGTCTGTCCACTAGGAAGTATGGTTGATGAGGAGTTCTGGATTTTATGAGAGTGTCGGGCATTGTCTTTGGTAAAAGGTGAGGTTTGAGGAAAGATAGGGTTGAGAGGAGGAAATTCAGCTGGTTGGAACATGCAAATAGCTGGGATAGGAGTTGATGGTACAGGTGGCTTGTAAAATGGATTGATGGGTTGACAAGTAGGCGGTACTGGTTTTTCTTTGGCAAGGATTTTGAGGCATTTTTGGTAATAAGGGTGAAGTGGTGGTTTTGGTTTAGGAGGCAACCATGTGGATGGGATTTCAGCAATAGAGGAATCATACCTGCTGCGAGTCTGAACGACTTGAGCTCCTTGTTGGTAATCGGGATCTATGTCAGGTGCTTTAGTGGAACATGGAGAAGGAATTGGTTTCTTCTTCCTTCTTCTGCGGCTGGAATATCCACAAGTGCAGTCTTCTGGATCAAGACCACATTCAAAGCAGCAATTCTGACAAGATTCACAGGAAGTGCAACCACCCCAATAGCAATGATTGGAGAATGGATCTGTCTCAAAGACGACTGGTTGTGCATCTGGTGTGTACCATTTAACGATGTCTGGGAAAGTATCTCTGTGGGAAACCAGAGGATGATCTGGTCCAAGTTTGGTGATCCGATCAAGATCTGCTTGATGATGTAGAGGAGGATTAGAAACAGGAAGACGAATCATAGCAATTCTCGGATAGTTTTGATTGATAGACTGGAGATGCTTATGATCAAATCTGATGGAAACTGAACCATCAGAGTTTTGAGAGATCTGTGATGAGGAAGATTCCAGAGGCTGATTTGCAGCTTCATGGACCTTTTCATATTCCGTGACCCAAGCGTCGGGAAGGAGACTGAGGAGTTCAGATTTAGGAATCTGTCTTGGGACATGGGTGCAAACAGCTGACTGTTTGTCATCTACCTTGATAAGAAGAGCATCTTCTCCACCAGGAAGGGAGAGATCTATGGCATGATTTTGGACTCGGTAGATCATTTGATAATGTAAAGTTGCAGTGAGAGCATCATGTGCACTGAGAGGCTCCCTGCAATCTGGACTTGTACCTTGAGAGCATTGAGCGGATGTGGATCCCGCTAAAGACATGTTGAAATTGGGGTACAAGGTGATGAATACTGTGCCGAGCATTCGGTGTTGCTTCAATCGTGGCGATACAAGCATGCTTGATATGCTAGAAATCGGGTATCCAAGAGGGCAACTCGGGCAACCATAGGTAAGCCCTTTACGCCATGGAGGGTGAGAGCTATACGAACCGCTCCAAAGTGAAGATGAGTGTAACCATGTTGCTTCCATTGACGGGAAAGTCTTACGGAATGTAAAGAGTAGCAATTGCTCTTTACCGAGTGGCTATAATAGGATGTTGATCCATCTTTGAGCATTGGACATACTCTCGGACAGAGGAAGGTGTTTGACGGATAAGAGACTTAAAGGATTTCCAAGGGGAAACTATGGACTTAGCATAATTAGTATAAGGGTTCATGAAAGGGTGACTTTCGGGGAGTAAAGCTGGGAAGATGAATCTACAGATAACTTCATATAGATAATCTAATTTCTTAGATGCGGTTTGACTGGAATGAAGGAGTGGTATCTAACAATATAGACGAACGGGAAGTTTTCGGATACATGAGTGGACAAGGCTTCTTCAACTCTAGCTTAATTTACGATATACCAATGGCTCGATACCAATATTAGTGATGACCTAGAAAGCTGGAAGTATTCGAAAGAGAATAATTTCGAAACTCAAACTCGATCTGTCTAAGAAGGTATGACTTGGATCAACACAACGGCCAACTCTTGGGCACTCAAAGGATCCTGTCCTCTTATCTTTCAACAATCCAAGAAGGAATGAAATCAACCATTCTGAAAGGAATACTCACAATTTCTAAGTATCACCGAACAAGGACCTAAGCTAAAGCCATATCAGAAATAGAAGCAGAGAAGAAGAATAGAGGAAACTTAGAAAGACATGTTTTGAGTAGAACACACAAGAGAGATGTTATTACTCGGGAACTAAGCTTGAGGAAATGTTACAACAATGGGCTCTTTATATAGAGCTCCAAGGAAGAACCTAGAAGACTAAATTATTGGGTTATGACATCATTGCTTACATCATGGTAGCTAATGAGGTCATTGCTTACATCAGTGCTTACATCACTGCTTACATCACACCACACTTAACATACTTATCAGCTTTAATCAGCTGGGAAATAAAGTTGAAATGACAGCACACTGAATAATAAAGACAACAAAGTGCAGAGCACTAAAGATAAAAGTCTTCACAGCTGTAATGCTCAGAATCAGTCGGTGTTGAAACATCACTATCAGTGGAGTCTGGATCAGTGATATTGCGTTCAATAATGAGATCCTGATGCAGAGCATGTGCCTTTGCTTTTTTCTTTTTCCGCTTGAGTTCAATCTTTTCTGAGTGAGGTGACACAAGTGGTTCGAGCAGTTTTATCAAAGGCCATACGTGGAAAGGTAAACCCATGTGATGACTGAGAGGAGCTAGCTGGCTGAAGGTTAAAGTAATCAAAAGGGGTTTCAGTGTCTGGTTGAGAATCAGGCAGGTGGTGAAGATACCATTCACGAGCTATTTTGATGTTTATCTCATGATGATGGTAGGTAGGATAATTCCAAGAACCATAATCATCAGGCCAAATTTCTTGAGGCATAATTTTATTTTCAACAAACATGTATTTTTGGGCCTCGAGTAATTTTTGAGGGAGATCTAACACAGTGATGGAATTGACCTGGTAAAGATGAGAATATGGATGGATTGTGAAATCGGGGGTCTATAGGGACGGTGGATGTCAAAGAGGAGGAAGTGTTTAGGAAATTGGAGGAGTAAGTTCTTCCATTCCGCTAAAGGTTTAAACCCGAGTTAAGAACTCAAAGACACTTGGAATAAAACCTTTAAGAAATAATGCGAGTCGATTTCAAGAAGAATGTGGTACTCGTTGACAGAGGTACTGGAAGAACCATTTCAATGGAGGAGGAAGTCACTAGGTTCGAGAATGAAAACTCGATCGAAAGGGAAAGATGGATTGACTCGGATGGTTTCAGGGATGGATCCTCCAAATTCTTTAAAAGTCTGTAACTCATAAAAATTTCTTTTTTGCATGATTGAGTCAACAGAATATGGAATTGGGTAATCTGGAGGAAAGTCTGGAGGAATATTAGGTGGGTTGGAATAACTGGGTCGGATCATGGCTATAACGGGTTTGGTGGTAAAGGAATCAGGTCGGGAAAGGAAATCAGCCACGACATTAGATTTACCTTTGATATGTTTGACCTCGAATGAATACTGAGCAAACCACGTTGACCACTCGAGCAGATTGAGGATGAGGAACTTGCTTCGCTTGAACTGCAACATTTTGGGGAATGAACTCATATCTGTTTCCACCAAAAACTTTGATCCGATGAGATAGAAACTGAACTTCTTTATTCCATTTTTGACGGCGAGGATTTCTTTGAAAGTGGAGTGGTAATGAATTTCTGCTGACTTGAATCTCCCACTTGCAAATCCACAAAGATGGCGGGTGCCATCAGTTTCTTCTAGTAGCACTGCACTCCAATACTTGTCACTTGCATCAGTCTGAAGTATCTTTTGGCCATTTGTGGGGAGATGCAATTTTTGAATTTTGGACACTTGTTCTTTCAGTGCAGCGACAGCTTGAGTCTGTAAGGATGTCCAGGGGGATGGATTCTTCTTGAGCAGCTTGGTGAGTGGATGGATATTCTCGGGATGCTTCGGGCAGAAATCTCGGACATAATTGACAACACCAAGGAACTGTTGGACTTGTTTCTGAGAAAGATCGGACTCAGGGAACTTTTGTAATTCGTCGGAAATATGATTTCCAGGAGTGTATGTACCTGCAGAGAAATGCATTCCTAGGAAAGTAATTTCCTGTGTAGCCAAGATCATTTTCTTTTCAGAAAGCATTACGCCATAATCTTTAACAATTTGAGCAAATTGGCGTAAAAGGTTTATATGATCATCCTTAGTAGAACCCGAAAAGTAGGATATCATCAATATAAACCAGATGCAGTGATGTAATGATGGTTCGAAAATCTTGACCATGGCTTTTTGAAACAAAGATGGTGCGGGTTTTAATCCAAAAGGCATTACTTTCCACTGGAAATGCTGGTTAGGGATACAAAAACCTGTTTTAGGACGTTCCTTGGTGTTGTCAATTATGTCCGAGATTTCCTGCCCAGAGCATCTGAGCATATCCATCCACTCACCAAGCTGCTCAAGAAGAATCCATCCCCCTGGACATCCTTACAGCACTCAAGCCGTCACTGCACTGAAAGAACAAGTGTCCAAAATTCGAAATTGCATCTCCCCACAAATGGCCAAAAGATACTTCGATCGATGCAAGTGACAAAGTATTGGAGTGCAGTGCTACTAGAAGAAACCGATGGCACCCGCCATCTTTGTGGATTTGCAAGTGGGAGATTCAAGTCGCAGAAATTCATTACCACTCCACTTTCAAAGAAATCCTCGCCGTCAAAAATGGAATAAAGAAGTTCGCTTTCTATCTCATCGGATCAAAGTTTTTGGTGAAACAGATATGAGTTCATTCCCCAAAATGTTGCAGTTCAAGCGAAGCAAGTTCCTCATCCTCAATCGCTCAGTGGTCAACGTGGTTTGCTCAGTATTCATTCGAGGTCAAACATATCAAAGGTAAATCTAATGTCGTGGCTGATTTCCTTTCCCGACCTGATTCCTTTACCACCAAACCCGTTATAGCCATGATCCGACCCGATTATTCCAACCCACCTAATATTCCTCCGACTTTCCTCCGGATTACCCAATTCCATATTCTCGTTGACTCAATCATGCAAAAAAGAAATTTTTATGAGTTACGGACTTTTTAAAGAATTTGGAGGATCCATCTCAAACCATCCCGAGTCAATCCATCTTTCCCTTTCATCGAGTTTTCATTCTCGGACCTAGTGACTTCCTCCTCCATTGAAATGGTTCTTCCGGTACCTCTGTCAACAAGTACTCACATTCTTCTTGAAATCGACTCGCATTATTTCTTAAAGGTTTTATTCCAAGTGTCTTTGAGTTCTTAACCTGGTTTAAACCTTTAGCAGAATGGAAGAACTTACTCCTCCAATTTCCTAAACACTTCCTCCTCTTTGACATCCACCGTCCTATAGACCCTGATTTCACAATCCATCCATATTCTCATCTTTACCAGGTCAATTCCATCACTGTGTTAGATCTCCCTCAAAAATACTCTGAGGCCCAAAAATACATGTTTGTTGAAAATAAAATTATGCCTCAAGAAATTTGGCCTGATGATTATGGTTCTTGGAATTATCCTACCTACCATCATCACGAGATAAACATCAAAATAGCTCGTGAATGGTATCTTCACCACCTGCCTGATTCTCAACCAGACACTGAAACCCCTTTTGATTACTTTAACCTTCAGCCAGCTAGCTCCTCTCAGTCATCACATGGGTTTACCTTTCCACGTATGGCCTTTGATAAAACTGCTCGAACCACTTGTGTCACCTCACTCAGAAAGGATGCACTCAAGCAGAAAAAGAAAAAAGCAAAGGCACATGCTCTGCATCAGGATCTCATTATTGAACGCAATATCACTGATCCAGACTCCACTGATAGTGATGTTTCAACACCGACTGATTCCGAGCATTACAGCTGTGAAGACTTTTATCTTTAGGCTCCGCACTTTGTTGTCTTTATTATTCAGGTGTCGTTTGTCATTTCAACTTTATTTCCCAGCTGATTAAAGCTGATAAGTATGTTAAGTGTGGTGTGATGTAAGCAGTGATGTAAGCACTGATGTAAGCAATGACCTCATTAGCTACCATGATGTAAGCGATGATGTCATAGCCCAATAATTTAGTCTTCTAGGTTCTTCCTTGGAGCTCTATATAAAGAGCCCATTGTTGTAACATTTCCTCAAGCTTAGTTCCCGAGTAATAACATCTCTCTTGTGTGTTCTACTCAAAACATGTCTTTCTAAGTTTCCTCTATTCTTCTTCTCTGCTTCTATTTCTGATATGGCTTTAGCTTAGGTCCTTGTTCGGTGATACTTAGAAATTGTGAGTATTCCTTTCAGAATGGTTGATTTCATTCCTTCTTGGATTGTTGAAAGATAAGAGGACAGGATCCTTTGAGTGCCCAAGAGTTGGCCGTTGTGTTGATCCAAGTCATACCTTCTTAGACAGTCCAGGTTTGAGTTTCTGAAATTATTCTCTTTCGAATACTTCCAGTTTCTAGGTCATCACTAATATTGGTATCAGAGCCATTGGTGTATCAGAAATTAAGCTAGAGTTGAAGAAGCCTTGTCCACTCATGTATCCAGAAACTTCCCGTTCGTCTATGTCTTTAGATACCACTCCTTCATTCCGTCAAACTGCATCTAAAAAATTAGATTATCTATATGAAGTTACTGTAGATTCATCTTCCCAGTTTACTCCTGAAAGTCACCCTTTCATGAACCCTTATACTAATTATGCTAAGTCCATAGTTTCCCCTTGGAAATCCTTTAAGTCTCTTATCCGTCAAACACCTTCCTCTGTCCGAGAGTATGTCCAATGCTCAAAGATGGATCAACATCCTATTATAGCCACTGGTAAAGAGCAATTCGTTACTCTTTACATTCCAGAAGACTTTCCCCGTCAATGGAAGCAACATGGTTACACTCATCTTCACTTTGGAGCGGTTCGTATAGCTCTCACCCTCCATGGCAGAAAGGGCTTACCTATGGTTGCCCGAGTTGCCCTCTTGGATACCCGATTTCTAGCATATCAGCATGCTTGTATCGCCACAGTTGAAGCAACACTGAATGCTGGCACAGTATTCATCACCTTGTACCCCAATTTCAACATGTCTTTAGCAGATCCACATCTGCTCAATGCTCTTAAAGTACAAGTCCAGATTGCAGGAGCCTCTCAGGTACATGATGCTCTCACTGCAACTTTACATTATCAAATGATCTACCGAGTCCAAAATCATGCCATAGATCTCTCCCTTCCTGGTGGAGAAGATGCTCTTCTTATCAAGGTAGATGACAAACAGTCCGCTGTTTGCACCCATGTCCCAAGACAGATTCCTAAATCTGAACTCCTCAGTCTCCTTCCTGACGCTTGGGTCACGGAATATGAAAAGGTCCATGAAGCTGCAAATCAGCCTCTGGAATCTTCCTCATCACAGATCTCTCAAAACTCTGATGGTTCAGTTTCCATCAGATTTGATCATAAGCATCTCCAGTCTATCAATCAAAACTATCCGAGAATTGCTATGATTCGTCCTCCTGTTTCTAATCCTCCTCTACATCATCAAGCAGATCTTGATCGGATCACCAAACTTGGACCAGATCATCCTCTGGTTTCCCACAGAGATACTTTCCCAGACATCGTTAAATGGTACACACCAGATGCACAACCAGTCGTCTTTGAGACAGATCCATTCTCCAATCATTGCTATTGGGGTGGTTGCACTTCCTGTGAATCTTGTCAGAATTGCTGCTTTGATCGTGAAGAAGAAGATACAGGAGATACATCTGAAGCCACACCTATTGTCGATGAGCCTGAGTCATCTCAAACTTCCAAGAAATTAACTACTTCAGGCACATTCACATTCCAGCTCGATGATATCCCTCCAGCAAAATGGGCAGTCAGATTACAAGAATTCCATGCCTGGATGACAACCAGAGAACTATCTGGCATCACAGCGGAAAACATCCTCACTGAGTTCACCTCCAGATTCACCGGCACATTGAAGCACTGGTTTACTACTCTCAATTATGTTGAGAGAACTCAATTCCTAAACTCTTCATTAGATCAAGCTGCTTCATTACTTTATTACTGTTTTCTTGGTGAACCTGATTCTGATTTAGAATTAAAAAGAAAAGAGTTTTTCCAAATGAAATGTTACTCTTTTCAAAGATCTGATTTAGATAAACATTTGCAACGCATGACTCAATTATTTTATCTTCTTGGTGCAGATGTTAGTCTAAAGCAAGCTTTCCTCAGCTCAATCCCTCAAGCTTTAGCTCAAGGAGCCGATGTATACATCAGACAAAAATACCAATCCATCCTTGGTATGACTCCTGGTCAAATCAGACAAGCCATCTTGCAAAGCCTTGAAGACCTTTGCCACAAACGGCAGGTAATCAAGCAATATCTCAAAGGAGATAAAGAAGTTGACCAAGTATGCAAGCGTTCAGACTTGATCATCAAGTCATGCTGCAACAAGTCCTCTTGCAAAAAATCATCCAGGAGAAAGAAGTTCTCCAGAATTCATACCACAGACAGACGATCTTCAAAGAAAAAATGGAGATACTTCAGAAGGAAACACAAGTCCTCCAGAAGTCCCAGAAGCAAGTCAGACTACTGCTATGTCTGCAAACAGAAGGGTCACTATGCCAAGCAATGTCCTCAAAAGAAGAAAAGGCAAAACCTCATCTCACAAATCGAACAGGTTAGCCCTATCTATGATGATGACCTTGAGTCCCTTTTCTCTGAACAAGATGAACTAACTGAAGACACCCTCTTCGCCATCGAAGAAGATGAAATCCCTTTGTCTTACCATATAGCAGAACCAGTTCCATCAGAACCAGTTCCCCCAGAACTAGACCCGATACTTCCAGAAAACTCACCAGAAAAACCTTCTGTTCCAATCCTTCCTATTCAGACCCGAAAAACACATCCTCAAGCCCCTGTTCAAATCCGAACCTCCAAATATGATAAACCCATTCCTGCCATAGCCTTCTTTGACACAGGTGCTGCAGTATCCATGATGAATCCATCTGTCCTACCTCCTGAACACTGGACAGAACATAAGAAAGAATTTATTACTGCTGATGGTAAAACGTTCTATACTTCTCTGATTACTAAGACACCCATTACCATCCAGTTCTTTCCTAAATGTGAAGTTCGTTTACATCTTGTTGGTTGCTTTCAAACCGACAAAGATCTACTTGTTGGTTTTGACATTTACATGAAACTTCACAAGTTTCGATTCTTCCTAATGGTATTCGCTTTTGGAAAACAATTTAGAGAATATGGCACCATTCCAAGACTTTACCAAATCACTCCTAATCCGAGCTATTGAGATTCAAAAACTTCTTGTTTCCCAATCTTGTGCTGAATCTCATACAGAGTTCCTTACTAAATGTTCCCATCCACTTTGGCAGAATCCTCAATTCTTCATCAAACTCCCTTTCAAGAAAAATGAGGATATCAACCCTACCAAAGCCAGTCATTCTGGCATGAATCCTGATCATCTCCAGTTAGCCACAAAAGAATGCCTTGACCTTCTTCATTCTGATCTTATTGAACATACAGATTCTCAGTGGTCTTGTGAAGCATTCTATGTTGACAAACGGGCCGAACAAGTCCAGTGGAAAAAATGAGACAGTAATTAATTATCAGCCTCTCAACTACTTTTTTACAAGATGATAAGTTTCCATTACCACACGTGCACACATCAGTTATCACAGACTTTACGGTGCAAAATGGTTTTCCAAATTTGATTTGAAATCTGGTTTTTGGCGATTAGGCATTCATCCCGATGTAACGTCCCTAAAAGCAGGTTTTTGTATCCCTAACCCAAGCATTTCCAGTGGGACGGTAATGCCTTTTGGATTAAAACCCGCATCCATCTTTGTTTCAAAAAAGCCATGGTCAAGATTTTCGAACCATCTATTACACACTCGCATCTGGTTTATATTGATGATATCCTACTTTTCGGTTCTACTAAGGATGATCATATAAACCTTTTACGCCAATTTGCTCAAATTGTTAAAGATTATGGCGTAATGCTTTCTGAAAAGAAAATGACCTTGGCTACACAGAAATTACTTTCCTAGGAATTCATTTCTCTGCAGTACATACACTCCTGGAAATCATATTTCCGACGAATTACAAAAGTTCCCTGAGTCCGATCTTTCTCGAAAACAGAGTTGATCGAAAGGATGAAAAGGGGTATACTGGGCCTCCCTTGGACAAGGCCTTTTCCCGGGGTAATTGGTATCAGAGCCTAAAGTAATCTCGGGAGGTCACGGGTTTGACTCCCGATCATGAAATTTGGGAGCCCCGTTAAAACACGCGCGTCACGCGGAGAGCCCGCAGTGGAGCGTGGTGGGATCGAAGGATGAAAAGGGTATACTCGGGCCTCCCTTTGGACAAGGCCTTTTCCCGGGTAATCCATCTCGAAACCATCCGAGTCAATCCATCTTTCCCTTTCGATCAAGTTTTCATTCTCGGACCTAGTGACTTCCCTCCTCCATTGAAATGGTTCTTCTCGGTACCTCATCAACGAGTACTCACATTCTTCTTGAAATCGACTCGCATTATTTCTTAAAGGTTTTATTCCAAGTGTCTTTGAGTTCTTAACTCGGTTTAAACCTTTAGCGAGAATGGAAGAACTTACTCCTCCAATTTCCTAAACACTTCCTCCTCTTTGACATCCACCGTCCTATAGACCCCCGATTTCACAATCCATCCATATTCTCATCTTTACCGAGTCAATTCCATCACCGTGTTAGATCTCCTCAAAAATACTCGAGGCCCAAAAATACATGTTTGTTGAAAATAAAATTATGCCTCAAGAAATTTGGCCCGATGATTATGGTTCTTGGAATTATCCTACCTACCATCATCACGAGATAAACATCAAAATAGCTCGTGAATGGTATCTTCACCACTGCACGATTCTCAACCGCACACTCGAAACCCCTTTTGATTACTTTAACCTTCAGCTGACTAGCTCCTCTCGATCATCACATGGGTTTACCTTTCCACGTATGGCCTTTGATAAAATCGCCGAACCACTTGTGTCACCTCACTCGAAAGGATGCACTCAAGCGTAAAAAGAAAAAAAGCAAAGGCACATGCTCGCATCGAGATCTCATTATTGAACGCAATATCACCGATCCGGACTCCACCGATAATGATGTTTCAACACCGATCGATTCTCGAGCATTACAGATGTGAAGACTTTTTATCTTTAGTGCTCGCACTTTGTTGTCTTTATTATTCAAAGTGTCATGTCATTTCAACTTTATTTCCCAGCTGATTAAAGCTGATAAGTATGTTAAGTGTGGTGTGATGTAAGCAGTGATGTAAGCACTGATGTAAGCAATGACCTCATTAGCTACCATGATGTAAGCGATGATGTCATAACCCAATAATTTAGTCTTCTAGGTTCTTCCTTGGAGCTCTATATAAAGAGCCCATTGTTGTAACATTTCCTCAAGCTTAGTTCCCGAGTAATAACATCTCTCTTGTGTGTTCTACTCAAAACATGTCTTTCTAAGTTTCCTCTATTCTTCTTCTCTGCTTCTATTTCTGATATGGCTTTAGCTTAGGTCCTTGTTCGGTGATACTTAGAAATTGTGAGTATTCCTTTCAGAATGGTTGATTTCATTCCTTCTTGGATTGTTGAAAGATAAGAGGACAGGATCCTTTGAGTGCCCAAGAGTTGGCCGTTGTGTTGATCCAAGTCATACCTTCTTAGACAGTCCAGGTTTGAGTTTCTGAAATTATTCTCTTCGAATACTTCCAGCTTTCTAGGTCATCACTAATATTGGTATCGTGAGCCATTGGTATATCAGAAATTAAGCTAGAGTTGAAGAAGCCTTGTCCACTCATGTATCCAGAAACTTCCCGTTCGTCTATATCGTTAGATACCACTCCTTCCTTCCGTCAAACTGCATCTAAGAAATTAGATTATCTATATGAAGTTACTGTAGATTCATCTTCCCAGTTTACTCCTGAAAGTCACCCTTTCATGAACCCTTATACTAATTATGCTAAGTCCATAGTTTCCCCTTGGAAATCCTTTAAGTCTCTTATCCGTCAAACACCTTCCTCTGTCCGAGAGTATGTCCAATGCTCAAAGATGGATCAACATCCTATTATAGCCACTGGTAAAGAGCAATTCGTTACTCTTTACATTCCAGAAGACTTTCCCCGTCAATGGAAGCAACATGGTTACACTCATCTTCACTTTGGAGCGGTTCGTATAGCTCTCACCCTCCATGGCAGAAAGTGGCTTACCTATGGTTGCCCGAGTTGCCCTCTTGGATACCCGATTTCTAGCATATCAGCATGCTTGTATCGCCACAGTTGAAGCAACACTGAATGCTGGCACAGTATTCATCACCTTGTACCCCAATTTCAACATGTCTTTAGCAGATCCACATCTGCTCAATGCTCTCAAGGTACAAGTCCAGATTGCAGGAGCCTCTCGGGTACATGATGCTCTCACTGCAACTTTACATTATCAAATGATCTACCGAGTCCAAAATCATGCCATAGATCTCTCCTTCCTGGTGGAGAAGATGCTCTTCTTATCAAGGTAGATGACAAACAGTCCGCTGTTTGCACCCATGTCCCAAGACAGATTCCTAAATCTGAACTCCTCAGTCTCCTTCCTGACGCTTGGGTCACGGAATATGAAAAGGTCCATGAAGCTGCAAATCAGCCTCTGGAATCTTCCTCATCACAGATCTCTCAAAACTCTGATGGTTCAGTTTCCATCAGATTTGATCATAAGCATCTCCAGTCTATCAATCAAAACTATCCGAGAATTGCTATGATTCGTCCTCCTGTTTCTAATCCTCCTCTACATCATCAAGCAGATCTTGATCGGATCACCAAACTTGGACCAGATCATCCTCTGGTTTCCCACAGAGATACTTTCCCAGACATCGTTAAATGGTACACACCAGATGCACAACCAGTCGTCTTTGAGACAGATCCATTCTCCAATCATTGCTATTGGGGTGGTTGCACTTCCTGTGAATCTTGTCAGAATTGCTGCTTTGATCGTGAAGAAGAAGATACAGGAGATACATCTGAAGCCACACCTATTGTCGATGAGCCTGAGTCATCTCAAACTTCCAAGAAATTAACTACTTCGTGCACATTCACATTCCCGACTCGATGATATCCCTCCAAAGAAAATGGGCATGTGATTACAAGAATTCCATGCTCGGATGACAACCGAGAGAACTATCTCGGCATCACGACGGAAAACATCCTCACTGAGTTCACTCTCCGTATTCACCTAGCACATTGAAGCACTGGTTTACTACTCTCAATTATGTTGAGAGAACTCAATTCCTAAACTCTTCATTAGATCAAGCTGCTTCATTACTTTATTACTGTTTTCTTGGTGAACCTGATTCTGATTTAGAATTAAAAAGAAAAGAGTTTTTCCAAATGAAATGTTACTCTTTTCAAAGATCTGATTTAGATAAACATTTGCAACGCATGACTCAATTATTTTATCTTCTTGGTGCAGATGTTAGTCTAAAGCAAGCTTTCCTCAGCTCAATCCCTCAAGCTTTAGCTCAAGGAGCCGATGTATACATCAGACAAAAATACCAATCCATCCTTGGTATGACTCCTGGTCAAATCAGACAAGCCATCTTGCAAAGCCTTGAAGACCTTTGCCACAAACGGCAGGTAATCAAGCAATATCTCAAAGGAGATAAAGAAGTTGACCAAGTATGCAAGCGTTCAGACTTGATCATCAAGTCATGGCTGCAACAAGTCCTCTTGCAAGAAATCATCCAGGAGAAAGAAGTTCTCCAGAATTCATACCACAGACAGACGATCTTCAAAGAAAAAATGGAGATACTTCAGAAGGAAACACAAGTCCTCCAGAAGTCCCAGAAGCAAGTCAGACTACTGCTATGTCTGCAAACAGAAGGGTCACTATGCCAAGCAATGTCCTCAAAAGAAGAAAAGGCAAAACCTCATCTCACAAATCGAACAGGTTAGCCCTATCTATGATGATGACCTTGAGTCCCTTTTCTCTGAACAAGATGAACTAACTGAAGACACCCTCTTCGCCATCGAAGAAGATGAAATCCCTTTGTCTTACCATATAGCAGAACCAGTTCCATCAGAACCAGTTCCCCCAGAACTAGACCCGATACTTCCAGAAAACTCACCAGAAAAACCTTCTGTTCCAATCCTTCCTATTCGTGACTCGAAAAACACATCCTCAAGCCCCCTGCTCAAATCCGAACCTCCAAATATGATAAACCCATTCCTGCCATAGCCTTCTTTGACACAGGTGCTGCAGTATCCATGATGAATCCATCTGTCCTACCTCCTGAACACTGGACAGAACATAAGAAAGAATTTATTACTGCTGATGGTAAAACGTTCTATACTTCTCTGATTACTAAGACACCCATTACCCTTCCAGTTCTTTCCTAAATGTGAAGTTCGTTTACATCTTGTTGGTCGTTACGAAACCGACAAAGATCTACTTGTTGGTTTTGACATTTACAGTAAACTTCACAAGTTTCAGATTCTTCCTAATGGTATTCGTTTTGGAAAACAGTTTAGAGAATATGGCACCATTCCAAGACTTTACCAAATCACTCCTAATCCAGTTGCTGAGATTCAAAAACTTCTTGTTTCCCAATCTTGTGCTGAATCTCATACAGAGTTCCTTACTAAATGTTCCCATCCACTTTGGCAGAATCCTCAATTCTTCATCAAACTCCCTTTCAAGAAAAAATGAGGATATCAACCCTACCAAAGCCAGTCATTCTGGCATGAATCCTGATCATCTCCAGTTAGCCACAAAAGAATGCCTTGACCTTCTTCATTCTGATCTTATTGAACATACAGATTCTCAGTGG
Source organism: Rauvolfia tetraphylla (assembly GCA_030512225.1). Classification (NCBI taxonomy): domain Eukaryota; kingdom Viridiplantae; phylum Streptophyta; class Magnoliopsida; order Gentianales; family Apocynaceae; genus Rauvolfia; species Rauvolfia tetraphylla. The sequence continues at coordinate 1,663,733 of JAJQKT010000052.1, forward strand.
TCTTGTGAAGCATTCTATGTTGACAAACGGGCTGAACAAGTCCGTGGAAAAATGAGACTGGTAATTAATTATCAGCCTCTCAACTACTTTTTACAAGATGATAAGTTTCATTACCACACTGGGCACACACTCGTTATCACAGACTTTCTCGGTGCAAAATGGTTTTTCCAAATTTGATTTGAAATCGGTTTTTGGCAATTAGGCATTCATCCCGATGAACGTCCTAAAACAAGTTTTTGTATCCCTAACCAGAGATTTCCAGGTGAAAGTAATGCCTTTTGGATTAAAAACCCGCACCATCTTTGTTTCAAAAAGCCATGGTCAAGATTTTCGAACCATCTATTACACACTCGCACTCTGGTTTATATTGATGATATCCTACTTTTCAGCTTCTACTAAGGATGATCATATAAACCTTTTACGCCAATTTGCTCAAATTGTTAAAGATTATGGCGTAATGCTTTCTGAAAAGAAAATGATCTTGGCTACACAGGAAATTACTTTCCTAGGAATGCATTTCTCTGCAGTACATACACTCCCGGGAAATCATATTTCCGACGAATTACAAAAGTTCCCCCGAGTCCGATCTTTCTCGAAAACAAGTCCAATCAGCCTTTGGTGTTGTCAATTATGTCCGAGATTTCCCTGCCCGAGCATCCGAGCATATCCATCCACTCACCAAGTCGCTCAAGAAGAATCCATCCCCCTGGACATCCTTACAGACTCAAGTCGCCGCCGCACTAAAAAGAACAAGTGTCCAAAATTCAGAAATTGCATCTCCCCACAAATGGCCAAAAGATACTTCAGACTGATGCAAGTGACAAGTATTGGAGTGCAGTGCTACTAGAAGAAACTGATGGCACCCGCCATCTTTGTGGATTTGCAAGTGGGAGATTCAAGTCAGCAGAAATTCATTACCACTCCACTTTCAAAGAAATCCTCGCCGTCAAAAAATGGAATAAAGAAGTTCAGTTTCTATCTCATCGGATCAAAGTTTTTGGTGGAAACAGATATGAGTTCATTCCCCAAAATGTTGCAGTTCAAGCAGAAGCAAGTTCCTCATCCTCAACTGCTCAGGTGGTCAACGTGGTTTGCTCAGTATTCATTCGAGGTCAAACATATCAAAGGTAAATCTAATGTCGTGGCTGATTTCCTTTCCCGACCTGATTCCTTTACCACCAAACCCGTTATAGCCATGATCCGACCCAGTTATTCCAACCCACCTAATATTCCTCCAGACTTTCCTCCAGATTACCCAGTTCCATATTCTGTTGACTCAATCATTCAAAAAAGAAATTTTTATGAGTTACAGATTTTTAAAGAATTTGGAGGATCCATCCTAAAACCATCCGGAGTCAATCCATCTTTCCCTTTCAGTCAGGTTTTCATTCTCAGACCCAGTGACTTCCCTCCTCCATTGAAATGGTTCTTCTGGTACCTCTGTCAACAGTACCACATTCTTCTTGAAATCGACTCTGCATTATTTCTTAAAGGTTTTATTCCAAGTGTCTTTGAGTTCTTAACCTGGTTTAAACCTTTAGCAGAATGGAAGAACTTACTCCTCCAATTTCCTAAACACTTCCTCCTCTTTGACATCCACCGTCCTATAGACCCTGATTTCACAATCCATCCATATTCTCATCTTTACCAGGTCAATTCCATCACTGTGTTAGATCTCCCTCAAAAATACTCTGAGGCCCAAAAATACATGTTTGTTGAAAATAAAATTATGCCTCAAGAAATTTGGCCTGATGATTATGGTTCTTGGAATTATCCTACCTACCATCATCACGAGATAAACATCAAAATAGCTCGTGAATGGTATCTTCACCACCTGCCTGATTCTCAACCAGACACTGAAACCCCTTTTGATTACTTTAACCTTCAGCCAGCTAGCTCCTCTCAGTCATCACATGGGTTTACCTTTCCACGTATGGCCTTTGATAAAACCTGCTCGAACCACTTGTGTCACCTCACTCAGAAAGGATGCACTCAGCGTAAAAAGAAAAAAGCAAAGGCACATGCTCGCATCGAGATCTCATTATTGAACGCAATATCACCGATCCGCACTCCACCGATAGTGATGTTTCAACACCGACCGATTCCCGAGCATTACAGACAGTGAAGACTTTTTATCTTTAGTGCTCTGCACTTTGTTGTCTTTATTATTCAAAGCAGTGCTGTCATTTCAACTTTATTTCCCAGCTGATTAAAGTCGATAAGTATGTTAAGTGTGGTGTGATGTAAGCAGTGATGTAAGCACTGATGTAAGCAATGACCTCATTAGCTACCATGATGTAAGCGATGATGTCATAACCCAATAATTTAGTCTTCTAGGTTCTTCCTTGGAGCTCTATATAAAGAGCCCATTGTTGTAACATTTCCTCAAGCTTAGTTCCCGAGTAATAACATCTCTCTTGTGTGTTCTACTCAAAACATGTCTTTCTAAGTTTCCTCTATTCTTCTTCTCTGCTTCTATTTCTGATATGGCTTTAGCTTAGGTCCTTGTTCGGTGATACTTAGAAATTGTGAGTATTCCTTTCAGAATGGTTGATTTCATTCCTTCTTGGATTGTTGAAAGATAAGAGGACAGGATCCTTTGAGTGCCCAAGAGTTGGCCGTTGTGTTGATCCAAGTCATACCTTCTTAGACAGTCCAGGTTTGAGTTTCTGAAATTATTCTCTTTCGAATACTTCCAGTTTCTTCTAGGTCATCACTAATATTGGTATCAGAGCCATTGGTATATCAGAAATTAAGCTAGAGTTGAAGAAGCCTTGTCCACTCATGTATCCAGAAACTTCCCGTTCGTCTATATCGTTAGATACCACTCCTTCCTTCCGTCAAACTGCATCTAAGAAATTAGATTATCTATATGAAGTTACTGTAGATTCATCTTCCCAGTTTACTCCTGAAAGTCACCCTTTCATGAACCCTTATACTAATTATGCTAAGTCCATAGTTTCCCCTTGGAAATCCTTTAAGTCTCTTATCCGTCAAACACCTTCCTCTGTCCGAGAGTATGTCCAATGCTCAAAGATGGATCAACATCCTATTATAGCCACTGTAAAGAGCAATTGCTACTCTTTACATTCCGTAAGACTTTCCCTCGTCAATGGAAGCAACATGGTTACACTCATCTTCACTTTGGAGCGGTTCGTATAGCTCTCACCCTCCATGAGCGAAAGGGGCTTACCTATGGTTGCCCGAGTTGCCCTCTTGGATACCCGATTTCTAGCATATCGAGCATGCTTGTATCGCCACGATTGAAGCAACACTCGAATGTCGCACAAAGTATTCATCACCTTGTACCCCAATTTCAACATGTCTTTAGCGGATCCACATCTCGCTCAATGCTCTCAAGGTACAAGTCCAGATTGCGGGAGCCTCTCGTGCACATGATGCTCTCACCGCAACTTTACATTATCAAATGATCTACCGAGTCCAAAATCATGCCATAGATCTCTCCTTCCTCGTGGAGTAAGATGCTCTTCTTATCAAGGTAGATGACAAACAATCACTGCTTTGCACCCATGTCCCCAAGACAGATTCCTAAATCGAACTCCTCGCCTCCTTCCCGACGCTTGGGTCACTGAATATGAAAAAGGTCCATGAAGCTCGCAAATCAGCCTCTGGAATCTTCCTCATCACAGATCTCTCAAAACTCTGATGGTTCAGTTTCCATCAGATTTGATCATAAGCATCTCCAGTCTATCAATCAAAACTATCCGAGAATTGCTATGATTCGTCTTCCTGTTTCTAATCCTCCTCTACATCATCAGCGAGATCTTGATCGGATCACCAAACTTGGACCGGATCATCCTCCCGGTTTCCCACGAGATACTTTCCCAGACATCGTTAAATGGTACACACCAGATGCACAACCAGTCGTCTTTGAGACAGATCCATTCTCCAATCATTGCTATTGGGGTGGTTGCACTTCCTGTGAATCTTGTCAGAATTGCTGCTTTGAATGTGGTCTTGATCCGTAGATCGCACTTGTGGATATTCCAGCCGCAGAAGAAGGAAGAAGAAACCAATTCCTTCTCCATGTTCCACTAAAGCACCTGACATAGATCCCGATTACCAACAAGGAGCTCAAGTCGTTCAGACTCGCAGCAGGTATGATTCCTCTATTGCTGAAATCCCATCCACATGGTTGCCTCCTAAACCAAAACCACCACTTCACCCTTATTACCAAAAAATGCCTCAAAATCCTTGCCAAAGAAAAACCAAGATCACTACTTGTCAACCCATCAATCCATTTTACAAGCCACCTGTACTCATCAACTCCCTATCCCGAGCTATTTGCATGTTCCAACCAAACTGAATTTCCTCCTCTCAACCCTATCTTTCCTCAACCTCACCTTTTACCAAAGACAATGCCCGACACTCTCATAAAATCCCGAACTCCTCATCAACCATACTTCCTAGTGGATGATCGCATCCACTAATCCAGTTGAAACCGTCCCTGAATCGGCAATCGAAAACGCTGCTGCTCGAACAAGCTTCGACCTGCATTGATCGAAAGTTACCCGTAAATTCCCCGTCTTGTTACTCGTTGAAACTAAAGTTGACTCTCAAGTGCAAGACTCGGGAAGCCACCAAACGGTTGATCAGTCAATATGGAGAAAAGATTGAAGCAGATCCCTTACGATCTACCTATGCCTCGGTGTCAATCCTCGTCGAAGTCATTCGACAAAAGCGAAAAGAAGTAGCAGCACCTTGAAGGTTATATTGCTTATCTCAAAGCACAAAGTTGAGTCTACTCCTTACTCTTCTCCCCCCGCCACATTACTCCACCTCCAGTCTCTTCCAGCTTCTTTCCACCTTTCACAAATCCCTTCCAGCCACCATCCAAAACACAATACTCTGCCTTTGGAACCATGGGATATGAAATGTCCAAACCTTCTCCGAGCACTTTCAACGCTGCTCAATGGTTAAAAGCAAAACAAGCCCAGAAACAACAACAGAAGCCTCCTCCTCCTCCGGAAGTTCAAAAGCAGGCTATGATTCAGAATCCTCTGACTCCTATGCTTCAAGAGGCAGCTACAGCTCAGACCGTCCCTCATATTGCTGTTGTTCAAGAACAAACTCCATCTGAGACCCAGTACTCTTCTCCAACAGAGTCAGAACCAGTCTCTGATTCCGACACAGACTCCTCTTCAGTCTCAGACTCTTCTACACAGTCCTTCTCTGATGAATTTGAACCAGAAATTCCACAAATCAATATTAGTGATGACCTAGAAACTGGAAGTATTCGAAAGAGAATAATTTCAGAAACTCAAACCTGGACTGTCTAAGAAGGTATGACTTGGATCAACACAACGACCAACTCTTGGGCACTCAAAGGGATCCCTCGTCCCCTCTTATCTTTCAACAATCCAAGAAGGAATGAAATCAACCATTCTCGAAAGGAATACTCACAATTTCTAAGTATCACCGAACAAGGACCTAAGCTAAAGCCATATCGTAAATAGAAGCAGAGAAGAAGAATGAGGAAACTTAGAAAGACATGTTTTGAGTAGAACACACAAGAGAGATGTTATTACTCGGGAACTAAGCTTGAGGAAATGTTACAACAATGGGCTCTTTTATATAGAGCCCAAGGAAGAACCTAGAAGACTAAATTATCGGGTTATGACATCATCGCTACATCATGGTAGCTAATGAGGTCATTGCTTACATCGATGCTTACATCACTGCACATCACACCACACTTAACATACTTATCGCCTTTAATCACCGGGAAATAAAGTTGAAAATGACAAAGACACTGAATAATAAAGACAACAAAGTGCAGCAGCACTAAAGATAAAAAGTCTTCACGACTGTAATGCTCGGAATCGCTCGGTGTTGAAACATCACTATCGCTGAGATCGGATCGGTGATATTGCGCTCAATAATGAGATCCCGACGCAGCAGTATGTGCTTTTGCTTTTTTTCTTTTTCTCGCTTGAGTGCATCCTTTCGAGCTGAGGTGACACAAGTGGTTCGAGCAGTTTTATCAAAGGCCATACGTGGAAAGGTAAACCCATGTGATGATCGAGAGGAGCTAGTCGGTCGAAGGTTAAAAGTAATCAAAAGCGGTTTCAGTGTACTGGTCGAGAATCAGTGCAGTGGTGAAGATACCATTCACGAGCTATTTTTGATGTTTATCTCGTGATGATGGTAGGTAGGATAATTCCAAGAACCATAATCATCAGGCCAAATTTCTTGAGGCATAATTTTATTTTCAACAAACATGTATTTTTGGGCCTCGGAGTATTTTTTGAGGGAGATCTAACACAAATGATGGAATTGACTCGTAAAGATGAGAATATGGATGGATTGTGAAATCGTGGGTCTATAGGACGGTGGATGTCAAAGAGGAGGAAGTTGTTTAGGAAATTGGAGGAGTAAGTTCTTCCATTCGCTAAAGGTTTAAACCAGTTAAGAACTCAAAGACACTTGGAATAAAACCTTTAAGAAATAATGCGAGTCGATTTCAAGAAGAATGTGGGTACTCGTTGACAGAGGTACCGTAAGAACCATTTCAATGGAGGAGGGAAGTCACTAGGTCCGAGAATGAAAACTCGATCGAAAAGGGAAAGATGGATTGACTCTGATGGTTTCAGATGGATCCTCCAAATTCTTTAAAAGTCTCAGTAACTCATAAAAAATTTCTTTTTGCATGATTGAGTCAACGAATATGGAATTGGGTAATCCGGAGGAAAGTCTCGGAGGAATATTAGGTGGGTTGGAATAACTGGGTCGGATCATGGCTATAACGGGTTTGGTGGTAAAGCGAATCGAGTCGGAAAGGAAATCAGCCACGACATTAGATTTACCTTTGATATGTTTGACCTCGAATGAATACTCGAGCAAACCACGCTGACCACCCGAGCGGTTGAGGATGAGGAACTTGCTTCGCTTGAATCTGCAACATTTTGGGGAATGAACTCATATCTCTAGCTTTCCACCAAAAACTTTGATCCGACGAGATAGAAACCGAACTTCTTTATTCCATTTTTGACGGCGAGGATTTCTTTGAAAGTGGAGTGGTAATGAATTTCTCGTCGACTTGAATCTCCCACTTGCAAATCCACAAAGATGGCGAGTGCCATCGCTTTCTTCTAGTAGCACTGCACTCCAATACTTGTCACTTGCATCACTCAAGTATCTTTTGGCCATTTGTGGGGAGATGCAATTTCGAATTTTGGACACTTGTTCTTTCAAAGGCAGCTGGCATGACTTGAGTCCTGTAAGATGTCCAGGGGGATGGATTCTTCTTGAGCAGACTTGGTGAGTGGATGGATATGCTCGGATGCTCGGGCAGGAAATCTCGACATAATTGACAACACCAAAGAACTGCTGGACTTGTTTCGAGAAAGATCGACTCGAGGAACTTTTTGTAATTCGTCGGAAATATGATTTCCGTGAGTAGTATGTACTGCAGAGAAATGCATTCCTAGGAAAGTAATTTCTGGTAGCCAAGATCATTTTCTTTTCGTGAAAAGCATTACGCTATAATCTTTAACAATTTGAGCAAATTAGCGTAAAAGGTTTATATGATCATCCTTAGTAGAACCGAAAAAGTAGGATATCATCAATATAAACCCAATGCAGATATGTAACAAATGGTTCGAAAATCTTGACCATGGCTTTTTGAAACAAAGATGAGTGCGGGTTTTAATCCAAAAGGCATTACTTTCCACCGGAAATGCTGTTAGGGATACAAAAACTGCTTTTAGGACATTCATCGGGATGAATGCCTAATTGCCAAAAACCAGGGATTTCAAATCAAATTTGGAAAACCATTTTTGCACCGTAGTATCGTGATAACAGATGTGTGCTCATGTAGTAATGGAAACTTATCATCTTGTAAAAAGTAGTTGAGAGACTGATAATTAATTACAGCCTCATTTTTTTCCACTGGACTTGTTCAGCTCCGTTTGTCAACATAGAATGCTTCACAAGACCACCGAGAATCAGTATGTTCAATAAGATCGGAATGAAGAAGCGTCAAGGCATTCTTTTGTGGCTAACCGGAGATGATCGAGATTCATGCCGTAATGACTGGCTTTGGTAGAGTTGATATCCTCATTTTTTCTTGAAAGGGAGTTTGATGAAGAATTGAGGATTCTCACAAAGTGGATGGGAACATTTAGTAAGGAACTCAGTATGAGATTCAAACGACAAGATTGGGAAACAAGAAGTTTTTGAATCTCAAAGAATCTGGATTAGGGAGTGATTTGGTAAAGTCTTGGAATGGTGCCATATTCTCTAAACTGTTTTCCAAAACGAATACCATTAGGAAGAATCTGAAACTTGTGAAGTTTTCATCGTAAATGTCAAAACCAACAAAGTAGATCTTTGCCAGCTTTCGCAACAGCCCAACAAGATGTAAACGAACTTCACATTTAGGAAAGAACTCGGATGGTAATGGGTGTCTTAGTAATCGTGAGAAGTATAGAACGTTTTACCATCGGCAGTAATAAATTCTTTCTTATGTCTCGTCCGATGTTCGTGAGGTAGGACAGATGGATTCATCATGGATACCGCAGACGACTGTGTCAGAAGCGCTATAGCAGAACGGGTTTATCATATTTGGAGGTTCGGATTTGAACAGGGGGCTTGAGGATGTGTTTTTCGGGTCTCGAATAGTAAGGATTGGAACGAAGGTTTTTTCTCGGTGAGTTTTCACGAAGTATCGGTCTAGTTCTGGGGGAACTGGTTCCGATGGAACCGGTTACGCTATATGGTAAGACAAAGGGATTTCATCTTCTTCGATGGCGAGCAGGTGTCTTCGCTAGCAGTGATTTGGTAAAGTCTTGGAATGGTGCCATATTCTCTAAACTCGTTTTCCAAAAACGAATACCATTAGGAAGAATCGAAACTTGTGAAGTTTCATCGTAAATGTCAAAACCAACAAGTAGATCTTTGTCGGTTTGCAAACAGCCAACAAGATGTAAACGAACTTCACATTTAGGAAAGAATCTGGATGGTAATGGTGTCTTAGTAATCGAGAAGATAGAACGTTTTACCATCGCTAGTAATAAATTCTTTTCTTATGTTCTCATCCCAGTTGTTCGGGGAGGTAGGGACAGATGGATTCATCATGATATCCGCAAACGACCTCGTGTCAAAGAAGCTGCTATGGCGAGGAATGGGTTTATCATATTTGGAGGTTCGGATTTGAACAGGGGGCTCGAGGATGTGTTTTTCGGGTCCGAATAGGAAGGATTGGAACGAAGGTTTTTTCGGTGAGTTTTTTCGGAAGTATCGGGTCTAGTTTGCAGAGGGAACTGGTTACGATGGAACCCTGCTTCGCTATATGGTAAGACAAAGGGATTTCATCTTCTTCGATAGCGAAGTAGGTGTCTTTCGCTAGCGATGATTTGGTAAAGTCTTGGAATGGTGCCATATTCTCTAAATCTGTTTTCCAAAACGAATACCATTAGGAAGAATCAAAACTTGTGAAGTTTCATCGTAAATGTCAAAACCAACAAGTAGATCTTTGTCGGCTTCGTAACAACCAACAAGATGTAAACGAACTTCACATTTAGGAAAGAAGCTCGGATGGTAATGGGTGTCTTAGTAATCGAGAGAAGTATAGAACGTTTTACCATCGGCAGTAATAAATTCTTTTCTTATGTTCGCATCCAGATGTTCGGGGAGGTAGGGACAGATGGATTCATCATGGATACCGCAGCGACTCGTGTCAAAGAAGGCTATGGCGAGAATGGGTTTATCATATTTGGAGGTTCGGATTTGAACGAGGGCTTGAGGATGTGTTTTTCGAGTCCGAATAGGAAGGATTGGAACGAAGGTTTTTACGGGTGAGTTTTTACGAAAGTATCGGGTCTAGTTCTAGGGGGAACTGGTTTCGATGGAACTGTTCCCGCTTATATGGTAAGACAAAGGGATTTCATCTTCTTCGATGGCGAAGAGGGTGTCTTCAGTTAGCAGTGATTTGGTAAAGTCTTGGAATGGTGCCATATTCTCTAAACTGTTTTCCAAAACGAATACCATTAGGAAGAATCTGAAACTTGTGAAGTTTATCAGAAATGTCAAAACCAACAAGTAGATCTTTGTCGGTTTGAGCGACTAACAAGATGTAAACGAACTTCACATTTAGGAAAGAAGCTGGATGGTAATGGGTGTCTTAGTAATCAGAGAAGTATAGAACGTTTTACCATCAGCAGTAATAAATTCTTTCTTATGTTCTGTCCAGTGTTCGGGGAGGTAGGGCAGATGGATTCATCATGGATACTGCAGCGACTTTTCGTGTCAAAGAGATGCTATAGGGCGGAATGGGTTTATCATATTTGGAGGTTCGGATTTGAACAGGGCTTGAGGATGTGTTTTTCGGATCCGAATAGGAAGGATTGGAACGAAGGTTTTTCACGGTGAGTTTCGGGAAGTATCGGTCTAGTTCGGGGGAAGCTCGGTTCTGATGGAACTGGTTCTGCTATATGGTAAGACAAAGGGATTTCATCTTCTTCGATGGCGAAGAGGGTGTCTTCAGTTAGCAGTGATTTGGTAAAGTCTTGGAATGGTGCCATATTCTCTAAACTGTTTTCCAAAACGAATACCATTAGGAAGAATCTGAAACTTGTGAAGTTTACCGTAAAATGTCAAAACCAACAAGTAGATCTTGTCGGTTTCGAAAGCATTGACAAGATGTAAACGAACTTCACATTTAGGGAAAAGAACCGGATGGTAATGGGTGTCTTAGTAATCGAGAAGTATAGAACGTTTTACCATCAGCGAGTAATAAATTCTTTTCTTATGTTCCCGTCCAGAGTGTTCAGGAGGTAGGACAGATGGATTCATCATGGATACTGCAGCACCTGTGTCAAAGAAGGCTATGGCAGGAATGGGTTTATCATATTTGGAGGTTCGGATTTGAACAGGGGCTTGAGGATGTGTTTTTCGGGTCTGAATAGGAAGGATTGGAACAGAAGGTTTTTCTGGTGAGTTTTCTGGAAGTATCGGGTCTAGTTCTGGGGGAACTGGTTACGATGGAACCGGTCTACGCTATATGGTAAGACAAAGGGATTTCATCTTCTTCGATGGCGAAGAGGTGTCTTCGATTAGTTCATTTTGTTTCGGAGAAAAAGGGACTCAAGGTCATCATCATAGATAGGGCTAACCTTGTTCGATTTGTGAGATGAGGTTTTGCCTTTTCTTCTTTTGAGGACATTGCTTGGCATAGTGACCCTTACGTTTGCAGGGACATAGCAATGAGCCCGACTTGCTTCCAGGACTTCTCGGAGGACTTGTGTTTCTTCACAAGTATCTCCATTTTTCTTTGAAGATAGATCGTCATCGTGGTATGAATTACGGAGAACTTCTTTCTCTGGATGATTTTTTGCAAAGAGGACTTGTTGCGAGCATGACTTGATGATCAAGTCCGAGCAGCTTGCATACTTGGTCAACTTCTTTATCTCGCTTTGAGATATTGCTTGATTACTCGCCGTCATGGCAAAGGTGCTTCAAGGCTTTGCAAGATGGCTTATGCGATTTGACTGGGAGTCATACCAAGGATGGATTGGTATTTTTTGTCTCGATGTATACATCGAGCTCATCTGAGCTAAGCTTGAGGGATTGAGCTGAGGAAAGCTTGCTTTAGACTAACATCTGCACCAAGAAGATAAAATAATTGAGTCATGCGTTGCAAATGTTTATCTAAATCAGATCTTTGAAAAGAGTAACATTTCATTTGGAAAAACTCTTTTCTTTTTAATTCTAAATCAAAATCAGGTTCACCAAGAAAACAGTAATAAAGTAATGAAGCGAGCTTTGATCTAATGAAGAGTTTAGGAATTGAGTTCTCTCAACATAATTGAGAGTAGTAAACCGAGGCTTTCAATGTGCCGGTGAATCTGAGTAGAACTCGGTGAGGATGTTTTCGGCCCTGTGATGCCGGATAGTTCTCTCGGTTGTCATCCGGCATGGAATTCTTGTAATCGACTGCCCATTTTGTCGGGAGGGATATCATCGAGCTGGAATGTGAGATATGCTCAAGTAGTTAATTTCTTGGAAGTTTGAGATGACTCAAGCTGCATCGGCAATAGAGTGTGGCTTCGGATGTATCTCCTGTATCTTCTTCTTCACGAAGTCATGTTGATTTGTGGAATTTCTCGGTTCAAATTCATCGAGAGAAGGATGTGTAGAAGAGTCGCGAGGCCGAAGAGAAGTTCAGTGTCGGAATCGAAGGCTGGTTACGACTTTCGTTGGAGAAGAGTACTTGGGTCTCGAGATGGAGTTTGTTCTTGAACAACGACAATATGAGGGACGATGCAGCCGTAGCGCTCTGCTTGAAGCATAGGGAGTGAGAGGATTACGAATCACAGCATCGCTTTTGAACTTCGAGGAGGAGGAGGCTTTCGTTGTTGTTTACAGGGCTTGTTTTGCTTTTAACCATTGAGCGAGCGTTGAGAAGTGCTCGGAGAAGGGTTTGGGACATTTCATATCCCATGGTTCCAAAAGCGAGTATTGTGTTTTGGATGGTGGTGGAAATGGATTTGTGAAGGTGGAAAAGAAGGCTGGAAGAGACTGGAGGTGGAGTAATGGCTGGCGGGGGAGAAGAGTAGAGGAGTGAGACTCAACCCGTGCTTTGAGATAAGCAATATAACCTTCAAGGTGCATACTTTTTCTCTGCTTTTGTCGAATGACTTCAACTGTGATTGACACCCGAGGCATAGTGTAGATCGTAAAGGGGATCTGCTTCAATCTTTTCTCCATATTGACGATCAACCGTTTGGTGGCTTTCGTGTCTTGCACTTGAGAGTCAACTTTAGTTTCAATGATAACAAGACGAGAATTTACAGGTAACTTTCACGATCAACTGCGGGTCGAAAGCTTGTTCCGAGCATGCAGCGTTTCGATTGCGGTTCAGGGGACGGTTTCAAGCCGAGTTAGTGGATGCGATCTGTCCACTAGGAAGTATGGTTGATGAGGAGTTCGGGATTTTATGAGAGTGTCGGGCATTGTCTTTGGTAAAAGGTGAGGTTTGAGGAAAGATAGGGTTGAGAGGAGGAAATTCAAATTTGGGTGGAACATGCAAATAGTAGGGATAGGAGATTGATAGTGCAGGTGGCTTGTAAAATGGATTGATGGGTTGACAAGTAGGCGGTACTGGGTTTTTCTTTGGCAAGGATTTTGAGGCATTTTTGGTAATAAGGGTGAAGTGGTGGTTTTGGTTTAGGAGGCAACCATGTGGATGGGATTTCAAAGCAATAGAGGAATCATACTGCTGCCGATGCGAACGACTTGAGCTCCTTGTTGGTAATCGGGATCTATGTCGAGTGCTTTATGTGGAACATGGAGAAGGAATTGGTTTCTTCTTCCTTACCCTGCGGCTGGAATATCCACAAGTGCGATCTTCGGATCAAGACCACATTCAAAGCGGCAATTTGACGACAAGATTCACAGGGAAGTGCAACCATCCCCTAATAGCAATGATTGGAGAATGGATCTCGTCTCAAAGCACGCATGGGTTTGTGCATCTGGTGTGTACCATTTAACGATGTCTGAGAAAGTATCTCTGTGGGAAACGAGAGATGATACGGTCAAGTTTGGTGATCCGATCAAGATGCGCTTGATGATGTAGAGGAGGATTAGAAACAGGGAAAGACGAATCATAGCAATTCTCGGATAGTTTTGATTGATAGGTCGGAGATGCTTATGATCAAATCGAGTAAACCGAACCATCGAGTTTTGAGAGATTCAGTGATGAGGGAAGATTCAGAGGGCTGATTTGCAGCTTCATGGACCCTTTTTCATATTCCAGTGACCCTAAGCGTCGGGAAGGAGACCGAGGAGTTCGGATTTAGGAATCTGTCTTGGGACATGGGTGCAAAGCAGTGGACTATTTGTCATCTACTTTGATAAGAAGAGCATCTTCTCCTACCGTGGGAAGGAGAGATCTATGGCATGATTTTGGACTCGTGTAGATCATTTGATAATGTAAAGTTGCGGTGAGAGCATCATGTACGCGAGAGGCTCCTCGCAATCTGGACTTGTACTTTGAGAAAGCATTGAGCGAGATGTGGATCCGCTAAAGACATGTTGAGAATTGGGGTACAAGGTGATGAATACTGCACGGCATTCGAGTGTTGCTTCAACTCGTGGCGATACAAGCATGCCGATATGCTAGAAATCGGGTATCCAAGAGGGCAACTCGAGCAACCATAGGTAAGCCACTTTCTACGCCATGGAGGTAGAGAGCTATACTGAACCGCTCCAAAGTGAAGATGAGTGTAACCATGTTTAGCTTCCGTTGGCGAGGAAAGTCTTACGGAATGTAAAGAGTAACGAATGCTCTTTACCGGTGGCTATAATAGGATGTTGATCCATCTTTGAGCATTGGACATACTTCGAGAGCGAGAGGAAGGTGTTTGACTGGATAAGAGACTTAAAGGATTTCTGAAATTATTCTCTTTCGAATACTTCCAGTTTCTAGGTCATCACTAATATTGTTGTGAGGTACTGGAAGAACCATTTCAATGGAGAGGAAGTCACTAGTGCGAGAATGAAAACTCTGGCAAAGGAAAGATGGATTGACTCAGGATGGTTTGAGATGGATCCTCCAAATTCTTTAAAAAGTCACGTAACTCATAAAAATTTCTTTTTGCATGATTGAGTCAACGAGAATATGGGAATTGGGTAATCCGGAGAAAAGTCGGATGAATACTGGCGGGTTGGAATAATCGAGTCGGATCATGGCTATACTTGGGTTTGGTGGTAAAGGAATCGAGTCGGGAAAGGAAATCGCTACGACATTAGATTTCTACCTTTGATATGTTTGAACAAGATGAACTAGTCAAGCACGCCTGCTCGCCATCGACGAAGATGAAATCCCTTTGTCTTACCGTATAGCAGATCAGTTCCATCAGAACCGGTTCCCCGAAAGCTAGACCCGATACTTCCTGGGAAAAACTCACCGAGAAAAAACCTTCGTTCCAATCCTTCCTATTAGGACGAAAAACACATCCTCAAGCCCTCGTTCAAATCCGAACCTCCAAATATGATAAACCCATTCCTGCCATAGCCTTCTTTGACACGAGTGCTGTCGGTATCCATGATGAATCCATCTCGTCCTACCTCACGAACACTTTGGGACGGGAACATAAGAAAGAATTTATTACTCGCTGATGGTAAAAGCGTTCTATACTTCTCTCGATTACTAAGACACCCATTACCATCGAGTTTCTTTCCTAAATGTGAAGTTCGTTTACATCTTGTTAGTTGTTCAAAAGCGACAAAGATCTACTTGTTGGTTTTGACATTTACTGATGAAAACTTCACAAGTTTAGATTCTTCCTAATGGTATTCGTTTTGGAAAACAGTTTAGAGAATATGGCACCATTCCAAGACTTTACCAAATCACTCCTAATCCGATTCGCTGAGATTCAAAAACTTCTTGTTTCCCAATCTTGTGCTCGAATCTCATACTGAGTTCCTTACTAAATGTTCCCATCCACTTTGGCGAGAATCCTCAAATTCTTCATCAAACTCCCTTTCAAGAAAAAATGAGGATATCAACCCTACCAAAAGCCAGTCATTCGGCATGAATCACGATCATCTCCCGATTAGCCACAAAAGAATGCCTTGACGCTTCTTCATTCCGATCTTATTGAACATCTGATTCTCGGTGGTCTTGTGAAGCATTCTATGTTGACAAGCGGGCTGAACAAGTCCAGTGGAAAAAATGAGGCTGGTAATTAATTATCAGCCTCTCAACTACTTTTTACAAGATGATAAGTTTCATTACCACACAGGGCACATGCTTTCATTATCACAAACTTTTCACGGTGCAAAAATGGTTTTCCAAATTTGATTTGAAATACGGTTTTTTGGCAATTAGGCATTCATCACGATGAACGTCCTAAAAGCAGGTTTTTGTATCCCTAACCAGCATTTCCGAGTGGAAAGTAATGCCTTTTGGATTAAAACCCGCACCATCTTTGTTTCAAAAAGCCATGGTCAAGATTTTCGAACCATTATTACATGTTGCCTTTGGTTTATATTGATGATATCCTACTTTTCAGTTCTACTAAGGATGATCATATAAACCTTTTACGTAATTTGCTCAAATTGTTAAAGATTATGAGCGTAATGCTTTCTGAAAAGAAAATGATCTTGGCTACACAGAAATTACTTTCCTAGGAATGCATTTCTCTGCGCAGTACATCTGACTCCCCGGAAATCATATTTCCGATGAATTACAAAAGTTCCACGAGTCCAATCTTTCTGAAACAAGTCCAACGAGTTCCTTGGTATTGTCAATTATGTCAAGATTTCTGCCCGAGGCCTCTCGAGCATATCCATCCACTCATCAAAGCTGCTCAAGAAGAATCCATCCCCACTAGACATCCTTACTGAGACTCAAAGTGTCTGGCCTGCATTGAAAGAACAAGTGTCCAAAATTCGAAATTGCATCTCCTCACAAATGGCCAAAAAGATACTTGGGATCGATGCAAGTGACAAGTATTGGAGTGCAGTGCTTTACTACGAAAGCGATGGCACCGCGCATCTTTGTGGATTTGCAAGTGGGAGATTCAAGTCGGCGAGAAATTCATTACCACTCCCACTTTCAAAGAAATCCTCGCCTGTCAAAAATGGAATAAAGAAGTTCAGTTTCTATCTCATCGGATCAAAGCTTTTTGGTGAAAGCGAGATGTAGAGTTCATTCCCCAAAATGTTGCGATTCAAGCGAAGCAAGTTCCTCGTACTCAATCGCTCGGTGGTCAGCGTGGTTTGCTCGAGTATTCATTCGAGGTCAAACATATCAAAGGTAAATCTAATGTTGTGGTCGATTTCCTTTCCCGACCCGATTCCCTTTACCACCAAACCCGTTATAGCCATGATCCGGGCCCGGTTATTCCAACCCACCTAATATTCCTCCGGACTTTTCCTCCAGATTACCCAATTCCATATTGCATTGACTCAATCATGCAAAAAAGAAATTTTTATAGAGTTCTGAGTTTTTTAAAGAAATTTGGAGGATCCATCCTGAAAACCATCGAGTCAATCCATCTTTCCACTTTCAGTCAGGGTTTTCATTCTCGAGACCTAGTGACTTCCCTCCCTCGCATTGAAATGGTTTCTTCGGTACCTCATCAACGATGCATCACATTCTTCTTGAAATCGACTACTGCATTATTTCTTAAAGGTTTTATTCCAAGTGTCTTTGAGTTCTTAACTGGTTTAAACCTTTAGCGAGAATGGAAGAACTTACTCCTCCAATTTCCTAAACACTTACTCCTCTTTGACATCCACCGTCCTATAGACCCCCGATTTCACAATCCATCCATATTCTCATCTTTACCCAGGTCAATTCCATCATCATGTGTTAGATCTCCCTCAAAAATACTACGAGGGCCCAAAAATACATGTTTGTTGAAAATAAAATTATGCCTCAAGAAATTTGGCACGATGATTATGGTTCTTGGAATTATCCTACCTACCATCATCACGAGATAAACATCAAAATAGCTACGTGAATGGTATCTTTGCACCACCGCTCGATTCTCGACCGAGTACTTTCGAAACCACTTTGGATTACTTTAACCTTGCACTGCACTAGCTCATCTCGATCATCACATGTGGTTTACCTTTCCCACGTATGGCCTTTGATAAAACTGCTCGAACCGCTTGTGTCACCTCACTCGAAAGGATGCACTCAAGCGAAAAAGAAAAAAAGCAAAGGCACATGCTCTGCATCGGGATCTCATTATTGAGCGCATGATATCACCGATCCGGACTCCACCTGATAGTGATGTTTTCAACACCGACGCGATTCCCGAGCATTACAGTGTGGAAGACTTTTTATCTTTAGTGCTCTGCGACTTTGTTGTCTTTATTATTCGAGTGTCGTTGTCATTTCAACTTTATTTCCCAGCTGATTAAAAGCTGATAAGTATGTTAAGTGTGGTGTGATGTAGCAGTGATGTCAAAGCTGCGATGTAAGTAACGACCTCATTAGCTACCATGATGTAGCGATGATGTCGTAACCCTGATAATTTAGTCTTCTAGGTTCTTCCTTGAGCTCTATATAAAGAGTCCCATTGTTGTAACATTTCATCAAGCTTAGTTCCCGAGTAATAACATCTCTCTTGTGTTCTACTCAAAACATGTCTTTCTAAGTTTCTATCTATTCTTCTTCTCGCTTCTATTTCGATATGGCTTTAGCTTAGGTCCTTGTTCGGTGATACTTAGAAATTGTGAGTATTCCTTTCAGAATGGTTGATTTCATTCCTTCTTGGATTGTTGAAAGATAAGAGGGCGGGGGATCCTTTGAGTGCCCAAGAGTTGGCCGTTAGTGTTGATCCAAGTCATACATTCTTAGACAGATCGAGGTTTGAGTTTACAGAAATTATTCTCTTTCGAATACTTCCAGTTTCTAGGTCATCACTAATATTGGTATGAGCCATTGGTATATCGAAATTAAACTAGAGTTGAAA